>JARHVA010005764.1:610000-1110084 GCA_037957365.1 Torreya grandis
CATTCATATCCCCCATTCTCCTCTTTTTAATCTTTTCCATCTCCCTTCTCACCTTCCAATTATCCACACTCTTTGATAGATTAAACTTGCTCAAGAATATGCATGCCAAGATAACTCAACCAACTCACATTTTTCCACCATGCAAACATAGTAAACCCCATAATGTTCTCCCAAATGATGCTTAATTAAAGTCAATAGATGAATAGTAACCCTAATCATCTCGATGCTTATCTTTAATCTCTAAATAACCATATTATATTATTTATAAAATATGCATGACAATGATTTAAAAAATCCATCATCAACCATATAAATCACTTAATCCCCATGTTTTATTCCATGCAAAAACTATCAACTAGTCGATAACTTATATATTCCCATGCAAATACTAGTGATTATATTTCATGAAAATACTCTTAGGTATTATGAGATTATAGTTTTATGTTGAAATTCTATTCACAAACATACATAAAAATTACAATGATTTCCTAAAATCATTAAATAATTAATATTAATATATTCATTTATTTATTATGAATATCAATCCTCTAATCAAATAGTTAATCAAATATAATATCTTTTAAAATAATGTTATTTATCTCTCAACATTATAATATAATTTCATAATAATAATATTTAATTATTATCTAAATCTTATAGATTGAATAACGATTATGGAATCTATCACAACATCATAATGTTTTACTATTCAACCATACATAATAAGATAGTGAGGTAAGTAAACATAAATAAATTCACTCATTTAGCCAGCCAAGATGAGTTACATAAGATCACAAAATAAGTGAAATCACTCAAAAAATTGACATGATCATCATCATAAAACAATATTATACTAAAAAGCATATTAGTAATCACCTAAAGGAAATGTACACAAAACATGCTATGTTATCTATAACAAACAATTAATTATAAAACATGATATATTAAGTAGTGTGTGCAAAGGGTTTATAGATTTGTTCTCTGTCATCCTCTAATGTATCCATCTAAACCACCCTGTTCGATTATTGTCTCCCTCCATCACAATCTGAGGGAAGAATATATCCTACATCCACCTCATGATAATGAAGGTAGTTAGCCTAAAACATCATTATATCCATCAAATAATGCTATATAATAATCAAACATAATCAAAATATACTAAATGTAAAAGTAATGTTGACTCATAACAACTAATCATGTAAATTAAGTAACACAAACTATCTCATAATCAACATATGCCATCTAGATTTATAAAATATTAGTTAATCAACTAATCAACCACAATAATCCATAGATTAAATAGGTTATTTATCTTAGAGAAAAATCAAGATGTGATAACAATTATTCCAAAGACCTAAATACTTTAGGGAATTTTCATTGTAATAATTGTTCTGACTAGTTGTAACATTTTTTTTCCAAAGAGCAAATACTTAGACAAATCTTGTGAAGTCTTAAGGCTTTGTGTAGACTCTCCTTTATGCAAAATCTCTGACTCATCTTTTGACAAAAATTGTGAAGACCATTTTTTAAATAAAAATAGCAAAGGCCAACTTTGAAAACATACCAAGTCTTTAAATTTTTCTTCAAACTTTGACTAAACCCTGAGAAGCTCGTAAGTGATCTTGAAGCCTTGAACTAAATCATTTTCAAACTATGTTCCTCCATGGTGACTAAAAATGGTCAACATACAACAAACACTCAAACCACTTCAAATACTAAGTTTCAAAACAAACTAAGCTACAAGGTCAAATCTAATTAAATCAACAATGAATCAAAAGTAATAAGACATAATATATCACAACCAATGAATAAACTTTAGTTAATATCTCTACTAAGACATAAATTTTCACTGTTACAATCATGTCCCCACAATTTTTAAGTAAAGTTACTTGAGTGCAATATATATATATTTTCCTCCACCATTATAAGTTGATATGACAAAGCCTAAACATAAGGGATTTGAATATAATGCATATTATGACTATTAGAGATGTATTGAGAATTATACCAACAATTTTTATAGGGTAAGCCATAAGATACAATATATTATCAATGATAATATTATTGGGTTAATCACACCCACATAGAAGGCCCAAACACATCAAAATGAAACTTCAAAGTTGAAAATATTTATAAATCTATTTTTGAATCATGGAACAATAAAAAATATGGAAAATTTAGAGGTACACCATGCATATAATGTGCTTCTTCCTCAAACATATGGATATTCAATAGAAGATATTATTGGTATAATTACACATGTACCAACACCACATCCCATGATAACATTTATGAAAGTGAGATTATTGATGAGATTTAGATAGACATTCATTCTTCATTTGAGATTATATCAACAAACAACCCATTCACAATGTCATGATTGATAATGGGTCAAGTAAAAATACATGTATAATGACACTTATTCACACTCTTGGGTACATAGAGAAGGATTTAAAAGATACATCAAAAGTAATTAAATAATTCAATATATATACACAAAATTCTCTTAGGCATATAGTGCTACCTATTTAGATAGGTTCAATGATAATGGCTACTTCATTATTAGTCTTACCAAGCACAAGGGTCTAAGATATGTTATTAGGACAACCTTGGATACAAAAGCTATACATAGTGCCATCCAAAATATGTCAATGTCTCAAATATATACATTATAATTAGGTGGTCAAAGTTTCAATAATTTGATATGATTGCCCTCTACAATCAATGGTAACTCCTCATCCTTCCCCCACCACCATAGTTAGTTGTTATACGTATTCAAGAGCATAGTGTAGAGATAATTATTTGACATATGTAAAATATTTATATAATGTCAATTCAGAGGAGAGTAATATGGGGCATACTAGATAACAAGCTTCACATTAGACATTTATTTAGAGTTCAAAGAGATATTCATCTTCTAAGATGCATCCTAGGGTAATACCACATACATTTCAACATGTTTCACAATAAATACAAGTAGTGAGACCTTCTCCTTTTATATAATGGACTGAACTAAGTCCTACACTCTTTATAATTACACATCCTAAACAAGATTCCATGAGAAATGATCAAAACAACTACATTATAACACCTAATTGCATTTTTAGATTATAATTAACCTAAATATAACACTTTTTGTATGCAAAAAGTCATCCTCCCATTTTATGATACATGCACATAATATGGTCCTCCCATTAATAGGATTATTAGCTAGTTTATTTTTCAAAAAATTCAAAAATATAAAAATATAAAAATATTTGAAAAATAAAAAAATTCAAATATGTCAAAAATACAAAAAAAATTAAATATGTCAAAAATACATGAACATTTAAGATATTCAAAACAAATCAAAAATAGGACCTGATCATGACATAAGTTTCTAGTTTAATTTCTTTACTTATGTTATTTATCACATATGTTAGTATATAACATATTATTCTCATACACATATGCATTTAAATAGGTATATGAGTGTGATGAAAGACATACATATTATAAATGAATTTTTAGATGTTAAACTCCCTTATACCCAGTGGTCATGCCTATGGTGG
This sequence comes from Torreya grandis, assembly GCA_037957365.1. Taxonomy (NCBI): domain Eukaryota; kingdom Viridiplantae; phylum Streptophyta; class Pinopsida; order Cupressales; family Taxaceae; genus Torreya; species Torreya grandis. Next base: position 613,552 of record JARHVA010005764.1, read on the forward strand.
GGGAGTCTCATTATACAGGCTACATTATCACAGGTTATATCTATATATGACCTCTCTATTATGTTGAAGTACATATCTTACAAGTGTCTTTCTAGTTATTCATATCTTATAATGTGTTACATGGATACACTACTTTGTTATGATGTGACATTGGTATATGTGGATGGTGTAGACTAGTTTTAACTTGTTATATGCTTTATTGATGTTGTTAGTTTCTTGCATGATAGGCTAGACATTGTTTGATTTTTATGTGTGGCCACTGGACCTTTTGTGTGAGACATAGTTATGTCCCTTGTTTGTGACATTATTAAAGTCCTTCACTTATGTCCCTTAGCATTGTTTGTTGTCACATGTTCATGTCATTTTTGTACGACCCCTGACCTTATGTGTGATATTGTGTTTATGTTTGTTTCACTTGTTGAGTTTTATTAGTTGTGCCATAATCCATATCATGCATTTTTATCATGTAGTCTTATTCAGATATGGTTATTTTATTGCATGCCTCATTGCTATATTTATCTAGACATGACACTTGTATGCCTCACATCAAATATATTGTATACATATTTTAATGATAATTAAATTACTATGATAACACACTCTCCACATGATTTTATATTTATATCACATGATACAATTAACTATTTATTTTGAGATGAGTGGCTTGTAGGATACATCCCTCATCTCAAAGAGAGGGAATTAAAGTGGGTTTATCTTAGAGATTCAAGCCTCCACAAGTAGAAAAAATAGATTTTATGATAGAACACAAGTTTCAAATATTCAAATTAAATTTATAAATTAGACACATGAAAAAAATCAGCACATCGATACAAATTATGGGGGCATATGACATGCATTTGCACTCCATTTATATAGAGTAAAGTAAATATTCATACAGACATTGATACATATGTAAGAGTATATACATAAAAATTATAGTAACCTGAATTATAGGTTTCACATATAGCTATACTTTAGCATATAGATGCATTGAACTCTATATCATTTGACACAAATTTAGGATGCATGATGCTAATTTATGCACATGTGTATAATTTTCAAAGTTAAAAAGATTGATATTAGTTCATGCACATATAAAATTAAATATAAATTAAAATTAAATGAAAAATATTTATTATTTCAATTAGAATCTATTAGAATTGAGGTTATGATAGGAACATGCATATTATTCATTCTATTTCAATCATGCAAATATAATCTATATCCATCTACATTGGTGTGATTCATTATGATATGAAAAATGTACATTTGGTTTTATAGACACTCAATGAATTTGAAATTAATTATGATGAACCCATTATGTGGTTACACCTTCTATTATGGGTGATGTACATTCACGTATAGTGACACTCAACAACCTTGGCATCACTTCTAGTGAATCCATCATGGTTCCATATTTTTTGGATTTGTTTATTGGGTGCATATGCCCATTCATGAGAGTTGGAGGATGCATATTTCCAACTCAAGGGATTAATTAGTTTTTAAAAATTAAGACTTCATCACTCTCAAATTTATCAATGGTCAATATGAGGAGTGATCTCTCCAAGTTTTTTGACAAGGCAAAATATTTATCCAATGCTTCATCATATTTTAAAAGTTACAAAGAAATATGGTTTCATCTCCCTAGATGTGTAATTATTCCTTGATCTCTATTTAATTTATAAATTAGAGTTTTAAATTTTAAAATTTAAAATATGAACAATGAGTACTTCATGTGTTATTGTAAGGTTTTCTAAATGGGTTCCCTACATAATTATAGTTTCCTAGTAAAAGAAAAAGTGTATTGTACACACTCAAGTTCATATTTATATTTTATTCTAGTAATTTCATTTCTAAAATAAAGGGGATAAGATTTGGGGGTGACGGGAACAATTGTAGATACCTAAATATGGTCATAGGTACTTGAAAATGTTTATTCTTGATATATCTAAATCCACTTGACTTACACTCAAATACACAACTCTTATTCAACATTCCTTTAGTCATTTATCTATATGTAGTCTTGAATTATTTTTTATCCATCAATACTCCATAATACTTTCCAATTAAATGCTAAAACCTATTTATATCACTCTTAAACTACTTCCAATCTCAAGACAAATTACCCTAAATTTTTGGGTTAAGTCTGCATTAGGTAAACATGTTTATTTATGTGAACCTATCCACTTAGTGTAAACTTATCTTCATGTTATTTAATGAATATCTTCCAAAATTTAAAACATTTATTTGGGTAATCCTGCATATTTCACAAGTTGGCTAAATGAAATTACTCAAAAGGTTCACTATATAAACAAATCAAAGGTAATTCATTATTCTTAGCTTATCACTATTTACTAAACACTTATACACTAATACATATTGTGCAGATTTACCCTATTATTTACAAATTAAAGATAATTCACTAGGAGTAATCATAATTCAATTCTAAAGAATTTCAAATCAAGTCAAGAGTTAACAATGTAAAGTCTCAAAGATAAATTACTAGTTCTGTACATATAGTCAAGGATCATAATTTCATTATCTCTCTAGGTAGGATAACTATGTGTAGTTTGATTCCCTCCTTAGAGTATATGGATATGTAAGCATCAATAAAATATTAATGGGGGTGATTGGGGTCAACATAACTCATTACTTTTCCCCTTATTTTTGAAAGTTTGTAAATAAGTACCTGTAAGGTTTCCAAAGAAAAGATAAGAAAAAAAGAGATCTCTATGTGACATCTACAAAATATGAATATGTCAGATATCATAGTAGACACAAACACATGTGGTAGAATAGTTATAGTTTCATCAATGCCATAGTGGATAATTGTATAGCCAATGAAGAGGACCACACCACATTATTTTCTCGGGAGTGTGGACTTGTATAGATATATCCATATAACCTATTTATAGATCTAAGTTATCACAATCCTATTTTTTAATATTTATCACTATCAAAATGCTACTATAGTTAACCAAAAATTATAAAATGGTAAGTATATTATTCTTGTTTGCACTTACTATTTTTAGCATATGTCACTTGTCAATCAATTTTAGTCAATTATGATTTACATTGAAATTTATGTTTAAATGTCATATATTAAAATCTAAATAATATTTAAAAGTTTTATACCTATTAAACACCATTGTATAAAAAATAGATAAAACACATTGAATAGTATACACAAGTTCCTGAAGCACTAGTCCTTCAATGCAAATCTAGGTTGTATTGACTACACAAAATAGAACTATAAGAAGAATAATTTTAATTATATTTTTATAATAATAAAATTATTCCCCACTACAAAAACATATAAAAATTATGACTTTATAAAATTATTATTAAAATAATATCATTTAGATATAAATAATTTTTTATGAATTAATAAAATTACACAAGTTTAAAGGGCTTTGTTTGTTCACTAACTTGCCAACCACCAAGACTATGGACTAGTCACTACCACCAAATTTCCACTTTTGACCCATTGAGATACCATCTAATACATGATGAGGGTTTTTATGTCCTCTTAATTTAATCAATTAAGTTCATTCAATGTCATATCAACCTAGGGTTGATGTCCAATGATAGTCACTAATAAGGCATACAAAATGGTGACTAACAATTATATTTTTTACAGGGAGCTGTGGATAATTTAATCTTTAAGTTATAATATGATTTCTTAAATTGAAATATAACCTATTACTTTTGAAAACAAACACTCTTTCTGATTTGAAAATGCATTAAAGGAAAACACACTTACTGGAATTGAAAATTGTTTGAAAAGAAACATACTTTTGGTCTGTTTATAGAAAAGTAAATTACATGAAGATAAACACACAATTAATCTATTTGATCTAAAATGGAAATTAAACGATCTAAAATTATTTTTTCTTAGAAAATACATATTAACACACAATCTTACAGGTGAGACATAAAACATAACACTTTGTGTAAAAGAATGAATGGAAATATTTAAAACACATAACAATATGAAATAAACATATAGATACTAAACATAGATCTTGTTTCCTTGGTTGAGTGGTTCCTTTCTCTCCCTTTGAATAAGATTTAAACATAAATATATTTCTATAAACTTTATAAAATCAACTTCTCATTACTTTTAGAAATGTTTGCAATGCTAAAAATGAAAAGTCACACTTGATCTTACTATTATTATGTTTGTCTTCAATTTTTCACTTTTACTCAAAAGGATGTTGTTAATATATAACAATGTTTTACAATAACCGATCAAAATAGACAACAACCTAATACGATCAAAAATAACTAAAACTTTGTTTATTACAAAACAAAAACATAACAACTCGCTTTCCACTATCTAAGGAAATAAAGTGAAAAAACCTTAGATTTTGTTTCACATGTGATTTCAAGTCTACTGTCATTTGAAACTTATTTTGTAATTCATATCCATTTGATAGAAGATCAAAACATAGTAATTATAGTCACTCATAAGAAAACTTCTATAAATACCATGACTAAAAATAGAAATACTATTTTTGTAAAGTTTATTTATAGCTTCTATAATTATTCCCAAAAATATATTAGACTACTTATTATCATGTATGTGTGTCTTTTTCCATCTTAGGGTGTCCTTTACCAAGATTATGGAAGTATTCAAAATCAATTTTGAGCATCTCCAAAGCCAAATTGGTGGTCTCTAGAGCCAATTTAGGGATCTCTAGAATTGGTCTAGGCTTGGTTTTAGAAGTTTTTTTTGTCAAAAATATGTTATCAACTATAACATGTTCATATGACCTATACATTCAAAACAGGTGGATTTCCCATGCAAATTTTAGAAAAAAATGGTTTTAATAGGTAACAATAAATTACATAGATTAACTAAGGTAAAATACTTATTTTATACTTTATATTAATAATGAGCTCTATTATGAACATCTAAATCCACTTAAAAGGAATACTTTTAAGAAAAAAAGAGGTAATTACTTTGATATAATAATCCATTTTATGGGCTCATCATATCCTCCAAACTTAATTTCTTGAAAGTCCTATTTTAAGCTAAGGTATCCTCTATTCCTTGCTAGATACAATATCTCCTAGTTTCTTTTTGAATTCATAAGTATTATAATATGTATCATATTGTAGTTGTGTTGTGATGATGTAACCTTTATATGCTCTAATCTATCTTTCATCTTTCAAAATGTTCTTCTACCTAAGTTGTTGTATTTTTCCATGATGGTAGAGAATCAATGGTGGCATATACCACATGCCAATCCATTCTTACCATATGTTTACCCAAATTGTTATATTAGTTCTATGATACCTATGGATCTCCTAAAACATCATTCCCTTCTCTTCAAAAGAATTCTCAATGTATCCCACATTTGATCATAGGTAGTAAGGGAAATACTAAAATGACTTTGAGAATATTACTCAGAATTAGAGATGAATTTTATTAGGATAGTTAGATGTTTCTCCCTAATCATATGATTATATAAAAGGTTTAATAAACTTTGGTTAGCTTATCTATATTGGGGAATTTAGGCCTAATATAGAGTCTAATAGTTTTGACTTTCACAAAATATTATTTTTTCCTATCCCTCTATGTAATCTGATTTTGAAATGTAGAAGTGAAATCATTAAAACAAGATTCACCCACAAATAAATTAATTAGAAAATAGAACATGTGTCCTAAGAGAAAGTTATAAAAATAACTTTCACATAAAAGATTTTGTTGCTCAGGTGTACTAGTCTAATAAGAATCCATATTTTTTTTGTAATTTTGTAAGTCATGTGGCAACCCATATGAAATTATCAACAACTATCATTTATAGATTTGTTCTTTTAAAAAGAGGTCATACCCAGAGGCAGGTCTTCTATAAGCAATATTTCCCCCCTAATTTATATGGTATTTGTAGTATGGATTCTACTTTTTTCCTTTTGTATCCTCTCTTCCTCAAAATAAATTATTGATATTTTTTATTCCCTCACCTACATTAGGGTTTGAAATATTTTCCCCAAGTAGTCATAATGTCATTATAAGATAATTGGGTCTGCACACCATGGTCTAGTCGATCTATGGGCACTAGTTTTTAAATTTCAACTGATCTATTTTGCTATCTTTACTAATGGTCCAAGTTTTCATTTATTCTAACTCATTTTTTAAAGATACAATCATTTATTCCTTACCTTTTAGTTTTTATTTGAGGAATGTTATTTCTTCCACTTGTCTCATGACTGCTTCTACTCTTGACAATGCCATGGTTTGTTGCATATACTCTTCCTCATCATGAATCAAAGGATGTTACTCTTAAAACCATTAAATATTTTATTTTATCCATAAATGTCTTAGATGAATAAGGTCAAGGTAAATATTTTACTAATTCCTTAGTTATAAATTATTTTGCTATGGCTGCAAGTTCTCCTATTCCTATAGATGTGATAAAGGTGCATCAACTTAGGAGATTCATTTTTGTAAATTTAAGTTAATTTTGGTAATGTATAGGTGTAGGTATCCTTTTTAGGTCCTTTTATAAGTTTTTTAATATTAAATATTTGTAATTTTAGCCTATATGTCTTGTAATCAATTTTCCCACCAAAATCTGCCTATTTAAAATTTGAATTTCTAATGATCCTTTGTAGGTGTTGTTGACCATTTTGACCACAAGTCAAAATGTGTCAACCCCATATAGTACAAAAATTGATATAAGGATATATTAAAATGTCATAGGGTGTGTCATGTTTCATTTAATGTGATTTAATGTCATATTGGCCTTGGTCATAGTCCAATTTAGTCCTTATGTCATTTTGAGTAACTTAGGGGTCATATAGTGTCATTTATGAAGGTGGTACAATTTTATAAGTAATAAAAGTGTTATAAACTATATTAAAACATCCATCATGTTATATACTATTATTATTATTAGTCCTTAACTAAAACTTGTAGGTACTATGCTGAAATAAGAAGAAAAGTGGTAGTTTGGGTAGTTTTGGAAGTTGTACAGCTCTAGAAGAGTGTGACACATGTGTAAGACTTTTTGGATGACTATTAAACTCCCATAGAATCATGTAAATTATTTATAAGCTCTAAAATTCCCAAAAATTGTCAAAAACATTATACTCTTCCATCGCTCCATTATGCACATGAAACTGGTCAGTAGTTTTCTACTTAGTACAGCTAGTAGGAGAAGTTCTAGATCAAATTACTTTGGGGGATAATTTTAATATTATTAAACTTAATTTTAATAATAATATTTCAGGTATTGGTCAATTTTTATTTATTAACAATCCTTTAGAAGTTGACTGTTCATTTTTGCATGTTGTTTCCCACACCCTACAGGTTTTCCTCTTGTATGAGTAGGTCCATATAATATAATTATTTAAAATGATTAAAGAGGATTTATAATTCCTTATCATAGGTTTACCATGATTGGATTCATCATTAGTAGTGATTTGATAGGTCAGATAGCTCAGATTGTAAGAAGGTGTTGCTAGTAAGGCTATAGTTAGTTTCAACCCTTGTAGGAAGTTTCTTTATTTGAATTGGTTTCAAATAAATGTGTGGTGTTTTGTATCTACATATATTGTTTAATTTAATCCATATAATTTAAATAATATTCTTACAATCTCACAAAATGGAATCACAGTCATAGTTCAAAACCCATAGTCATTTTCTTGCATTTTTATACACAGTCAACTAAGTGAGGTATATGATGTCCTGAAGAGGTTTATAGAGATGTGTCTAAGAGTTTCAAGGCATGAAAATATTATTGTTACATTATAAATAAAATTACACATCTCTAATACCATGTAAGTAATGATGTGATAGTCAATTCTCATATATGCATAAACATACACCATTATTGTGCATCTACAAGTGCTTTTAGGAGAATGTCATGTTGGAAACAAGGAAAATTGATCTCATTTCAAGTATTTCAATGTTTTGTAATTCATTTGAATATGTTGAGAGAGTATAAAAATTGTTTAATACTTATATACCATGTGCATTGCTCGTGTTTCCATTCACTACCCTATCTTTAACTTCCATCAACACCTACAAGAGATTGAAAATGTTGGAATGGGAACCTTGACACCTTTTTCAAGCCATTCAAGGTGAAGAAGACTAGTTTGAGAAATTTTTATAAGGTTTATAATTAATTACAATACCATAATTCATGAAAAATTGCTCATGTCTATATCTATTGATTGTATACTGCAAGGCCCACCTACATGTGACACACACAAAAACCCAAAGGTGTTTCATAGAGGATTTTTGCATGATTTAAAAGTTTCATGAGGTTTTAATAGTCACATGATAACATGACAGTCATTTCTAGATCATTATACTACCAAGTAAAGTGAGAATCATCTTCAAATTGAGAGAAATATATTTACATATAGGTTTCCTTAAAGCTCCAAAATAGAGCACCAAACACTTTTGTTGATGCCATGTAACAATGTGGCATGGGGTCTAAGTGAGGTTGAATGTATCCATATTGTATCCTCCATATAGGGGAATAATCATAAAAAATATAATGGGTGTTTTACTAAACAAACATAATGTATGGAAGATCCAAAGTTGCACATTTGTTCATTATAGTCATTCAGTGATTTCTATAGGGTTTGAACCCTCACGTGCTCTCATAACCCAAAATTATAGTATTAGGAATGTATTCATGTTAGGGTTTTTTTAATGAAATAAGGGAGACCATTTTTGATTTAAAGGTAATCAAAATGAGTGAAATACATGACATGAACTCATAACATCACCTACAGGTTTCCTTGCCATTAGAATATCCACCTAAAGACTGACTATAGGTATTCTCTAGCCATGATGTATACCTTTGAGGACCAATAGTTCTAAAAACATGAATAATTTTCCATTTTAAGTTTATTCATGACTTATAAATGGATATAAAATAATATGACATAGATCTCAAGGATAAAAACACCTATAGGAACTCTATTACCATAGTATTAGTCAACTACAGTTGACTGTGGTAGACAATGAGCTAGAAGATGGTGATTTTAATGTTGGCATAGCATAAAAATTATGAGAGTAGTGTAGATGAATTATATAAGGAATTTTTGGAATCAAATTAGGTTTTGTGACAATGATCCAAGTTCCAAACATGTATGTATCACCTACAGGAAGGAGAAACACAGCCACAACCATATGACCTACAATCTAGACCAATCAAGGTGGGAAGTGAACAATTCAAGGTTTGAGGAGAGTCTAATAATATAAATGTTTTAAAGAGATTAAAAATAGTAAATATCATCCCATGTTACCCTCATAAACATAAAAATATGGTATGGAAGAGTTCACATACGAGCAACCTACAGTCCATGAAAAAACCCTGCACACAATAAAGTTATCCAAGGGTCTATCTTAGATTTTGAAGGAGTTAAGGGAGATATTGAGAAGATATATCCATGAAAAATGGTTAATAGGGTCATTAACACTTGTATAATCCCATAATTCATTCTTTTTGTTTAGTACACTAATGGATATGCCCTATGATCTATCTCAAATAGAGGGTACTCCCAAAATGTGAAACCTTGTAGGCTCAATATGAAGAGATAGAAGGATGAGTTAAATTTTTATTGAGAAATATAAATAAAATGCGAAGAGATATGTTAGACATGAAAAATCATTAAAATCCATCCATAGATTATTGAAACCCAACATGATGGTCCAAACCCATAAGGATGTAGACAGACCTATTAGGTCTTGATTATGCCTAGTGCTTAATAAGATCCAAAATTCATTCCAAAGGATAGAGGAGCATTACAAAGACTTATAAAATGTTTATTTGGAGTAATAAGGAATTTTTTAATGGATATAATTTAAGGGAAATCATAGGGAAGCATCATTTTGGCTCAAAGCTAATTTAGGCCTATGCATAATGAAGAAGGGAGCCCGAGTAGGCAGGTTTGGAAGTTCACATCTATTTGGAAGATTTTCATGGGAGCCTAAGGAAGTAGGATAGGTTAGATAGGGTATTTAAATTTATTTTTGAAAAATATTTTTAGGGTTTGAATGTCAAACGTTTATGAATAATCCTTAAATGTCAAAATTATTCTAAACCCTTTGAAACCCTTGCCAAAGACCTGATTGGGAATATTGAGTAGGAGATGCATAAAAATGGTAAGGAATGATCATGAAAGTGATTAAATGTTGTATATGACTAACCAAGGATATTTATGATCCGGGAAACAATTTAGGCGACAATTCGGGTGACAGTTCCAGTCCAATTGATGACAGAACTTTCGGGAGCGATAACTTTTGCACCATAGCTCCAATTGACTCACCGTTTGAACCGTTGGAAAGCTAATAATGAGGAGAACATCGTGAGATGGCATGGATATTTTATTAATGAAGTTTTACCCTATAAAACTCAACGAAAGTGCCCCAAATTTAATTTTAGTAGTGCAGTCTAAAAATAGTAAGTTTTTAAAAATAGTAATTCCTTAAATTTTGTATTATTTTAAATCTTGAAAGTTAAACCAATTGATCTCCCTTGAGATTGGTGACCTTCCACATCCTCCCCATGCTTTCAAAATGTGTATAAATGAAGAGGTAACCCAAAATGTGAAGATAGACATCTCTTCCCAGAGATAAGCATATATTTGTATTGCGATCTTGAGTAATACTACATCTCTTCTTAGAGAATTCATTGTTACTATGATTTTTATATGCTATTGAAATATTTATCAACCTTAACTTTTGAGTTTTGGATTATTGGTATTAGAGCTAGGTCTCAAGGTCAAGACCCATGAAAGCTAGTGGGCATGATCCACATCCCTTCTCAGGGATACGTCTCCCTACTGAGGTGATCATTGCATACCACATGTTTGAATGGGAATCACCTTAGGTGCTTCAGTGACTGGCCATATAGGGATTTGGAAGAGGACCCAGATCACCCTGGAGCTAATATGCCATGGGAGCTGTCATCATGCAACATGACCATCTTGTTGCATATCACAGTGAAACTTTCACTAATATAGTCAAGAAATATCCAACATATGATAAGGAGATCTATTCTATTGTGTAAGCCTACAAATAATGAAAACACTACATCTTGGGGAAAGAAACGGTCATCCACACTGACCACAAACCATTGGAATTCATCTAGATGCAAAGCAAACTACGAAATGAGAGGCACCAAAAGTGGGCCACATATCTTTAGCAATTCCACTTGATAATCAAACAAAAAAATGGGAGCTCAAATACAACTATAGATTGTCTGAGATACCCACCAATTAATTCACTCATAACAATTCTTGCCTTGTGCAAACATGAGACTACCACTTGGGGTGCTCTGTATGACACAGATCTTACCTTTGCTAATACATATCAAGCACTTCAAAAAGGTAAACATGTTTTTGATTTATATTTATAAGATAATGTCCTCTGTCATATGGGGCACATATATGTTCTAGTTGTAGAGCAATAAAAGATGATATGGGAAGCACACTTCAGTAGGACAACTGGACACTTTGGTATTGAAAAGACATTGGCAATTCTTTAAAAACACTTCTGCTGGCCCCATATGTGAAAGGATGTGGAAAGATATCTCAAATATTGCACCCCATGTGTGATATCCAAGCTAAAAAATAAGAAGCAAGGATTGTACACACCATTTCCAGAACCAACCAGGCCTTGGGAATCTATCTCAATGGATTTTCTCTCACGTTTGCCCACTTTAAAACATGGTAAAGATTGTATTTTTGTGGTAGTTGATCATTTTTTAAAAATGGCTATCATGATTTCTTGTAAGAAAAATATATCTATTGAGGAAATTGCTCAACTATATTTTAGTCATGTATGGCTCCATTTTGGTCTCCCCAAGTCCATTGTCTCAGATCGAGATAGCAGGTTCTTGAGCATCTTCTAGTCCACTCTATGGAAGATGATGGATACTAAGCTGAAGAAGTCCACAACCTTCCATCCACAAAATGATGGTCAAATAGAGGTGGTAAACTGCTTGATTGTTCACATGATTCAGATGTATCACTCCAAACATCCACACACATGGGATGCGGGACTTCTTTTCATACAACATGGATACAATCGGGCACTGCACAGCTTGACCAAGCATAATCTGTTCCAAGTATGTTTTGGGTTCCAACCCATGGCACCAATTGATATAGCTATTCCATTTTCCACCTTGAAATACACACCTCATAGAAGATCTGAGGTAGCAAAATAAACAAATTTTATTGAACAAATGCAACACATCCAACAATAAGTTCATGACATCCTGGAGAAGATGAATCAAAAGTATAAGCAACGCCATGATAAAGATAGGATTGCACACCATTTTGTTGTGGGTGAAAAGGTTTGGTTGTGGCTTTAGAAGGAATGAATTTTAGGCCCACATAGAAATATTTGGCTTCTATGATATGGTCCCTACACCATCACTAGAAGAGTTGGAGAAAATGCTTTTGAATTGAACCTACCAGCCTACCTTGGCTTGCATCCAATATTCAATGTGGAGCTCCTCAAATCATATCACCCACCTCTATTAGACACTTCAATTGTATCATAACAACTAGACATTAATAAGCTTGATCCACAGAGTTTTGCTCCAGTGGAAGAGGATCAGATTGTGGATACCTGGATGAAGACAACAAGAGGACGCTCTATTCCACTTTATAAAGTGGTCAAAAGGGGCCAGATTAGCCATCAAGGTGAGTGGCTCACAGAGAATCAAATAAATAAAAAACTACCAAACCTGATGGGGAACATTGATGCAATGGGGACCATTTATTTTCAAGGAGGGAGGAATGATCCAGGCAACAATTTAGGTGACAATTCGGGTGATAGTTCCACCCCAATTGATGATGGAACTTCTGGGAGCCATAACTTTTGCAACATATCTCCAATTGACTCAACATTTGAACCATTGGAAAGATAATAATGAGGATAATGTCATGAAATGACATAGAGATTTTATCAATTAAGTTTGACCCCAAAAAACCCAATGGAAGTGCCTCAAATTTCAATTTTAGTAGTGCAGTCTAAAAATAGTAAGTTTCTAAAAATAGTAATTCCTCAAATTCTATATTGTTTTAAATCTTGGAATTCAAACCACTTGATCTCCCTTGAGATTGGTCACCTTCAAAATCCTCCCCATGCTTTCAAAATGTGTATAAATGAAGAGGTAACCTGAAATGTGAAGATAGACATCTCTTCCCAGAGATAAGCATATATTTGTACTGCGATCTTGAGTAATACTACATCTCTTCTTAGAGAATTCATTGTTACTATGATTTTTCTATGCTATTGAAATATTTATCAACTATAACTTATGAGTTTTGGATCAATTTATCATCAAATTGAGTCCCACCCTACTTAAATGAACATAGTATAAAAGCGATTTTCTTGACTATTTTTGGTGTTTTGTAGGTTCTAGGGAGATTCAAAAGATGAAAACTATATTGGGAGAGATATTGGGACTTGAGATAACCCCTAATGTATATTTATTATAGAATAAGGTCTCATAAGTGCTTTTACAAGTGACTTCATCTTAGTCAATCTAAACTGCCATAGTGAACAAGATAGTAGGAGAGTGATAACTTCAAGTGGGAGGTATTTTAAGGATTGCATGAGGAATCTAAGGCCATAAATGTCTTGAGAGGTGTCATTAAATCCTATGTATATAATGGTTTAGAAAACTAAAGACAAATTTGGTGCCAAGTTTGAAGGGTAAGTGAAAGAGGAGTTATTTAGACTGTAGGTAATGCTAACTCATGTGTAGGGGAATATCAATGATTAGGGATGAAACCAATGCATGTTGGGGCTTCTATATAACCCCTCCCTCTTAGTGCAATCATCACATCTATCCCTCATCTAATTTAGGATGTTATAAGGAGGCTAAATGATGAAAACAATTTATATACATGTAAATAAGGAGTCCTACACCACATTTCAAGAGTTTCATGACTTTAAGGGACATTTGTCCTATGAGACCTTGCATGGTCTATTTTTTAATTCATTATACTACATGTATAACTCCTTTTCTCATCTTGATAATTGTTTTTATGTCTCTTGGACTTCTCTCTTCTCCCTTCTCTCTTAAGTTCTACAAGTAGTAGCCATTTTATCTCTTGTAAACTAATACCACACCATGTATGATAAAGACCTATTGGTTTTGCCATTGTAGTTTACCTTAAAATAATAAATGCAATCTGGTTTGAGTTCATATCTCATCTTGTCAAAGTGTGTGAAGAGATGTATAGTGAATATTTAAGATATCTCTATCTATCCTTATTTTTTCTCAATCATTCCATGTTTGATGCAAGTGAATTCACTCTAGTAGGTCATATGAAGTGTTATTAAATGTATGGATCTGTTATTAAGTGTACAGTGAGTCTTAGTATCTTTAATTAATCTATGGTTTCACTTACCTTGGATAACCTTCATGCATATCACCTTAATATTGAAATAATAATGCTAGAGCATTCTATGAATTTTAAACTAATGTTGTAGGCCTTGTCTCTTTATGAAAGAAGTATTATAGTCTTGTGGAAATCCTTTTGGTGTATCACCTCCTTAGAGTAGTTTCATTTCATGTAAACTTCTATCCCTTTTCCCACAAGCAATTGACTAGTTTAGGTGATAAGCACTTCAATCCATATTCAGGGAGCTAGCCCTTAAAACTAGAGGTATACTTATATTATAGATACACCCACATACCTAGAACTATTCCCATGTTGTCCAAATGTAGAGGAGGCTTGAATACCCTCCTTTAGGGTATAAGATTTGGTGACAATAGGTGTTTTCTCAGATTTCAAGGCGATGTAATGGTATGATTATTTGTGTATGGTAATAAAAAAGGTATGAATTCATTTCTTAAAATTTCATTATATATTAACTTATGATTAGTCATGTAAAGACTCAACCAATACTAAAACCCAATGTGAGTTATTAAGTTGGTTATCCACTCTTAGAGGGAGTTTTGGGTTAGTTAAGAAAATAAAGGAAAACAATTATTATTTAAGGAGACATGAAAAAGGATTCAGATAAGAAAATACAAGTGAATACCAAGAAACACCAAGTTTTGAAGAAAAAAGGAAATAAAATCTTCTAAAAATAGGGGTTTGGTAGGGTTTTGATAATGTTGTTTTATACATGTATACAAAAACTCAATGAAATAATGTCTTTTTGAATTGAATGCTTCAATTTAAATAATTTATGACATGTAAGTGGATGTTATTTTTATTTTTGAAACATTTTTTTGTCTCAAATAGTATTCATGCATAATACAATTTTGAAAACATAATATAAAGGTTTACACAGTCAAGAAATGTGGTTGAATAGTCAAGAAAAGTTGTGTTTCATCATCTTTTTGAGGTTGTTTAAATGATAAATATATTGGAAGATTAATATAAATATATTGAGGGTATTTCAAAATCATAAATACTTCAACTTAGGTCTTAGAATTTGAATTTTCACTATCAACCTATACATAATAAAAGAACTCATAAATACAACTGAGAAAAGACATTTTATTCATGTTATGTGTGTGTTCAAAGCCTAAAATTATTTGAGGAAGTATTAAGTGATGGGGAAGAAATTTTAAATTTGTATTTTTTTTTAAATATTCTCTCAAACTTAAATTTTACCTTTTTGAATGCCTTTGGCCAGTGTGCAAGCCTACAAACTTTAAAGCCAAGGTTTGAAGATTACAACTTGTCTAAAATGAAAATTAACCCTTAAATGTTGATGAAGATTTGTATAAAGATTTATTTTTATGTTTTTTACATTATTTAAGTGTATTATATATTTTTTATCCTCTACATAAGGAGATATTCAAAAAACTTAGTCTGTTGGCCTAATAGGTAAGGCTATAAGGTCCTATTTTAGCATATTTTTAAGTTTAAAGAAAATACAATAGAAAATATCAATTTTAAGGGTTTAAATAAAACTAATTAAGTGTGATAAAGGTTTATAAATAAAAAATATTACTTTTTTGGTTTAAAATTACCATAAAAGGTTTAATAAGGCTTGTAGGCTTAGTTATCTACAAACCCTAGTTTATAAATCTTGAAGTTTTAGGAAAATACAAAGCTAAAGATCAAATTAATCAGTTGGGATAACATTATATTAATGTAATAATGTATTTAAAGTATAATAAATCATTATTTTAAATCTATTTGTGTTAAAATAATATTTTAGGCTAGTTTGCCTTATTCAATAAAGTTTGAAAGTAAATTCTTCTTTACCCATCACCATCAGGATGGATCGTCAATAACCCATTCTTATTAATTATCTTACAACTCTTATAGATATCCAATAGGTTTATTTTTATTGATAATTCTAAGGGTTTTTACAACACCTTATCTTCTATCAAAATCATCTTCCTCAACAAGTATGAGTCTCTTTTATCTTCATGGCTGAGTTATGGTGGTGACTCCAAAATCAGAGTCTTTTTTCCCCTTGAACTTATTCTCAAAACCCTAGGACTAGATATATCTTAATATTTATATTAATCATCATATATCTCCATGATAGGTATGTATGTAGTAATAGGATCTAGAGTTTCTTTGGAGATAGCTTTAGAGTTATTTAATTTCTCCCTTCTCTTCTTCTTTTCTAGTTTTGAAGATGGATCCTCACTTACAATTTCTTCCTTTATGATAGATCTGGGTGTAAGGTAAGAATATATTTATCTTATCTTTACCTTTACTTTCTTATTTTTTTTTACCTTTTAAAAATTTCTCCCATTTGGCTTCCCCATCTGCCTTCTTCAAGAAATGGTGCTAACATATCAAATGTATCAACCCATGATGTCTAATAGATGCCACATGTTTTTATGCCATAACCTAAATGGTACCATAAAGAAAATATGGCATGTTTATTTTCCATTCAGGTTTATTTTTTCCATGTCTGAGATGATTCACAATTTTCATTGCATCTCCTTATAGTGAGCCATACTGCACATCACATGTGAATACCTTGATGAACTAGTAGGCTATGACCATCCAAGGTTATGGAAGAATTTATCTCTTAATCCCCTTAGTAACCCCTAGTGGAATAATTATTAATTTAAGCATGAGATCCCCCTTTCAATGAAATTTTTTAATCAAGTCTTTGAATGAGGATTTATCTACTATTTGTATTTATGTTTCAGGAATCCTAGATAGTTTGCTGATGACAAAGATGTTGACTATAATTTTAATCCCCCTCATTATGGAATGATTTGATTCAAGATTTATAATAAAAATATTATACCAATATCTCATCATATCCATGGAATTTCTTGAGGAAATATAAACATCATGTGTCTTTAACCACCTTAGCCATAAATTCATCTTGTAGTAAGAGGCCTGTTGATTCATTTTTAGATTTATTCTTTGCCCCATCTTTAAAGTCTGTAAAATATATTTAATGATATGGGGAGATATTAGAAATAAATTGATAATCAGACTAGGAGGGTTTTTAAAATAAGTGAAAACACAATTCACATGAAAATAATAGAGAGGTGTAAAGATGAATAAACTGCAATTAACTTCCTAGCTCTTGAAATATCTCGAATCTAGGTCAATGATGAAATTGGACATGTTTTAGGAAGGAGATAAATGATTATAACATGTAGAGAGACTTAATGTTACTCAAATATATCTTATCTATTCTTCTTTGTGCCAATTTATCCATCATTTTTCCCTTTATTTTCCATGATGTCCTTTCCTTCATGCCACAAATGGTCATTGTCATCATGATCCTTTGAAAGTACCTTTTGCTCATGGATGCTTTTGAGTATGTCATCAAAATGAAATAATATCATTTTAATGATGTGTTGTATTTTTGGAAATATGTATTAATGTTATATCATTTCACTCTCTTTTTGGAAAAAAACCCTTTTAGAGACCCCTTTTTTAGGAGATCCCCTTTTTGGCATATCCTCATTTGGAAAACCCCTATTTAAAAATGGATATTAAATGACATTTAAAACTCAAAATTAATCCTAATAATAAAAAAATGTAATATAAATACCTTTAATCACCTATGGTTTTTCTTGTTCTTGGTTTTTTCACATGTCCTAAGATGAGAAGCACACACAAATCAATTCAAATTACTACACAAGTCAATCAAGAGTTCTATTTTTATTGCTTTGTTTCATAAAAAAATTGCCATTTATTAGTTTCAAATTTTTCTCTCATTTTTGTTCTTATTTAAAAAAAAAAATATTTTATCACCCTTTTTTTGGAAGAAAACTAGCATTTATTGGTTTTCAATACTTTTTCTTTTTTAGATTCAAAATCTCATCCTTTGGTTATGATTGAATAACAAGGCTCTTCCATATAACAAAATTCATTTTGAGATTAATCTACTTGTATAACTCATATTTTCTATGAGTTTTATGATATAGCCTCAATATGTGATCATTTAACAAGAGTGTCTTCATATTACAATCAATTGAGAGTAACTGGACAGATCCATTGTCAAAAATATTTTCAACCTGGTAAAGACCTAACCATCTAGTATAAAGTTTACCTTTAAAATGCTAGTATTTTGAAACAAAAAATAAGGCCCAATCTCTTTATTTAAATTGCATTTCCTTGATGTGGCAGTCATGCCATGCCTTCCTCTCATATTAAAGTAGCTTTTTCTGCTATAATACCTCAAGTCTCATCTCATCTAGCTCATTCAATTGAAGAATTCTATCTTTTTGTGCTTCTATCAAGTTCATGCCTACCTCTATTTCTATTATTAATGTCTAAAACTCAAATTCAATTGAAATTAATGGCTTCTTCCCATATACAATTTCATATGGATAAAATCCTATGGTAGAATTCCATGTTGTGTTATAGGCCCAAACTACTTCAGGTAGCTTGCTTGTCCAATATTTTATACTGATGTTTACTATCTTGTTCAAGGTTTTTTATAAATCTTAGTTGGTGACTTCAACTTGACCATTGGCTTGAGGATGGTAAGGTAACTAATTTTTATGGTGAGTTGGTAGTGTTTTGTGAAGGCCTTGATCATGTTAGACACAAATTGAAGACCTTAGTTTGAAACTATTTCTTTTGGTACCCCAAAACATTATAGGATCTTGTATTACAAGAAATCAACAACTTTTTCTTCATGAGAAAATGATAAGGCTTCAAATTTTGACCATTTAGTAACATAATTAATACATACTAGGATTTACTCCTTTCTTTGAGATGGTGGATCAATGGGACCAATGAAATATAACCTTCATTTTTTAAAGGGTCCTAAAACCACTTGAGGTTGGAGGGAAATTTAATTAGACAATGTAGGTTTCTATATGCACCCAAAAATTATATGGTACGACACTTTCGATACAAATCTAATGATGATGCAATTACCTCTTATTTTATGTTCCATAGGGAACCCTCTAGCTCTTTCCCCTCCCTATACCTTCATGTTCCTCCCTTGATCCCCTTTAATCCCCTTGGTTCTAAATTATCTAACTACTTTCACCTTTTTAAAAAAAGAAACCACGTGTGATATAACTTCCATTATAGGTAATGAAACCACCCTATTATGTTATAAAAATGCCCTTTATTTTACACAACCATCACAATAGTTGTGTAACCTAGGTAGTGGTTCTAAGATAAAGTGACAATTTTGAATTAAAACTATGATGGTATCATAATTTACAATGGTGGTTTAGTCACCTTAAGTGACAGATTATAATCACCCCTATATAAAGTGATGGTTCTATCACAATTCAAACATCTTCCATAATTAACTCATGTGACTCTAGTTTTGATATGTTTTGCATAATTAACATCACATTTATTATTCTTATTACCTTATGTTCACCTCCAATTAGGCTCAAATCACTTCCTCTTCTATTTTTGGTCCTATTAAATTCCTCTTACGTTGAACTCCCCATTAGAATTAGTTTAACTCCTCCATGAAATCTCCCATCTCTTTCTACAAGAAGGAAAATTTTACCTTGATTTCAAATTTGAAAATTGCCATTTTAAAAGTTGTTATTATGAATATTGTGCAGCTACAGTCTTTCTAAAATTTATTAAAGAATCAACCTCTATTATTTTTCAAGTCAAATACATAACTAAAGGTGAATAATTTCTCTTGGTGAAAGAAACTTAGACTATGCAAGCCAAGCCATTAGACAACCCCAGTTTAACTGCTCTCTATTTGTGGTTGTCTCTCTTTTTTTCCCACCTTGTTATAAAAATTGTGTACCCTCTAGCTAGAGAGTTTATAGAATTTATATAAGAACATATAGAGATAGCACAATGAGGATTTTCATATCAATACATCACATGCACTTCAGTAGATTTATGCCTGAATTAGGTTGGAGTTCTCTTGATTTTTGGTATTTATTTTCTTTATTAAATTATATTTGATATAGTTTATTATTGTGATAGATTAGTTTCCATATTTAAAAAAGAACAAATTTTATAGTGAAAGAGATTTATCCCTTTTAATTTTTATTTTCTACAAAAATAAGATAGTTAACTTAGATTTGTGTTTGTATTTTAGTAGATCAATTACCTTCTAATTAGCAATACATTTTGTCAATCATTCTTGGAAAGATCTTATTAAATCTTTAGGGCATTTCCAGTCAAGATTTTTTTGCCTGTTTAGGATCTAAAAAAATATCCTGCACCTCAAGAAATCACCTTGGAAATCTTAAAAACATAGATAAATGTAGCGATATTTTGTGATTATGTAACACCTTAGTCTTGTACACCTAGAAAACTCAGATCTTAGTTGTCCCTATTAGTTATACACTCCCAAAAGCCTCATATATGCTCCATATTATGCTCATTGGCCTATATCTTAGTATGATTAGTCTTATATTTGATGAAAAAGACATTCCATTTTTCCTATCATGCTTAAAATGTACATGTCTTACACCTTTTCAAGTTTTGATCATATACATATTTTTTTACTTCTTGGACACTAAAGTTCAAGATAGTTAGTAGCATCGACGTTACTATCTTAACCTGGCACAAATGTCTAATGCTCTAAAGTCATTCAATTTACAAATGAATTGTATCCCAATAGTTGGCCTAAGTTATTTAATACAAGTTATTGTTCCAAAAGGATTGATATAAATATAAGATCAACCCTCATTTATTCCTCACTTATGAATACCTAGTATTCAGACCAAAGAGCACTCAAAAGGCATTCAATGGAGAAAATATTTCCTACTTATTCCCATTTACAAAACAATCATATGGACTACACATCTATAGGTTTGAAGTACTAAAGGTGTAACCCAAGAGCCTATTTACCAAGTTATAAGCTAGGTCTTTATTTTACTTGATTTAAACACATTGCATGATTCACAAAAAAACCAACACATAGGGGAGAACTAAATTAGTCTAAGGCCCTTTTTAGAGTATTGGCTATGTAGGAAACATCCTTTAATAATAGGGCCATTAGGGTCATCTTGACACCATATGCCCACTAACCCATTTCCTATTCACATTGTTGATGGAAAGCTAGGGTTTAACCATTTCACAAGGAGTGATAATCCATGACCTAGATCTGAATGCACCCAAATAAAGATGAATTTAAACTCAGAAGTATCTAGGTGGTCACATCCTATTTTACTAGATATTTCATATAGGAAACTATTATTAGACTCATATAGTAGTGTTGATGCAAATCTCTAGGTAACTGTCTAGATAGCTAGAGGCACCAAATCCAAAATCTGATAACTATTCTAGAACTATCTTCTCACCTAATTTTAGCCTGTTCTAGATCTATAACTGCATTAACATTAAAACAAGATAAGTATTATCTTCTTTGTCATTTTTATATCTAACATATTTATACTTTTCATATTTAGACTATCTCAACATAATAAATTCAGTGTATGATTATATTTGAGTTTAACTTTTAATTATCCTACTATAGATTTGATTATCATCCTTGTGCCATTTTATTTCTATATTATTAACCTTAAGCTTAAGGTGAAATACATACCCACAACATTTCATTTTAGGGTTAAACATTTAGTGAACCCAATCTTTGAACATTAAAACCTAAGACAAATTAGAGTTTTCTAATTTTTGTACTTTGTTGCAAATTTTAGATTTTTCATTTGTGAATCAATGGAAAATGTTAGTGTAAAAACTTGATTCCAAATGGAAGTTTAGGAAGCATTGGTTACTCATCCCAATAATAACAAGGGCTCAATATATGTATTTTTGTATGTTATAAGAGATGAAATAAGTAAACAAGATAAATCCAAGGTTGCCTTACCTAGTTATGGTGAATACTTAAAAGGTACTATAATTCAACCCACACTTATCAATCTACCTACATCTAATGGGGGCATAGATTATGTGTTTAAACCTTTGTTCCCTAAAACTACTATTAATACATTTATTATGGACTTACCTGTTGTTTAAGCATAAATACCAGTTTCAATGCCTATTATTACTTAAGACATGTTTTCATCCCTTTTGTTGACTACTCAACTTGCTAATATAAATCCCATTAGGCATATAGTTCGACCAATCCTTCAAATTATAAAAACCTTGCGAGAAAAGATTACAAACATTGAAAAAAAAGCTTTAACATCCCCTCATGCTATAGATTCACAAGATGTGTTACATAACCCTCTTTCACTTTAAATCTCTTTTCACCCTTTGCCAATTGGATTTGTTAAACCTAAGTTCACATTTTATGATGGCAAGGGTGATCCTGAACAACATCTTCAAATATTCTATGTAGCATGCCTTGACTATGCTTATAATTATAAAATTTTGACCAAATTATTCCCAAGAAGTCTCAAAGACTATGCTTTAAGGTGGTTCTATGATCTACCTCTCTAACCCATAAAATCGTTCAAACCTCTTAGAGACTAGTTTTTATCACACTTTTCTATTAATATTTATGAAAAGGTTTCCTATGCCCAAATTGCCAAAATAAAATAAGGAACCAATGAACATATCAATGAATATGTCTTGATGTACAAGATAATGATATCCAAAATGACCAATCTTATGGTAGACAAAGAGTTACAAGACATATTCAAGTAAAGTTTGCTTACTCATTTACATTATTCCATTGTATTTAAGAAGTTTCAATCCTTTGATGACATATTCCATGTTTTATGGGACTGTAAAATGAAGCTTATATCTTTTAATAAACTCAATTATGTTGTAAACACACCAGTTGCATCTACATCTAGTAAAAAAATTAAAATAAAACAAATTTATATGGTAAAACCTCATGATCCTAAAAAAGAAACAATCACCACAATTAACACAGTTGTACAACATGATCAACTTGTATTATCTAATACACCAAGGAGATAATTTACATGTTTACCTAAGTCCACAACTTCATTACTTTCATAGTTACTAGAGTGCCAAATTATATCTCTCCCTCATCCTATTGAGGTGTATATGTGTTGACCTCTACCTGAAATATATGATGTGAATACTTATTATGATTATAATCAAGGACCAGGAAATTATATGAGTAGATGTTTACCTTGAAACACAAGATACATGATCTTATCAATGACCAAAAGATTTCATTCAAGGATCCTTCAAAGGAATCAGGTTCAAAACCTAATAATAACAATAAATGAAAAATATTTAACAATCCTTTATAAGACCATTCTAAGAAATAACTAGAAGTCCAAATGGTATATAATGCACATCCTCCTCAATCATATTATGACACCCACTAGATGGGATTATTGGTACTTACAAGTGACATATACCTCTTATGGTTTAGAGACATTCTATTTCCTTTGATGATAGTGAAATTAAGGATGATGAATCTAATCTTCATTCCCTATTAATCTGAGCATACCTTGATAAACATCTGATATGTAGTGTTATAATTGATAATGGTATAGGAAAAAATGTTTGCACCATGACATTACTTATGTAATTAAGTTATACTCATCATGATTTACACCCCTCTATAGATAAATTAGAGCATTCGATGGGACCTCCTAGAAGGTTATTGGTGAGATTGACTTACCTTTACAAGTTGGTCCTACACATGTGGTTACTACCTTTTCAATTATCCATTCTATAAGAATCTTTGATATGTTATTGGGAAGACCTTGGATACACACTCTTTTATTAGTACCTTTACAGTGCATGGGTGTGTCAAATACATTCATGCCAATCACATAATTATAGTTTTTGAAATTGCATATGAGCATCCTCTTGAATAGTAAAAAACTTATACCTAGATAACCAACTATCAATCCTACTAAGGCTAATCCACTAATTTTTTAAATTAATACAAAATCCCCTTTACTCATTATCTAGAAATTGATAAACCATTACATCAAAAACATATAATGGATTCCATAGAATCCCAATCTTCTACTAAAAACCATATTCAGATACATAGAGCACCTACACCTATTCCTATTACTGATATTTTAAAGAAACAAATAAGAACTCAATGATAGGTTTCAAAAATACCTACTTTAGTTACTCTTACTATTCCTTCATGACCATAGAGTCATAATGTACATATGAAGATAACCATCAATAACACAATGACATATATTACACCTATATATGTACCTTGACCACGTACATGGGGTATTGCACTAGATTTATGATGGGGAGATATATATGACCATCAGTTTGATGACATCATATGATCTTTACTATCTCTAAAAAACTCCAAAAATAACAACAAAATAAAAAATATTCAAAAAACCAAAAGCACAATCGGTACTTACCTATTCTATTGGCTCCTTGACATCCATATGTTATTTTCATATTGATAGACCACACACTCAAGCAATCCTACATACATATATGTGTCACACTTATATTTGAGTGTAATATAAGCATGAATAGATACATGATACACTCCTATTTAGATGTTTTGATTTCCCTCTATTCATGTCATATGCACATTGGGGGAATCATCTTCTTCAATATTGACACACACAGGTTATATGATTAAATGATCACTCTACACTATCATGTTTGAGCTTACATATGTACTTATGCATGCCTATTATGTTTGAGAGTTATCAATGATGTCATGGTGATGTCATGAAGGTGTCCAAGTGAGTGGATGAAGTGCCTTGATAGTCTAAGTGATAGTGACAAAGTGTGTAATATGCTTATCCTAGTATGCTTAAAGTAGGCTTGGTTGATCTTTAGAGTTTATTTATTTAGAGATGATTAGGGATGAGTTTGAAGTATTAATCATGTGAAATAGGTTATATTAGAGGCAAAATATGATTATATAGATTATGTGTATAAGTGGAATTGATATGGTAGTCCATAGTTTTCATCTAGACATTTTGGGTCTAGTGGTAGAAAATTTGAGTAGGCAATTTGATGACATTATAATTTCCATGTGTAGATGTGTCAGTGGGAGTTGGTCATATGGTTGTGATAACATTAGTCCAAGTTAATATGGTACAAGTCTAAAATTGTGCAATGAATCACAATCAAAGATATGTGTGTGCAAAGTTAGGCTCCCATGCATTTTGATAGTGTTTTCTATGTTCAAAGAGAGCCAAGTAAGCAGTTTGGTGACATCATATCTTGTACATATGAAACTTTTAGGACCAAATTTATATATGGATAAATTAACCTATGATATAATATATTATTATATAAATATTAGGTCATGTGACTAATCATGTCAAAAGATATACAAGTGCAAAGTTGGGTTTCCAGGTAGTTTGACAGTGTTTTCTCATACTTAGCCAAATTTGCATATGGAAAGAAAAACTGAGTAGGCATTTTGATGTAGTCATATTTCACACATGTGGAAGTTTTAGAATGAGTTTATCATATTATTTTTTTAATTTTTGATCCTAGTTAATATGTGCTAAATTATAGGTCTTGTGATGAAGCATATCAAAAGATATGCATGTGCAAAGTTAGCCTTCTAGGGAGTTCTAGGCATAGTTGGCTCTGTGGCAGAAAAATATAAGTGAGAATATTAATGGAATTATATCTTGCATACATGAAGGTTATATGATTAATTTGATATATGAATATTTCCCATTAGAAAGGTGATATTATAGTTCAAATTTTAGATCGTGCGTCTAAATGCAATAAAATTTATTGAGGTTTCAAAGTTCGCTTCTCAGACTGATCCGTAAACTACACTGATAAATTCAAAATGAAGTTTAAAATATGAATACTGAATTTCTCAAACTTGTAAAATCCTTAAAATACTCAAAATAACTTGAAAATTGTTTGGCATTTATGTGTTCTCAGTTATCGAATTGGATTGGAACTGTCACAAGACTTTTAAACTTCCATTCACCAATTAAACTAGCTTTTGTTTTAAATCAAATGTCATAAATTATCAATTTTTAAAAATTGCATGTATTCTTGATTAATTAAAAAAAATCATAAAACTCAATTAAAATCATGCAAATAAAAGAAAAATTACCACAAGACATTGATAATGGAGTTTGGCATCTCTTGCCTACGTCTTCAGGTCTGCCCAATAGTGAGGACCATTTCTATTACATTTGCACAAAAAATGGCTTACAAATTCTTTGAAATGCTACACAAATCCCCTCAGGTTTGATCTCTATCTAATAATTCCACCTTCACCGATATACTCAATCTTGACAACATAGAATCCTTCCTTAGTCTTCAATCCCTTTTCGAAGGTGCTTAAGTCCCTACTTGTTAACTATTAGTCTATCCAAAACAATAACTTTCACTTCTATTTTTAATTTAAAAACATAATTAAAAAGTCTTACTTAATGTGTACCAAGTTAGATAATGGATTAAAATCCATTTGATAGCTTTCTCCAAGCTTCCATCTAGCTCTCGGCCTCTTAAAAATAAATACATAGTCCATAGAAAATTAAATTCAAATAATAGTTCATGCCTTTTATACCACTTACAAACCCATGGATCATGTAGTCAAGGCCTATCAATTTTACATGGTGGGTCACAAGTTCATGTCTTACCCCTTATTTTTGGGTGCGCTTAGACTTATCTATTATCCCATATTTGCAAAATCTCAATGGCTTTGAGACTTTAAAAGGAATGGTAGCCAGATTGAATAATGCCGATGCCCCTTTTGGTGGGCTCAAGGTGCCAAAACATAACATGGTACATTGGTTTTTATCCCAAATTGGAATATATGCTATGGCATGTCCTCTTCTCATGTTCCATGAGCTATATGGATGTGGCATGTATTTTGATGACCCATTCTTGAGTTCCCATGACTTGGCATATGATGTGGTAAATATCTCCAATATCAATGTCTATGGATCAACATTTGAGGTGGCATTTCTCATAGTCTACAAAATTAGAATTATCTCAAGCTTGACTCATCAAGGTAATTGGAGGTGGCATGGCAATTACTAGTTTCTCTCATGTGGCGTAATGGGGTGTGGTAATAGTAAATTACAAAGAAATATTACAAGCTTTTTAAAACATATAATTGATTTGTCCCACATGCATCCAGTGGGTACAAAATTATGATTTAAAAGAAAATTTGAATGCAATGGAATGTGAGATGGAGGCCAAAGCACCCCTCCTTAATCAAGTGTGTTGACCCTCATTGAGGACCCCTAGTGAGTCAATAACAGGGCCCATGAATCTCCATATGACCACCTATCAAAGACCAGAGGCTGAAACCAAACCAAAACACCAATTTTTTTGCATGACCGTATAAAAATGCACTGCCATGTGTTGACAAATGATTGGTCCACTTATCACATTCAAATTGTGACACCTCCTTATTTTGCCTGTCACAAAATAACTTTAGCAACCTATAACTTGGGCATTTAGACTCCGTTTTGAATTCCAAAAGAAGCACCAAAAAGATATCAATGAGATATTCCACATGCAAGAGGTTTCATCATGACTTGGGACCTTTTTCCAAACTAAGCTCTGGATCACACCTCCCTACAAAAGAGGCTTTTGGTCTCCAAAAGTCTACTATCTCCTAAAAGTTGATAACTAGTCTACTATATCACATCAAATAGAACCCAATCATAGTAAGAGATAAACATTAGAAAAATAAATGATTCATAATTCAACTAAAAATGCCCACATCATGGCATGAGTAAAGAAATTTTAACTACCAATAAACCAATCATAACATATCAAAATTGTTTGCCCATGCCACATCTTGTAAAGTGGTGAACTATCAATAAATTGAAACAATTCCAAATGTAACTACAAAACAAGTTTGTTAATGCCAACAAAATACAATAAATGTTGTAGACATGTTACAATACAATTCCCTGGTATTGGACTTATAATGCTAAGCAAATGCAAATAACACAAAGTGTATATTGCTTAACATCTAAACATGCCCATAGGGTCTTACAATGCATCTATACATCCATGTGCCAAAAATAGATACATTATAAAAATAACAGTTAATTATGAGACAAGTGTTGTAAGGGAATTAACTCAACCCACAACATGCATTCTTCTATTATCCCCAACTGATCATATGAGTTCAATTCCTACAGACAACTCACTCAGCATAAATAGGAGTTTCCAAATTATAGAGCTATTCATCATAAGGTGAGAATTAAAATACTTCGAATGATAAACCTATCTTGGAGTGTTCTCACAAACTCTACTAATGCATCATCAAATCTTGTTCTTTCCCTTAACCAAATTTTGAATAATACTTTGAAAAATAAATGCATTATAAATCCACTTAATCAAATTTTTTGCCTAGTTAACTTGATTTCCTTAGTGGATTCCTTAACATCATTATGGATTGATTTAACTTCATTGACCTTATTAATAGGTTGATAAATCATCTTAGTTTTACCATTTATATAATGAGAAGATGATTGAAGTTTAAAACAATGATCAATTTGATGTCCACTCATATGGAAATGAATGCATAAAACCTTCTTAGGTGAGGTCTCCCTTTTACCTCTTCTTGATTTGCCATGTCGAGAATGGTCTTTAACACCTATAATCTGCTTAATCAAAGCATTTCTCTTCTATAAAAATGCAACACTATAGTCGTGCATCCCACAAAAAGTTTAAGGAAATGATTGCATTATCTTCTGAATGTTAAATCCAAATTTCTTAAACATAAAAAGTGGATCAGAAGATTTAGTGCTAACTCTAGTGTAAGAACTAGGTGGAATCTTAATACCTCATTTATGTGTTCTCTTACACTGCACATGCTCTAATAGTGGTTTCAAACCTTTGCTATTAGAATCTTTTCTTCCTTTAGCCATGGAGGAATTTTCTCCAATATCCACCTGCTCACTAGTGTAACCCAAACCTGCATGAAGAGATCTATGCTCTACATGTATTGGGTTAGTAATTCCTTAGCCATCTCAACCAAGACCTCTTCCATTAAATCCCATTTTCTTCAACAATTTGGATCCTATACCCTTAGTGTGTTGTTTAAAACTACCAAAAGCATCATTAATTGAATCTGAATCTAAATGGAAAAAAGAAGATGAATTACTTGGTGAATAACTTACAGTGCACTCAGTCATAGTCTCTGCATATGAATTAGAAGGTATTTCCTTCTTTGGTACATCACATTGTAATTTGATCAAGAGATCATCCTTAGATTCATGCTCTGATTAAAAACTTGTAACTTGCTCTTCAAGAGTTAAGAGCTTACATCTCAAGAATGCATTCTCATCTTGAATCTAGGTATTGATGGCTTTAAGCTCTTCCATCTTAGCTTTATGTGACAACTTGCCCATGGTTTCTTGAAAACACACTAATTCCACAACTTCACACTACAATCTAATCAAGTGATATTGATAACCAATAAACTGAAAGTAACTGTTAAATCACACAATCAAAATCTAACCCTACTTTCTAACTACTCTAATACTAATTTGATCCATAAACTACACCGATAAACTCAAAGTGAAGTTTAAAATATGAATACTAAATTTCTCAAACTTGTCAAATCATTGAAATACTCAAAATAACTTGAAATTTGTTTGGCATTTATGTGTTCTTAGTCATCAAATTGGATTGGAACCATCACAAGAATTTTAAACTTCCATTCACCAATTAAATCAATTTTTATTTTAATTCAAATGTTATAAATTGTTTATTTTTTAAAATTGCATGTATTCTTAATTAATTAAAAAAATTAGAAAACTAAATTAAAATCATGTAAATAAAAGACAAATTACCACACGACATTGATAATAGAGTTTGACATCTCTTGCCTACGTCTCTGGGTCCACCCAATCGTGAGGACCGATTCTATTAAATTTGTGCAAAAAATGTCTTACAAATTCTTTGAAATGCTGCACAACTCCCCTCAAGTCTGATCTTTATCCAAGAATTCCACCTTCACTGATATACTCAAGCTTGGCAACATAAAATCCTTCCTCAGTCTTCAATCCCTTTTCGAAGGTGCTTAAGTCCTTGCTTGTTAACTATTGGTCTATCCAAAATAATAAATTTCACTTCTATTTTTAATTACAAAACATTATTAAAAGGGCTTAATTATTGTTTACTAGGTTGGATAATGGATTAAAATCCATTTGCTAGCTTTCTCCAAGCTTCCATCTAGCTCTTGACCTCCTGAAAATAAATACACAGTCTGTAGAAACTTACATTCAAATAGAAGTTCGTGCCTTTTATACCACTTTCAAACCCATGGCTCAAGTGGTCAAGGCCTATCAATTTTACATGGTGAGTCACAAGTTCAAGTATTACCCCTTCTTTTTGGGTGCACTTAAACTTATCTATTATCCCACATTTGTAAAATCTCAATAGCTTTGAGACTTTAAAAGGAATGACAGCCAACTTGAATAATGTTGATGCCCCTTTTGGTGGGCTCAAGAAACCAAAACATATCATGGTATGTTGTTTGTTGTCCCACCTTGGCATATACGCTATGGCATGTCCTCTTCTCATGTTCCACGAGCTATATGGATGTGGTATGTATTTTGGTAACCCATTCTTGAGTTCTTATGACTCAACATATGATGTGGTAAATGTCTCCAATATTGAGGTCTATGGCTCATAATTTGAGGTGGAATTTCTCATGGTCTCCAAAATTATCATTATCTTGAGCTTGACTTGGAAAGGTAATTGGAGGTGGCATGGAAATTGCTAGTTTCTCCCATGTGGCATAATGGGGCATGGCAATAGTAAATTGCAAAGAAATATTACAAGTTATTTAAAACATATAATTGATTTGTCCCACATGCATTTGGTGGGTACAAAATTATGATTTAAAAGCAAATTTAAATGCAATGGAATGTGAGATGGAGGCCAAGGCACCCCTCCTTAATCAAGTGTGTCAACCCTCACTGAGGGCCCCTAGTGAGCCAATAGCAGGGCCCATGAATCTCCATATGACTACCTATCAAAGACCAGAGGCTAAAACCAAACCAAAACACCAAATGTTTTGCATGACCATATAGAAACACACTACCACATGTCGATGGATGATTGGTCCACTTGTCGCATTCAAAGTGCGATACCTACTTATTTTGCTTGTCAAAAAATAACTTTAGTAACCTATAACTTGGGCATTCAAACTCTGTTTTGCATTTTAAAAGAAATATCTTGATGATCTCTTCCATGTATAAGAGGTTTCATCATGACTTAGGACCTTTTTCTAAACTGAGCTTTGGATCACAGATAGATTGCAAGGGTTCCCATAGTCAATTTTACACAAGATAAAGTTTGAGAAACTCTCAAAGAGATTGATGAAGTGAATTTTATCCAAGATGTCATGGATTAGTGAGATGGTCATAATTGTTTGAGGTTTAATGCTAAGCAAAGGTAAAGGATAAGGATCTAATGGTTCACATTTAATCGTACGATTGAAATTGACAAGTGAGTAGAGTCAAAGTGGTCAACTTGTTCAAAGTTTAACATAATTAAAGACTGAGATAATTAAAATAAGATAAATGGTGTGTTATTTATATAAATATAAAGGACCCAAGATGATATCATGGTGTACGAGGTTTAATTATTATTGTTGGCATTTGAATTTTGTAAAGGGGAAACTAGTGATCTATATTTTGGCTCTAACTTTTGATGCATGATGAATTTGATGGTAATGTAAAAATAAAAATTATAGAGGAATACATGATGCATATGGTGAAACTATTTATATGGTATGATTATTTTTAAAGTGAAATATATTCTTCTCTAAATTTTACTATGTGTTTGATCATGGACTGCAAGTGACCCGAGAAGGTTATTCGAGCTTGTTTTGTTGTTGTTTAGATGTCTCATGTTGAATTAGATATTGAAAAGTGTTGTAGAATCATTATTTATGATTAGCGTGGTATTTTAAATCCTTACAAATTGACATTTAGTATGAACAAATCTTAATAAATTGACTATGTGTTCATTTATGGTGTCCTTATGAATAAATTGTTTGAGTTGATTGAGCTTGCATAGAAAAATATAATGATGACTGTAAGCATTTGAAAATGTAAATTGGGTCATGTGGAGTGGAAATATTTAATTTAAAGTGTTCATATTTTATTTTTTGTCTTGATGAAGTGCTAAATGGGTGAATATGTCTCCATGAGACCTATAAGGGCTACAAGGGCCTAATTGAAAGGTGTAACTGCTTAAGGGTGACCTATAAATGCTATGGCTGACATATGTGTTGGAGAGTTATAAATGATGTCATGAAAAATGATAGGTAAGTGGATGATGTTCCTTGATATTCTAAATGAAAATGACAAAGTGTGTAATTTGCTTATCTTAGTATGCTTGAAGGAGCCTTAATGGATCTTTAGTTTTAGCATAGTTAGAGATGTTTAGGGATGAGTATGGTGATTTGATCATGTGAAATGGATATTATAAGAGGTTTTATATTATTTGATTTCTTTTGTGAATTAATGTATTTCATCTAGTTTATCATTGTTTTCATTTATACATTTTGGGTCTAGTGGTAAAAAATCTAAGTAGGTAGTTTACTGATGTCACCATTGACACGTATGGATGAGTCATGGGGAGTTGGTGATATGGTTGTGATAAAATTAGTCCCTATTTATTATGTGAAAAGTCTCAATTCATGTGATTAAGTGAACCCAAATATATGAAAGTGCAAAGTTAGGCTCCTAGGGTGTTTGACTATGTTTTCTCATACTTAGCCAAATTTGCAATGTGGCAAGAAGAGCTAAGTAAACATATTGATGTAGTCATATTTCACACATGTGATAGTTTCATAATAAGTTGATAATATGGGGTTGTTAAATTTTTTGCCTATTTATTTTTTATTAAATTTTATGTCAGGTGATGAATCATGATGAAAGATATACATGTTCAAAGTTGGCCTTTTCAAACAATTCTTGACATAGTTGGCTTTGTGAGAGAAAAATCTAAGTGAGCATTTTAATGTCATTATATATCACATGTGTGAATATTTTAGGATAAAATTGACACATTTTTAGATAATAATATATAAGGAGATCATATGTTCCAAATATTATAACATGCACTTGAGCTAAGCAAAAGATATAGAGGTGCAAAGTTGACCTTACAGACAGATTGCAATGGTCCCCATACTTAGTCTATTTTGTATAACGTTAAAGATAAAGACAAGATAGAGATATAGTGGCTCAAAAAAATTTATATATTTAAGATTTATGGTGATAAAAATTCAAATAGGATAAATTTTTCATTGGTTAACAGAGTTAAAGACCAATACCAAATAAAGATCCAATGGTACATAGGCAATTGTACAAGATTGATCTAACGGTGCGTGTTGAGAGAGATGGTAAGAAGTGCATGATTTTAAATAGTATAAGTGATTATAAGGAATGTTATGGTGTAAATTTTCATGATCATGGGTGTTATGAGAAATATTTAATGTTGAGCACTATAAGATAAAGACCTAGCTAATCTACAGAGATTGATGTTGTGCATTAAGTCAATATTGAAAGATTGCACGAGATGAGGGTTCAAGGTTTAACATTTGAAAGTGGTGGATTGTGATTTAAATATAAATATAAATAAAAAATATTTATTATACATGATTTATCTAAAACATAAAGGACATAATATGATAGAATAGTGTTCGATGTTTAACTGTGACCATTTGAAATCAAATATTTAAATTTAACAAAGGAAAGACCAGTGTCTAGTTTATGAGCTATATATTTTGGTCCAAGATGAATTTGATCATGGTTTAAAAATAAAAGTGGTATATGACTTCAATTTA
This sequence comes from Torreya grandis, assembly GCA_037957365.1. Classification (NCBI taxonomy): domain Eukaryota; kingdom Viridiplantae; phylum Streptophyta; class Pinopsida; order Cupressales; family Taxaceae; genus Torreya; species Torreya grandis. The sequence goes on from JARHVA010005764.1 coordinate 647,624, forward strand.
ATCTATAAATATATATTTTAAGATCTGAAAGTGTGTACAGTCAATGTTTTGAAGATCCAAAGTTAACTATGTGTTTGATAGTGTTTTGCAAGTGACCAGAGAAGGATGTTCGAGCCTTATCTGATGTTGTTTCTATGTATCATGTTGAATTATATATTTATGAGTGTTTTATAATCCATTAGGATTATTTTTTTAAATTATTAAGGTTTGGACAATCATATGTAATATGAACAAAGGTTTAGAATTTGATTGTGTATTCATTCATGGTGATTGTGTGCACAAAATATTGATTGAGCAATTTATGATTTAGTAGAAGAGTGTTTTTGAGATTGTGATCATTTGAGGATGTCAAAGGGGTCTTTTGGAATGGGTATATGAATTTTTAATTTGTCATTTTTTCTTATTTTGTTTGAATAAGTGTCAAAGAGGTGAATGGGTCATCATAGGACCTAAAAAGTGACTTAGGCTTATTTGAAAGAGAGTTGTGCTTAAGTGTGACCCATGTTAGATGCCTTAAGGGTGAATGCATGTGTTGTGGATGATAGGAAAGATTTTTATCTTTATATTCATGAAGGATCTATATATAGTGAAATTAAAGATGATGATTTCTATAATTTTGAGAGACTTATGCAAGGTGTGCATGTGAGAGTTGTGGAGTGAAGGAGAAGTAGATGTGCCCAGTGGATGGGTTGATAAGTAGAATAAATTTTTGACTATGTGTATAACATACAGGTCAAATTTATGATGTATTAATAGTGATATTATAATTTGAGGATATGTGAATAGGTTTGAGTGTGCATAAGAGGATAGTTTGAGTGAAGAAGGAGAGAGATTATGACATGCCTATGTGAGAGGCCTGTATGAGATAGAAATGGAGTTTATGCAGGGGTTAAATAATCATAGATACATCATCAAGTTTTAAAGACATTAGTTCTAAGGTGAAGGTGTTTAAATGAGAGTCTAAATGACTTGATCTTCCTTAGGGGAATTTGCTCCTTGTGAAATAAGTGTTTCACTAAAGGCCTTTGGTCAGGAGGATTTGATCAAGGTTTTCTAGTCTAAAGAATTTGAATAGTCTCTATATTGTAATTTATTATGGAATAAATAGTCCATGTGTTACAGGCTTGAGATTAGTTTTTATTCCCTATGAGGGTTTCCTATAGGGACTATGTGTTATTTATTTGATCTAGTGTATGCATTGAATGAATGAGCTCTATTATTAATGTTGTTTGATCAAGTTGATATATGCTAATTATCTAATAGTTTGAAAGGATTGGAATTGAAATTAAAATATGTGGGTTCATTGATTTAGCCCCTTCTCAATGATTTTACCTCTATCAATCAGATTAGGTCCTTTGATAAAGGCTTGACAACTTGAAGGTGATTTAAGGTACAATATGGGTAGTCATCAAGGAGGTTTATCTACTAAGCAAGCACCAATGTTTAATAGATATAATTATGATTTTTGGAGTGAAAGGATGAGGACATACATTATGTCCCTAGGGTTTGATGTATCAAAATCTATTGTGGATGGTTATGTTGTTCCTACTACTCCTCCATCTAATGTTATAGACAAGAAGCTATTTGAGAATAATTATAGGGCAACGAATACCATCACTTGTGGTCTTACAAAGACTAAGTTCACCAAGGTAATTCATTATAAATATGCTAAAGAGATATGGGACAAAATGTAGATCATTTATGAAGGAGATTCAAAGGTCAAGCTTGTTAAGTTGTAGACTCACAAAAGGCAATTCGAAAGTCTCAAGATGAAGGAAGAATATTTTGTGGCATCATTTATATAGAGAGTTGATGAGATTGTGAAAATTATCAAAGGTATTAGAGAGAACCTTGAAGAGGTTAATATAGTTCAAAAGGTATTAAAGTCACTATCCCTCAAGTTATATCCTAAATTATCTACTGTAGAATAAAGTCATGATCTTACTCAACTAAAGTTTTATGAACTGCATGACCTCCTTACTACCCATGAGATGAGAAAGAATGATGATATACCACTAACTAAGGAAGCAAATTTCAAGACTAAAATGAAGACAAAGAAGAAGTTCCAATGAACTAATTACTTTGATTTCAAAAAAATTGAAAATAGGTCACGAAAGTATAAGGGTAAACTACCCCTCAAATGCTTCAATTATGGAGAGGTAGGACATTTTGATAATAAGTGCCCTCATAAGTATAATAAGGATGATGATGAAGAGCATGATCAAGGTCATGATGATGCTAAGATATCATTCAAGTCTGATAAAATCAAAAAAGGATTTAGAAGATTTGACAAGAAGCAGTACTTCAAGGACAAGAAGAGTCTCTACACCAAATAAAATTGTATCTCATCAGATGATAGTGAATTTAGTGACTTAGAGTATGATCATGAAGATGATGGTCCTATTCAAGATGAAACCCTATTTATGATTGAGTAAGGTAGTTTCTCACATCAAAAAGAGTCTACTTGGAGTGATTTAGATGACAAAGAAGATGAGGTGGACTATGAGATTGTATTGACAAATGCTCTTGAATAATTAAACTTGATAATAAGGTCAATAAGAAGATGCAATATAAAATCAAGGAATTTTAGGAGAAATTTAGTGTGTATGAGGTAAGAATGAATGAAGACACCAAGGAACATGAATATATGGTCAAGCATCTTAGTTGTTAACTAGAAATTCTATCTACAATCCCAAAAGATAAATAAGATGAATATGAAATGTATGTAATTAAAAATGAGTCATTAAAATATGAGTTAGAGAAGACATATAATAAGCTAATGACATTTGTGATATTTAAAAAGATCTAAAGTGATCTAGATAATATTCTGAATGATCAAAATAATGCAAGTGATAAAACTGGGCTTGGATACAAAGAAGAACCAGTGAATGCAACTCAAGACAATATGAAGACTAATGTGAATATGGACAATCATAATTTGAAGACAAATCATCAAACAAGGAATGAAGGTGCTAATAAAATGAAGACAAATCTAATCAAACAACCAAATGCTATGAGGTATGTAAATTTTAATGGTTATTGTTATACTTGTAATTAATTTGGGCATAATAGAGAATGTAGAATAACTTTTATAAATGAGTTTACATGGGACTATGATGAGGGTCATCAATAAAAAGGTGCGAACAAGGATAAGTGTTTTAACTGTCTTGATAAGGGACACTTTGATAAGAATTATGCAAATAAGGAAAGGCAAGGTAAGTCTTCTTCAAAAAGAGTAGTTTGTCTTAGTTTTTCATGAAATTGGACACATTGATAGTTTTTGTTTGAATAAGGTAAGACAAGCTGAGTTTCCATCAAGGATCATTATTTGATACAACTATGAAAAGATTGGTCACATTTCTAGATTCTACAAGTAAAGGCCTAAAAGACAGAATAAGTTTTATCAGGCTTCTAGAGTGCAAGGTAGAAGGCAAGTTAACTCATGAAGACCAAAGGTGGTAAGTATGAATCATGATGAGACTGTAGGTCCAAGTAATCTATTTGATATGGTGGATAATGCTATATAATTTGAAAAGTAACAAGGGATCTCATTATCTACTCATGTTGATAATGAAGAGACCAAGCTTAAGGAGAAGACCAAGGTGATGTTTGAGGTAAGTTATGAGATGTGTATGGATCTAAGTGAACATATTGATATGTTGAGAAAGTATCATTCAAATAAAATCAATTATTAGTACCTAGTGATGAGGTTTCAAGCTGCAAGGTTAATTATTCAAATGAAAAGGTATGCCAAGATTCCATATTTGCTCCATGTGTTGTCAATTCTATCTTAGAAGAGAAGGAGAGTGATATAGAAAAAGAACTAGTTGTCATAGTTTAGACTAAGAAGAAGAAGAACAAGAGCAAGAATTATTATAGCTATAAGAGGATTCTAGTAGTTACTAAGGAGATGTGGGCCACTTTTGGCTTCACTTTATTTTAGAGCATAGTGGTGCAAAGGATGTCTTTGTCTATGCTTATTAAGAGAATCCTTTTAGTGAAGAATCAAGTGTTACTATGATGTTATTTAAAAGGTCCTAGAAGGCTAGAGATGAGTGTTTTCAATTGGAGTAGGTATAGTGCAAAGGATGAAAGGTAGTGAATTGAGGGCTTTATATTTACAAACCCTAAGGTGTGTGTTCATGATGATAATAACTTAGTTTTGGTATATGGAGCTAAGTGAACATCAAGTGGAGAATATTAAATTATTTATTCAATTGGTGACATTCTTGTATTGCATGATTGATCCCAATTTTGTGTTATTTTTCATGAAATAATGTTGGCCATGTGTGCAAGGTATGCAATTAGGGTGAAAATGGGTGTTTCTAGATGGCATAATAAGATTGATGAAATGTTAATAAGAGTTTGATGTTTAAAAAGGTATATTGACCTTATTATGTGGTTTTATGGTTTGAAGGTATGTTGAAATCAAATTAATTTTTTTTTGCTCTTAGGTTTCCCAATTTGTGCTTAAGAGTATGTAGGTCTTAAAATGGGTTATAGGATGTATGGGTTCCCAAAGGTGTGGAAGCTCAATTATTGGTCTAGAAGTGTGTCATGGGTGTCTCCAGGTGTGAAATAAGTTTCATAGGTGTGCATTGACCACAAGAAGGCCAAATGAGTTGTCAAATCAAACTTCACAAATATCTAAAGGTTAGTGGTTTTCAAGTTATTCTTGTTTTTATCAAGATGGAGGCCTAATTGGCAAGTTGGTTTGTGAATAAATTATATTGAAAATAATGAGCTAGGTGTTACAAATTGGTGTGATTAAAGGGGCATATTAGAGTGCTCTAGATATGAAGTTTTAGGTCCTATAGATGTGTTTAATGAAATTTATGGGCTTTGCAAGTTTTAGGTAGGGCTATAAAGAGTCTAGACAAGCCTAGTATGAATATTTATTATTTTTGTTTAGTATTTCCAAAAGAGAAAGGTATGTATGTTTCAAGGTGAGTTCTTAGGTTGGTTTAGTGTATGTGTCCTATTTTTTGAGTGGCATGAAGTTATATTGGTGGTCCTTGAGGTGGTTTGAAAGAGAAGGCTAGTAAGCCTATATGGTGGTTCTTTATGGTGTATGTAGATATGAAGATGCTCAAGTGATGTAATGGATCATAATCTTAGGGGGAGTCCTTCTCATATGTTTCTTGATAATTTACATCAGATTATAGTGGTGTTTGAGAAGTACAAGGTGGTATGCACAGAGTTAGGGGGAGCTAACTCAGATAACTTGAATAATTTGAGGAGCTTTACATGATGTGAGGGGAAGCTAGTGTGAGATGCTTCAATAATATTGAAGATGTTGTGATATATGATACATACAAGATTTCAAGAAGGTTTTATGATGACTTGATAAAATCTAGTCATAATTGGGGGTTCTATATTCATTGATTGCAATGCTTGGTTGAAGAGAGTTGATGCAGGAGCATCAAGACAAACACATTGTAAATAAACTAAAATATATTTTAAAGGTCCTAAGGAAAGCCTATGAAGGCTTTACTTGTATTATAATAAGTTTATCATGATGTAAAGCTTGTAAAGCCTTGTGAAAATCATAAACATTAGTTAATAGAAAGTTATTAATATATTATAGAAGGTTTATGTAAATGTGATAAACATCTCATCGCCTTCTAGAAAGGTGATCTCCTACATAGGAGTAGAATATATAAATCTTGTACTTAATAAGTCTTCAAGTTGTTGAGTATCTTAAGGATTTATAAACCAAGTTTAGCATAGTTGTTGGAAAGGATCAATAATAAAGAAAATTCGAAGGAACTAAATAAAACAAAGGAATAAACATAAAGAATAAAGGATATATAGTAAGACGATCTGTAGAATAGGGTGGAAAAATATTGTAGTAAATAGGAGAGGATTATAAGGAGAAATGTAATGGTCATCTTGGTCAATAAAGAGATCCATCTTCTATTATACTAGCATGATTGTGGGGGCCAAACCATGAATACACCATGATTTATATTAGAAGAGTTCTCAGATCTATGTACACAAGTAAGTTTCTATGATGATGTCTATATGAATTAATATTAAATGTTTACATTATCATAAAATAAGAAAAGGATCCACTAACAGTGAATTGGTGATATTGTTTAAATTATACATAGTTTATTTATGTTAATGGAGGTACATCTTTGAGATGTGTGAATTAGAAAAGTTTAGATTGTTTAATCAAATTAGTCTTGTTCAAATGATTGTAGATCTCTTATTTTGGATGCAAATATTTGAATTTTTGATTGGATACATCTTATGGTAAGAGGTGAAATGGGAATAAATTCATGAAAATAGATGTTTTATTTAGTGTTCAAAATATAAATGAATAATTGCTAGGGTTCATCACCTGCACAAAGTTTTATAATTTATGTACCAATAGACATTTTATGGTGTTTTAAATCTAATTTATACAGGTCCTCAACCTATATGAAACTTTTCTAGGATTTAATAGTCGAGAGCCTCATAAATTGATGTTTGTAGCTTGTGAATAGCCAATAAGAGAATTCATATCCTCAACGTTTTATTTTGTTCACTCTCGACATTCTCTTAGACATTGATGTGTTTGGAAAAGAATTTACTACATCAAGGTTAATAAAAACCAATAAGATTACACAATCTGATTATTTTATATAGTCAAACACATTTCAATGTAAAAGAATAATTAATAAACATGACCACAATACATATAGGACATGGAGCTAAATGCATATTTATAGTCTATTGAAAGCAAAGAGGGGTTTTTTGAGTTTGCCAAAATCCTTGACTAAAATTGAATGTGGTTCTAATTGAGTTGAAACTGCTGGTACAAAATGAAAGGTGGTGGTGTAGCTTTTGGGTTGAGTTAAAAGAAAGAAAATAATATAATTTGATATGGCAACAATGTTAATACTATTAGACAAAAAGGCTGCTTTGAGAGTTTTGACCCTAGACGTGATAATAAAAAGGATTGCATGAAGGCAATGAATAAGGTGAAGGTTTTGTCATATTAATAGTTGTATAATATTTTTGTTTATACACACCTAAAAGTATCTTAACCAATGGCACTAGAAGTGGAACCGGTACAATTTGACAAAGATGCATTTTATGCATGTAGAAGGATATTCAAACCATGTGGAAGTTATCAAAATTATCATAGTCTAAGAGAGAAGTTGTTGGGAAGTGGAAATGTTGGTGTCAAACTAAATTTTAATAATTATGGAAAATTGCATGTTGTGTATAACTCTCAGTAAGAACCAATAATTATCCTTGGTAAGAGTGATAGACAAAGTGAAAGTATGTAAGTAAAATAAAAATGATAGGTATAGAACCAATGCCCCATAAGAAGTAGTTATTGATTGGGAGATTTCAATGAATGGATATTAATAGAATTTAACATGTTTGAGATGCATAAAGATCATGAACAAATACATTGACCTTAAGAAACATGGAATGTATGTTGATTCTAAATTTCATTATAGGAGCATGAAAGTATGAGTTATTGCCCAGAAAGTGAATATTAAATCAAGTCAAACTGTGAAAGTAATTTAGGTGTGTACATAAATTGATAAACCTCTACTATAAATTTTGGTATTAGAGCACAGATGCAGGCTAGGTAAATGAGAAAACTTGGTAATTGGTTTATGGATAATAAGAATAGTAACAGAGTAATTTATGCAAGGTTATAATGTAGAAATATTAGAAACAGAGCACAAATTATGGCCATAGGCTCATGAGGATAAGGTATGTGGATTATTTAAATGTATGAAATTGTATGCTACTATATAGGATGTTTGAAAAAATCCTTAGAAGTATTCAAGCTGGTATAAATTTTATAGTCTTAGAAGGTCTTGTGAGTAGTTATGAAGTAGGTGGTTTTTAGAAATTGTGAGACATTAAGGCTTAAAAAAAAATATAAGCTAGGGAAGGCTTAAGTGTAAAGAAGAGCTTAGAGAAGCTCAAGTGATGAAGAGCATAGTAGTTGCTCAAGGTGCAGATCCAAGAGAGAAGACTTGGATAGAGAAAGTCAAAAGAATAAAGTGAAATAGATCTGTGTGAGACTAGAAGGAGTTTTTTAAGATGTGAAATATTTGGTTGAGACAAAAGATAAGGTGAAAGAAATAGAGTAAAATGGAAAAACTGCCAAGGAAGAATCAGAAGAAAGGTAACCCAGTGAAGGAAGGGTTAATAAGTGAAAGTTAAACTCAAGAGATAAGAGAAAGGATCGAGAAGATAAAGCTCATGATAGAGATCCTATAAGAGAATGAAAAAAATAAGTTGATAGTTTAAATGAAGAAAAAGATAAGGTGGCTAGTGAAGTAGCTTGTAGAAAGAAATCATAGGCAGAAAATAATTAAAAATTTGAGGAAACAAATAAAAATCTTAGAATCCCAATCCAGGAAGGAACACAGAGAAGAAGCAATCAAGCCTCAAAATTTTAATTCTAATATTTTTTGTAACATGTTTATAGGTATAGAGAAATAAGTGGTGAAATCTGTCTTACTTGTAGAGGACATGAACCAAGAGGAAGAAGTAATAGAAGTATTTTTGGCTTTTATTGATAAAACTAAATGTACAGATCAATATGAGGAAGAAGAGTATTTTGAATCATTGGATGAAGAGGAAATTTATTTTTCAAAAGAACCAAAATTATAAATTTTTGATGTTGATGATATTTTTGAGTTTATGGATACAAGTGCAAAACATGCAAAATGTGTGACAAATCAGGAAGAAGAGACAGAGTGCAAAAGATAAGGACATGGAAAAGTGTCAAGAATAGAGGTACTTATGAAATGGATTTTATTTATTTTCTTCATGTGTTATTATGAATGCAATAATTTAGTTGCAAGGACATTAGAAAATAATTCCAAGGTCATAAATGGAATTTTGAAACAATCAAAAATATTTTTGTTCTATATTGAAAAGCATAAATGTACAGTGGATCAGAATATCAGTGAGATGATGACACCTATTCAGGGGTTCTTAAGAGAAATAATATATAAAAAAAGGAAGAGGAAAAATAAAAAGAGAGGAGAATAAAGGAAATTTGTGGAAGATGGTGAAAAGGAAAAAAGAAAAAGGAGAAGACAATGGAGAAATTTTATTTTTCTAACTTAACAATTGTTTTTAGTTTTATTTTTGCAGGTATATTGAAGAAAGGACAAAGCAAAGATAAAGGACATGAAACCAAGAATACAAAATATGAGGAGAAAAATGAAGCTATTGCTGAACCTGAAGGAACCAAGAATAAACAAAACCAAAAACAAGGAAATTGGAAGAGAAGAAAGAAAAAGATAGATTTCATTTGAGCAGGAGCTCAAATATTTTTCTTACCAGAGGAGTCTGATGCAAGAGCATCAAGACAAACACATTATAAATACGCTAAAATCTATTTTAAAGGTCCTATAGAAAGCCTCTGAAGGCTCTACTTGTCTTAGAATAAGTCTATCATGATGTAAAGCTTGTAAAGCCTTGAAAAAAGCATAGATATTAGTTAATAGAAATTTATTAATATATTGTAGAAGGTTTATGTAAATGTGATAAACATCTCATCACCTTCTATAAAGGTGATCTCCTACATAGTTGTAGAATATATAAAGCTTGTCCTTAATGAGTCTTCAAGTTGTTGAGTATATTAAGGATTTAGAAACCACGTTTAGCATAGTTGTTGGAAAGGATCAACAACAAAGTAAATTTGGAGGAGCTAAATAAAACAAAGGAATAAGCATAAAGAGTGAAGGATATAGAGTAAGAAGATCTGTAGAATAGAGTGGAAGAATATTGTAGTAAAAAAGAGAGGATTGAAAGGAGAAATGTAATGGTCATCTTGGTCAATAAAGAGATCCATCTTCTATTATACTTGTATGATTGTGGGGGCCAAACTAAGAATACAACATGATTTATATTAGAAGAGTTCTTAGATCTGTGTACACAAGTAAGTTTCTATAATGATGTCTATATTCATTAATATTAAATGTTTACATCATCATATAATAAGAAAAGGATCTGATAATAGTGAATTGGTGATATGGTTTAAAGTATACATAGTTTATTTATGTTAATGGAGGTACATCATTGAGACACGTGAATTAGAAAAGTTTGGATTATTTAGATGAATTAGTCTTATTCAAATGATCACAGATCCCCTATTTTGGTTACAAATATTTAAATATAGTTTAATGTTTGATTAGAGACATCTTGTGGTAAGAGGCAAAATGGGAATAAATTCATGAAAATAGATGTTTTGTTCAGTGTTTGAAATCCAAATGAATAATTGCTAGGGTTCGTAGCCTGCATAAATTTTTATAATTTCCGTACCAAAAAACATTTTTATGATGTTTTAAATCTAATTTATATAGGTCCTTGACCTATATGAAACTTGTCTAAGATTTGGTAGTTGATATCCTCATAAATTGATGTTTGTAGCTTGTGAATAGACAATAAGAGAATTCATATACTGATAATTTTGTTTTGTTCACTCTATACATTCTTTTAGACATTGATGTGTTTGGAAAATAATTTACTACATCGAGGTTAATAATAGTGAATAATATTACACAGTTTGATTGTTTTATACAGTTTAACACATTTCAAAGTAAAAGAATAATTAATAAACATGACCATAATACATATTATATATATATATGTCCTATCTAGACATGGAGATAAATGCATATTTGTAGTTTGTTGAAAGTGCAAAGGGTTATTTGAGTTCTTCAAAATCTTTGACTAAAATTGAATGCAGTTCTGATTGAGTTGAAATAGTTGGTACAAAATGAATGGTGATGGTGTAGCTCTTGGGCTGAGTTAAAAGAAATAAATGAATAGAATTTGATATGGTAACAACATTAATATTGTTAGACAAAAAGGTTGCTTTGGGAGATTTGACCCTAAACGTGATGATAAAAAGCATTGTATGAAGGAAATAAATAAGGTAAAGGTTTTTAGTTGTATTAATAGTTTTAAATTTTTTTTTTAATACACACCTTGAAGTATCTTAACCAATGGCGCTACAAGAGGAACAATAATGAGTTTAAGAGTTGGTATAATTTGATAAAGATGTATTTTATGCATGTAGAAGGATATTCAAACCATGTGGAAGTTATCAAAACTCTCATAATCTAAGATAGAAGTTGTTGGGAAGTGGAAACGTTGGTGTCAAAATAAAGTTTAATAATTATGGAAAATTGCATGTTGTGTATAACTCTTAGTAAGAACCAATAATTATCCTCAGTAAGAGTGAGAAACATAGTGAAAGTATGTGAGTAAAATAAATGTGACAAGTATATAACCAATGCCAAATAAGAAGTAGTTGTTGATTGGGAGATTTCAAAAAATGGATATTAATAGAATTGAGCATGTTTGAGATGCATAAAGATCATGAACAAATACATTGACCTTAAGAAACATGGAATGTATGTTGATTCTAAATTTCATTGCAAGAGCATGAAATTATGATTTATTTCTCAAAAAGTGAATATTAAATCAAGTCAAAGTGTGAAAGTAATTTAGGTGTGTAAATAAATTGATAAACCTTTGCTATCAAGAGTGTTGGCATATAGCAAGAGGAAGGTGTCAAGGCAAGAAGAGGTAGGCTCAAGGTAAGCGGGAGTTTGCATCATATTTATAAGATGGTCCTCTCCTGTTGATGGTATTTTTAGGTCCTCAAGATTAGTTGGTGACCCCTTTGTCATTATGTCAAAGGGTGATAAAGTTCCTATGGTGAGAGTGCTTAAAGAGAGAAGGAAGGTGAGTTGGATGATGTTTGTTGACATCAATGACAAAGGGGGAGATTATTAGAGATTTTAAAATGATGTCATGGTGATGTCATGAAAGAGTCCAAGTAAGTGGATGAAGTGCCTTGATAGTCTAATTGAAAATGACAAAGTGTGCAATTTGTTTGTCCTAGTATGCTTTAAGGAGGCTTGGTTGATCTTCAGTTTTGGCATGGTTAGAGATGTTTAGGGATGAGTATGGTGATTTGAGCATGTGAAAGGGGAAAAATAAGAGTTTTAATATGCTTTGAGTGCTTATGTGCATGAGTGGATTTCATCTATTTTATCATTGTTTTCATCTAGACATTTTGGGTCTAGTGGTAAAAAATTTGAGTAGGTAGTTTTCTGACATCACCATTGACACGTGTGGATGGGTCAGGAGGAGTTGGTCATATGGTTGTGATCAAATTAATCCCTAGTTTCTATGTACAATGTATAAATTCATGAAATGAAGAAAAACCCAAAGATATACAAGTATAAATTTAGGCTCCTAGGGAGTTTGATTGTGTTTTCTCATACGTAGCCAAATTTACAAGAGCCAAGTAAGCATATTTATGTAGTCATATCTCACATGTGTGATAATTTTAGAATAAGTTGTTCATATGGGTTTGTTTAGTTTTATTCTTAGTTGGTTTGTACTAAATTTTAGGTCAGGTGATGAAGTGCGATAAAATATATGCATTTTCAAAGTTGGCCTTTCCAGACAATAGTTGACATAGTTGGTTTTGTGAGAAAAAAATTTGAGTGAGAATTTTCATGTCATTATATCTCACATGTGTGAGGGTTTTAAGAGTATATTAAAACATGGTTGGATTATCCTATATAAGGAGATAATATGGTCCAAATCTTAGAACATTCACTTGAGTGAAGCAAAAGATATGGAGGTGCAAAGTTGACCTTATAGACATATTATAATGATCCCCATACTTAGTCTATTTTACATGATGTTAAAGATTAGGACCAGATGGAGATATAATGGCTTAGAGGAATTCATATAGTGAATATATATGGTTTATAATAATTCAAATAGGTTAAAGTTTTTGTTGGTTAATAGAGTTAAAGACCATGACTAAATAAAGATCCAACAGTGAATGGGTGATTATACAAGATTGATCTAATGGTGTATGTTGAGCAAGATGGTAAGAATTACATAAAGTTTAATAGCATAAATGCTTAGAAGGAATGCGAGGGTACCAATTTTCATGATCATAGGGGTTATAATTAAGATTCAATAGTGAGTGCTATAATATAAACACCTAGCTGATCCATAGAGATCAACGATGTGCATTGAGTCAATATTGCAAGATTACATGAGATGAGGTAAACTATTCAAGGTTTAACATTTAAAAGTGGTGCACTATGGTTAAAGATAAATCTTTGTAAAAATATATTGATGGTGCATGATTTATCTAAATCAATGAGGACATGAGATGACAAAATAATTTTTGATGTTTAACTATGACCATTTGAATTCAAATATTTGAATTTAACAAAATAAAGACCGATGTTTAGATTTTGAGCTATATCTTTTTGTACAGGACAAATTTACTCATGGTGTAAAAATAAAAGTGGTATAATACTCCAAGGAAAATCTATAAATATAGATTTAAATATTTTTTTGGGTGTATAGTCAAAGTTTGGAATGCCCAAAGTTGACTGTGTTTGACAGTGTTCTACAAATGACTCAAGAAGGATGTTCAAGCTCGTTTTGATTTTTTTTGATGTCTCATATTAACTTAGATATTTGGGAGTGTTTTAGACTACCTAAGGATGATATATGTGAATTATTAAGGTTTAACCAATCATATGTAATATGAATAAAGGTTTATAAGTTAACTCTGTATTTGTTCATGGTGACTGTGTGCACAAAATATTGTTTAAGTAATTTATGCTTTAGCAAAAGAGTGTTTTTGCGACTGTGATAATTTGAATATGTTAAAGGGGTCTTTTGGAATGGGTCCATGCATTTTTAATTTTTCCTTTATTCTTAGTTTGTTCAGAGAAGTGTCAAAGAGGTGAATGGGTCATCATAGGACCTAAAAAGTGACTGAGGCTTATTTGAAAGAAAGTTGTGCTTAAGTGTGACCAATGTTATATGCCTTAAGGGTGAAGGCATGTGTTATGGACAGTAGGAAATATTGTGATCTTGATATACATGAAGGCTATATATATAGTGAAATCAAAGATGGTGATTTTTAGACTTTTGAGAAGACTTGTGCAAGGTGTGTATGTGAGAGTTGTGGAGTGAAGGAGAAGTAGCTGTGCCCAGTGGATGGGTTGATAAGTAGAGAAGATAGTTGATTATGTGTATGAACTATAGGTCATATTTATGATGTCATAATAATGCTATTTTAGTTTGAGGATAAGTAAAGAGGTTTAAGTATGCATATGAAGATGGGAGAGAGATTATGGCATACCTATGTGAGAGGCCTATATGAGATAGAGAGGGAGTTTATGTAGGGGTTAGATAATAAAAGATCCATAATCAGGTGTTGAAGACATCAATTCTATGGTGGAGGTGTTTAAATGAGGGTCTAAAGGACTTGATATTCCTTAGGGGTAGTTATTATTTATGAAATAGGTGTTTCACAAAAGGCCTTTGGTCAAGAGGATTTGATCTAGGTTTTCTAGTCTAAAGGATTTGACTAGTCTCTTGTTTGTAATTTCTTATAGGACAAGTAGTACATGTGTTGTAGGCTTGTGAGTGGGTTTTAGTCCCCATGAGGGTTTACCATAGGAACTATGTGTTATGTGTTTGATCTTGTGTATGTATTGAATGAATGATCTCTCTTGTTAATGTTACTTGATCTTGATATATTTTGACTGTCTAATAGTTTGAAAGGATTAGAATTGAAATTGAAATATCTAGGCTCAATAATTCACCCCCCTCTTAGTGATTTTACCTCTATCAATATGAATTTTTTTTTGAGCCATGTCTAGATGTGAGAGAAGCCTTAAGGGTTAAGACAAGTCTAATGGCTGACCAAGAAGCTGTTTATCATGAAGGCTCTATATAAAGAGAAACCAAAAGAGATGGTTTTTAAACTTGTTTTTTGGAAAGTGAGAATTGAAGCAAAGAAGAGAGGATAGGTAGTGTGCATATTGGATGAGTTGATGAAAAAAATAGTTTTTTGACTATGTGTATGACCTCTAGGTCATATTTATGATGTAAAAATAGTTATCTTATAGTTTAAGGATATGTGGAGAGGTCTGAGTGTGCATATGAAGATAGTTTGAGTGAATAAGGAGAGAGATTATGGCATGCCTATGTGAGAGGCCTATATGAGATAGAGAGGGAGTTTGTGCAAGAGTTAGAAAATCAAAGATCCATCATCATGTGTTGAATACATTAGTTCTACGGTGGAGGTTATCATTTCATAGGAGGGTATAAAGGACTTGATATTTCTTAGGGGTAATTGATCCTTGTGAAATAGGTGTTTCACTAAAGGCCTTAGGTAAGAAGGACTTGACCAAATGGTTGTCATAAGGACTTGATCATATTACAGGTAGTTGTTCCTTATGGAATAGTTGTTTCAATAAATCTTGATCAAAACTACTTGATCAATTTCTTATTTTTAATCTCTTATAGAATAAGTAATCCATGTGTTTTAGGCTTGAGAGTGGGTTTTATTTCCCATGAGGGTTTCCCAAAGGAACTATGTGTTGTGTGTTCTATCTTGTGTATATAATGAATGAATAGGCTCTCTTGTTTATGTTGCTTGATCAAGTTGATATATGATGATTGTTTAATAGTTTGAAAGGATTGAAATTGAAATATTTGGCCTCACTAATTCACCCCTTCTCTCAATGATTGTACCTCTAACAATTGGTATTAAAGCAGGTCCTTTGGTAAGGCTTGATAGTTTGAAGGTGATCCAAGGTACAATATGGGTAGTTATCAAGGAGGTTTCTCTACTAAGAAAGCACTGATGTTCAATGGATCCAATTATAATTTCTAGAGTACAAGGAAGAGGACCTACATCATGTACCTAGGGTTTAATTTTTGGCAATCTATTTTGGATGGTTATTCTGCACCTACTATTCCTCTAGCTAGTGTTGCAGATAAGAAGTTGTTTGAAAACAATTATAAGGTAATTAATGCTATCACTTGTGGTATTTTAGAGATTGAATACATCAAGGTAATCCATTTTACATCTACCAAAGAAATGTGGGATAAATTTAATAATATTTATGAAGGAGACTCAAAATTTAAGATAGAAAAGTTGTAGAGTCATCAAAGACAATTTGAGTCTTAAGATGAAGGACGAATATTTTGTGGCATCTTTTCTATATAGAGTTGATATTTTGAACATCATAAAAAGTATTAGAGATAACCTTAAAGAATATATTATAGTTCAAAAGGTATTAATGTCCCTCTCTCTCAAGTTTGATCCTACAGTATTTACTGTAGAATAAATTCATGATCTTAATCAACTGAAGTTAGATAAATTGCATGGCATCCTTATTACCTATGAGATGAGGAAGAATTATGATATACCAAAAAATAAGGAAGCAACATTAATTACATAAATGAAACCAAAGAATAAATTTGAAGGTAAGAAACTCAATGAGGTTGACATTTCTGATATAGATGTGGATGAACTAATTGCTTTAATTTCAAGGAAATTGAAAATAGGTTCAAGAAAGTATAAGGGTAAACTACCCCTCAAATGCTTAAATTAAGGAGAGGTAGGACATTTTCCTAACCATTTCCCTCATAATAATAAGAATAATGATGATGAAGATCAAGATGAATAAAATAAGACATACAGGTCTGATAAGAGGAAGAAAGGTTTTAGAAAGTATGACAAGAAGAAGAAGTTATTCAAGAACAAGAAGAGTCTCTACACCAATAAAAATTAAAACTCATTAAATGAGAGTGAAGATAGTGACTTCGAGTGTTATCATGAAGACGATGGTCCTATTGAAGTTGAATCCCTCTTCATGGGTGAGGAAGGAAGTTGCTCATATCAAAAGGTGTCTACTTGGAGTGATTCAAATGATGATGAAGATGAGGTGCACTATGAGACTTCATTAATAAATGCTCTTGAAGAGCTTAAGATCAAGGAGAAGATTAAAAAGAAGATGAATTCTCAACTCAAAGACTATGAGAAACAATTTAGTGTGTATGAGGAAAGATTGAATTAAGACACCAAGGAGCATGAAGATATAGTCAAGCATCATAGTTGTTAATTAGAAATGCTATCTACAAGCTTGAAAGATAAAGAAGATGAATGTTCAAGGTATGTAATAAAAAATGAGTCACTGAAATCTGAGTTAGAGAAGACATCTAGTAAGGTGAAGTCATTTGTGAGATTTGAAAAGAGTTCAAGTGATCTAGATGATATTCTAAATGATTAAAAGCATGCAAGTGATAAAACTAGTCTTGGATATAAAGAAGAACTAGAGAATGCAAATCAAGATGAGATGAAAACTAATGTGAACAAGAAAAATCTAACTTGGAAGATAAATCATTAGATAAGGAATGAAGGTGATGGCATAATGAAGATAAATTAGATTAGATAACTAAATATTGTGAGGTATGCAAGTTTCAATGGTTACTATTAAACATGTAATCAGTTTGGGCATAAAGCTAAATAATGCAAGAGGCCTGTTAGAAATGAGTTTAATTGAAACTATGATGGGGGTCATTAGTCAAAAGGTGTGATAAAATTTAAGTGGTTCAACTGTCTTAATGAGGGACACTTTGCTAAGAATTATCCAAATAAGGAAAGTCAAGGTAAGTTTGCTTCAAAAAGAGTAGTTTATTTTAGTTGTCATGACATTGGACACATTAATAGTGTTTATTTGAACAAGGTAAGATAAGCTAAATTTCCATTAAGGAGTATTGTTTACTACAACTATGAAAATATTGGTCACATTAATAGATTCTAGAAGCAAAGGCCTTCAAAATAGAATAGGTTTTATCAGGCTCCTAGAGTGCAAGGTAGAAGGAAAGTTAACTCATGGAGACCAAAGGTGGTAAGTATGAGTCATGGAGAGATTGCATGTCCAACTAATCTATTTTATATAGTGGAGAATGCTAAAAAATTTGAAGAGTGCCAAGCGATTTCATTTTATACTCATGTTGTGAATAAAGAGACCAAGATCAAAGAACATACCGAGGTGATGGTTGAAGCTAGTTCTAGGGCATGTATGGATCCAAGTGAACATCCTAATGTTTTTGAGAAATATTCATGAAAAGAGCATCAATTGTAAGTTCTTAATGATGAGGTTCAGAACTACAAGGTTAATTCTTCAGATAATAGGGTATGTCAAGATTCCATAGTTGCTCCATGTGTTATCAATTCAATCTTAAAAGAGATTGAGAGTGATTTAGAAAAGGAACCAGTTGTCATAGTTTAGATTGAGAAGAAGAAAAATAAAATCAAGAAATATTATAACTATAAGAGGATTCTAGTGGTTACTGAGGAGATGTGGGCCACTCCTGGCTTCACTTTATTTTAGAGCATTGTGGTGTAGAGGATGTCTCTATCTATGCTTATTAAGAGACTCCTTTAAATGGAGAAGTAAGTGGTGATATGGTTTTAGAAGGTTAGAGATGAGTGTTTTCAATTAAAGCAGGTATGTCTAGGTGGAAGATATGTTGTGGTGATGTTAGAATGATGTCATAGCTATATATGGTTAGTTTATAGGGTCAGATTGAAGGTTTTCAAATGGTAAAAGAGTATTTGTGATTTTTCAAGATGATTTATTTGAATAGAAAGGTCTATTGACCTTATTATAACATGTTCCAGGTGGTTTTGTGGTCTGAAGGTATGTTGAAGTCAAATTGGAGAATTTTGAGTACTTTCAATTTTCTTAGTTTTTGCTTAAGGACAAGTAGGCAAAAAATGAGTTATAGGATATATAGGTTCCTAATGGTGTGGAAGCTCAAATCTTGGTCTAGAAGTGTGTGATGGCTATCTTTAAGTGTGTAAAAGGTCTTAGGAGTGTGCATTGACTGGAAGGTGCTATGTTGACCTTGTTTATGTTAAGATTCTAGGGTTTTTGACTCTACTAGAAAAGTGGTTTGTCTTGTGAATTGAGATTTGAGGATTCTTAATAGGTTTAATGGGACAAATGTGTTATCAAATAAATATTCACAAAGATATGAAGGTTTATGTTTTTTAAATTATTCATGTTTTTGTTAAGATAGAGTCTTAATTAGTTAGTAGGTTTGTGAATGAAGTATGTTACAGATGATGATATAGGTGATACAAATTGGTATGCTTGAGGGGGAATATGAGAGTAATATATATATATATATATATATATATATATATATATATATACATACATACATACATACATAAATACATACATACATACATACATACATACATACATATATATATATATATGATGTTTAAATTTTTGAAGGTACATCTACCAAAAGTTGTGGGATATACAAGTTCTAAGTAGGGCTATAAAGAGTCTAGATACGCCTAGTGAGAAGAAGAGTGCTTTGTGTTTAGTTTCTCCAAAATAGAAAGGTATGAGAATTTAAAGGAGAGTTCTCAGGTTGGTTTAGAGCATGTTTCCTATTTGGTGAGTGGCATGAAGTTCTGTTGGTGGTCCTTATGGTAGCTTGAGATAGGAGGCTAGTAAGCTTGTATGGTAGTTCTTCATGGTGTATGAAGAGTTTACGATGCTCAAGAGATGCAATGGATCAAATATATTATGTGGAGTCCCTCTTATATTTTTTTGATGATTTCCATCATATTTTAGTGCTTTTGTGTGTTCTTTATTTATTTGTTGTAGTGCTTAGCTGAAGAAGAGTATTGGCATATTGCAAAAGGAAGTTGTCAAGGCAAGAAGATGTAATCTAAAGGTAAGGGGGAGTTTGAAATATATTTCTAAGATGGTCTTCTCCTGATCTTAGGATTAGTTGGTGCCCACTTTGTCATTGTGTCAAAGGGGGAGAAAAGTTCTTATGATAAGAGCACTTAAAGAGAGAGAAGGAAGGTGAGCTATATGATGGGTGTTGATCGATTCAAAGGACATTTTTGAATGTCCCTAATCCTCCCTAAAATATCACCATTACATAGGGATCATTAAGATATTTTTGATAGTATGCATTGGGAAATAGAGATCCTTTACTCCAAATATGGTTGGTCAAAGTTGGTCAACTGGTGGTCAAATGATGATGTGGAAAGTTTTGAGCACATGGTGAAAAATGGGTTTATGAACCTCTGGTCTTTGACAATTGTAAAAAGGTTGGTTACAGGGATTATAGCTAGTGGAGCCCATTTTTATGATGGAAGGGGACTCTACTACCGTGGTATATTAGTGTAATTTTAATATTTCTAATTACACTATTGTTGATACCTAAATATGTACCGCAGGTGTCTAGAGTGTTTATAAACACTTCTCATTTTAGACTTTAGATAATTTAGTGCATGATTTGTAAGTTATGATAATCTTGTTATCTATTGGTAGAATAGAGGCAGAATAAGTGACTGTTTCACAATATTTATATTAGTTGGTGGTTGAAAGCCACCATGGCTAAACAAAAGATCTATGCAAAGTATGTAAAGAATAATGAATTATGATCAAAAACTAAATTAAGAATTAATTTAGAATAGATATTTATAATGACAAGATGAACTAAGGTGATCTAGATCAAAAAGAGCAAAAGGAAGGGTAGGGCAGAAAGAAATATTGCTGATGTTCATTCCAAACATCATGACAAAGTTTAGATTTCATCTTAGCATGCACTTAAAAACAAAATGTAAAGTGAGATATCTTAACTTAAATCACATCACACATTAGAAAAACTTCTAAGGAAGGTAGAAACAATGCAAATAAGAATCAATTTCACTTTAAAGATTATACCCCTACAAGCAAATAACATTGACCCAGATGCAAGAAGGACAAAGAAAATGAAATAAAACTAAAGGCTTTCAATCAACCTAGCATTGACATAAGTTAACATCTATAAAATTAAAGATGCACACCAAGAATCCATAAAAACCATTCAAATCTATAAATTAGAATAAATAAATGAGAGAGAAGCCATGATAACAAACACATAGATAAATGTTAGACAATCTTTGTAGAATTCCTTGCTTGTATTGATTACTCCAAGTTTACAAAGTAATTTTGGCTCTAAAACTCCCCCTATCTATATGAAATGAAAATACTACCTTTTATAGAAGGACAAGGTAGCATACTAGTTAGTCATGTTGATAACAAATGTACAAAAGTAAATACAACTATCCCTTTTTGTAAAGTTTATAGAATACATTTGCTTTTCCAAAATGGATTGACTTATAGGAAAACATGCTAACAAACTAGCATATGACTTTACAAAAAATATTCTATTTTTGAATATTACAAAATTTGCTAAAAAAATAATATTTCTAGCTGGCTAGTGGGTCCTATGTTGATGAAGCTCCTTGCTGCTATTGAAAAATACTCATGGCTGTATCTATATTGAGTGGCTATATATTTTTGTTTTTACTTCAACTTTGGACATATATTAAAAACCAATTAAAAATTTAGTTTTCATTTAGTAATTTGCATTAATTATAATCCTATAGGTTTCATGGCCTTGCCACCAAACTCCTGAGAACCTCCATTTAAAAACCAATGGCTCTGTTTGGACAAGTGACTAAATATGAAAAAATAATAGAAATACTTTGGATGGAAAATTTTCACACTTGTATCTTTTGACGTGCTACATTACATAAGCTAAAACATGACACAAATGGTCATGACATAAAGATGAACAAACCTATTTAACCATTTCTCTTGAAATTATAATGCTTATGAGATATGACCTCTTGAAAATGCCCACTAGGCTCAATTTGAACCCTGTAAAATTGGCTAAGTCTAGAAAAACAATGAAAAATGCATTGGAGGGAAACTTTCCATACCCTTATATTTTCTTAACTATGTATCATGAGCTCAAACTTGGAGAAAATATTCCTTGTATGAGGGTTATTAAACCCATTTGACCATTTGTCTTGAAGTTGAAGCACTTGAGAGATATGACCTATTCAATATGCATGTTAGGCTCTGTTTGGATCCAAAAAACTAGCCAAAATACTTTAAAGGACAACTTTGCATACCCATAAATTTTGATGCGCTATGTTGCATGAGCTCAAACTTAGTGAAAATGTTCTTTATACAAATAAAAAAAAAATATTTGACCATTTCATCTGAAGTTACAACACATGAAAGATATGACCTCTTGAAAATGCCTACTAAGTTTTGTTTGAGTTCTCTTAAAAATGGCTATGGGAAAAATAGTCTAATGTGGCCGAGAGGCCAACTTTGCATGCCCATAACTTTTACATCACTTATTTTTCATAGCTTAAACTTTGTACAAATGGTCATGGCACAAAGGTGAAGGTGTCTATTTCCCTTGAAATGAAAGTGCTTGTGAAATATGACCTCTTGAAAATGCCTACTAGGCTCTATTTGGGCTCCCATTTGATGTCCACATGATTGTATTTGACGTCATAAAGACCATCAAATTTAAGCTCATGTGATTTTTTTATGGGATTAAATTTGACGTCTACACAACCATCATGTAACATTTGTGCAACCATATTTGACGTTGCAAAGGCTGTCAAATTTAAACTTGTGTGATTTTTTTCATGGGCTTAAATTTAACGTCTGTACAACCATCATGTGATGTCCACATTTACGTATTTGACATCATGATAATCATCAAATTTAAGCTCATGTGATTTTTTCCATGGGCTTAAATTTGACATTCGCATGACCATCTTCTATTTTTTTGGTCAGCTTTACAATTTTATATCTTAAAGCATAAAATTCACCAAGGCACCAAATTTACAGAGAATGGACTTAATACCAAAAAGAACAAACCCATTTTATTTGTTACTCCTGAAATATTTATAAATTCACCTATAAAATTTTGAAATGAGCCATTTTTCATGATTTTGCATGATGTCCATGTACTTGTTAGGAAAATAACCTAAAACTATTTGAGAGCCAACTTTGTATGCTCGTAACATTTGAGGTGATTATGTCACATAGCTCAAGCTTTGAAAAAATATTCCTTGTATGAGGATTAACAAACCTATTTGACCATTTATCTTGAAGTTGAAGCTTATGAGAGATATGGCTTGTTTATTATGTTCACTAGGCTCTATTTGCATCCTAAAAAATTGGCTATGGGAAAAACTATGAAATGTGGCTTGGAGGCCAAATTTGCATGCCCATAAATTTTGAGTTACTTATGTCACATAACTCAAACTTTATGAAAAATTTTCCTTATGAAAATGTGAACAAACCCATTTGACCGTTTCATCTGAAGTTGTAATACATGAGAGATATGGCTTCATGAAAATACCTACTAGGCTCTATTTGGACCCAGAAAACTAGTCAAAAATATTAGATTAAACAAAACATAGAGAGAAAATGAGATTGAGAATAGCAGAGCACTTATTCAACTTATTCAACCAAGCATGAAGGCCTATTAAATAGGCAAACAAATGAAATACTCATGAAGCATGAGACAGGTATAAGAAAACTAATCTACGTCGGCTTGCATGAAATAGCAAAGACCGAACAAACAACTAACCTCTTAACCAAAGTGGTTAAGGAAACTAACCAACATAAGTTACCTTAGTAAATAACCTAAGGTAAATACAATAATATGCTAACACCCTCCCTTAATGACTAAACCAAAAACAAGACCAAGTTTATCTCTGAATTTTATGAACTTGTCTGTACCAAGTGGTTTGGTCATTATATCAGCTGGCTGCTCTATAGTGGGGCAATAGAAGAGACTAATGTCTTCATTTGTAACCAACTATTAGATGTAATGATGGTGAACCTCAATGTGTTTGGTCTTGGCATGAAATACTATATTCTTCACCATCTTCAAAACACTTTGGTTGTCACAAAAAATTGGAGTAGGTTTTGATGACTCAAACTGAAGATCCTCCAAAATTTTCTTTATCCACATGGTTTCACAACCTGCACTGACCACAGCTTTATACTCTGCTTCTATTGAATATAATGCTACTGTAGTTTGTAGTTTACTCTGCCATGAGAAAGCTCCTGAACCAAAAGTGAAAACATAACCTGTTGTAGATTTTCTTGAATCAACTGAACCTGCCCAATCAAAATTAGAATGTCCTGAAAGTTCAAAATCTACAAACTTTTTATACAGTATGCCAAAGTCAAGATTACCTTTGACATATGTTAATACTCATTTTGTAGCTAAACAATGGACTTCCTATGGTTTAGACATGAAGTGAGATATAAAACTCACTACAAAACAAATATCTAGTCTGGTGGTAGTGAGGTAAATGAGACTACCCACTAGCTGCTGATACACTGTTTCATTGACCGGAGGTGAATCAGTGTCTGTTGAAATTTTAGCTCCTGCTTCCATAGGTGTGTGAGTTTGATTACAATCCATCATTCTAAACCTTTCTAGTAATGAATTGACATACTTATTCTGTGACATGAATACATTATTACCACTTTGCCCAAACTCCACCTAAATAGTATTTCAATAGTCCTAAGTCTATCATGTCAAAAGTACAACAAACATCAGCGTTCATTTGCTGAATGAGACTAGTACTACTCCCAGTGATGGATATATCATCACCAGACACCTTTACATAGAGAGTTGGTTCCGAGTTACACCTTTTGAAACTTGACTCCCTAAGATATGAGTCTATTTTTGTATACCAGGCTCGAGGAACCTGCTTAAGTCCATACAAGGACTTGATCAACCTGCAAATAAGATGTTCCTTACTAGGAACTTGAAAACCCTATGGCTGAACCATGTAGACTTCCTCCTCCAGATCTCCATTCAAGAAAGCACTCTTTACATCCATTTGGTGCACCTGCCATCCAAATTGAGCATCAATAGCAATAATCAAATGAAAAGTTACCGTCTTGGTGGTTAGAGCAAAAGTCTCCTCATAATCAACCCCTTCCTCTTGTGCATAACCTTTTTCAACAAGTCTGGCTTTGTGTTTGTCCAAGGAACCATCTGCTTTGTATTTTACCTTATAAATCCACTTACAACCAATGGATTTCTTTCTTGGTGGTAGTTCCATCAACTTCCAAGTCTTATTTTTCATCAAGGAATCATATTCCAATTGCATAGCTGATTCCCACTCAGACTTCCCTTTGGCCTCTGAAAAAGAATTAGGCTCAAATACTTGTGAAACAACAGTTGTTAGAGCAAGATTGACATACTCACCTTTATTACCAAACTGCTTTCCCGATCTCAGTCTTCTACCTTCCACACCTTGTGGCAAGTCTCCTTCTTTTAGTGCTTCAATTGTGGTAGTATACCACTTTGGCCACTTTGGTTGTTCTGCTAGAACCTCACAATGACCTGTAACAATTCCCTCGCTGGAATGTGATTCCACTGATGAACACGAATCCTGCTCACTTTTCACATTATAACTAATAATTGAATCATTAGATAACAATGACTCAATATCTGAAACTTGACCAATTGCTGTGAAGTATGGCATTTGTTCATTTACTATGACATCTCTATTTACCACAACTTTGTTAGTAGAAACATAAAGTAATCTGTAGGCTTTTGACTGATCATTTATCCAACAAACATGTATGTTTTGCTTTTTGCATCCAATTTTTTTCTCTTTTGACTAGGAATAACTGTAAAAGCTACACAACTAAATTTTTTGAAATCACTTACATCTAGAGTTCGACCTGACCAAGCCTCCTCTGGAGTCATATTCTCCAAATCCTTTGTAGGACTTCTGTTGAGGATGTATACTAATGTATTTACTACTTTTGCCCAATACCTGTATGGGACATTTCTGCTTTGAACCATACAGTGAGCCATGTCCATCACCGTCCTATTACACCTTTCCACAACTCTATTTTGCTATGGAGTGTAAGGTGTAGTGTATTGTCTGTGTATGCCTTCAGTGGCACAAAACTCCTTGAACTATTTTGAGATGAACTCACTCCCATTATCCATTCTAAGAGATTTCACTGGCCGTCCTGCCTATTTTTCAACCATAGCTTTCCAAGTAAGAAAGTTAGAAAAACAATGAGATTTATTTACTAGAAAGTATACCCACTTTTTCCTAGAGAAATCATCAACCAGTAATAGGAAATAATGGACACTAGAAGGGGTAGGTGTCTGCATTGGACCATGCAAATCCACATGTACCAGATCCAATACTCCCTTTGCTCTCGAAGCTTTACCAACATCAAATGAATGTCTAACTTGCTTCCCCAACTAACATCTAGTACATACATGATGACTATGTTGAATAAAAGGAATCCCCTTAACCATCTTAGTCTTACTCAATGTAGTCAAATACTAAAAATTCAAATGCCCATACCTTTCATGCCATAGTGAACTTGTGCTATCAACCGCTGCAAGTGCACTTTCCTTTGCTTTGATTGGATCTGCAAGCTTATACAAGCCTTTCTCACCGATCCCAACATCAATAATCTTGTTATCTTTAGTGGTAACTAAACATTGCTGTTCTTGAAATTTTACAATAAAATTAGATTTTGAGGTGATCTCACTGATTGAAAGAAGATTTTTGTTCATATTTGGTACATACCTAACATTCTTGAATGTATAATTTATTGTACCATCAAAACTTATATGAACATTACCAAATCCTTTCACAAAATATGTTGTACCATCTCCCAAAGATACAGATTCATTACTATTATTATCTTCAACAAAATCCACATACTAGTCCTTATGGCATGTATAA
The DNA here is from genome assembly GCA_037957365.1 of Torreya grandis. Classification (NCBI taxonomy): domain Eukaryota; kingdom Viridiplantae; phylum Streptophyta; class Pinopsida; order Cupressales; family Taxaceae; genus Torreya; species Torreya grandis. Next base: position 674,088 of record JARHVA010005764.1, read on the forward strand.
TGGTGAGATGCCCTTGAATCAAAGTACCAAGCTCGATCCACCACAGAATTACCACTGGAGCCATGAAAGTAAAATCTGGTGATTCCTCGCCTTCACCTTCAGCTACATTCACATGATGATCTTTCTTTTTGGGGTTAGCCATATCATGTTGTCTTTTCCTGCAATCTTTCTTAAGGTGACCAGGTTTCTTACAGTAAAAACATTTCCATTTAGATCTCTTATTACCACTTACTTGTGAAGATTCTGATGGATAGCTATTTTTACCAGACTGCTTACCCTTTTCCTTGATAAAGAATGCACTCTCTGTGGAAGTGGATGTAGACAACACTGCCTGCTCCTATCATCTCTCCTTTTGCAATAGCAATGTAGACAATGTTTCAAAATCCAAAGTCTGCATCTCAGCAATCATGTGCAAGGACTCCACAAATGAGTCAAATGATGGTGGAAGATTTTGCATAACAAGAGCAATCAAATCTTGCTCATCAACAAGTTTTTGCACTGCTTTCAATTGGTCACTGATGTCCTTGATCTGCAATAAAAACTCAGAAATGGAGCCACCTTCCTACATCTTAGTGGAAAACAACAAATTCTTCAAATACAACACTCTACCGGCTTTAGAAACTTGATATTTTGAAGATAAAGTTTTCCATAAATCTGATGCTATAGTCACATTTCTGACCTCTAAGATTAGATTATCTGCTACTGACAATTTTAACAACATGAGAGCCTCACGATGACGTTTATCATAGTCAATGGTAGCAATGGCAGGCCTTTGCTCTTTACCGAGCACTATTTGATCAATATTCAAATATTCACATATTGTCAAAACCTTTTGACTCCACAAACTAAAGTTCTTGCCAGTCAATTTTTGAGAATCTAGTAGTAATAGGTGTTGAATACTAGCCATTTTACCTAGTTTTTCACAAAAATGATAAAATCAGAAAAACTATAATGACTTTTAAAAAAAAATCCTTCTACACACTAATTCTATATTGACACTGAACAACCCTATCCATTTTCAACAATAAACTCAATACCATTTGCAAGATCACAAAAATTCTACCACTGAAACAATTAAATCGGGAAAACTACAATTCTGATTTAAAAAATTCTTTCTCTGTTGACATTCAGATAAAAAACCCAAAAAATGGTGAAATTTTTAGCTTCTCGGATGCTTCTGTGATTATTAGTCAACGGTAGGTCCCCAATAACCCTTATTGGCTAAAGTTTTGATTTATTTCAATTAAAAAAATAAAAAATAATTGAAATATTAAAACTTTAGGCTAAAAAAATTTATAAAAAATTCAGCCAATTAGAAAATTGGCCTACCTCTGAAACTTTAGGCGAAGATTCTGAGCCCGTTTCTCAACCAAATTGCAAACCGTTTTCACCAGTGTCTTAGTTTTGATTTAACTTGCGATTTAGACTTTTGTTTCACTGAAAAAGATGAAGAAATGAATTTTTCTGATTTTGCCGAATCCCCATGCACAATAAATTCAATAGAGGCTTCCGAACCTCTAAAACAACCTATTTTCACTTCCTTTTGGTCTTATTTAGCCTTTTGATGCTTCCTGGCAATTTTTAGACCTTCTGGTTGAGTTTTCCAAATTCTGTGATGCTTTCTCTCTCCTCATCTCTCCACTGGGCGCCTGAAGCTCCTCCCTGGCAAGACACCAACCTCTCTCTGGCTTCCACAAATCTCCACTCAGGTTCTGCAAACCATAGGCTCTGATACTATATTAGATTAAACAAAACACAGAGAGAAAATGAGATTGAGAATAACAGATCACTTATTCAACTTATTCAACCAAGCATGAAGGCCTATTAAATAGGCAAACAAATGAAATACCTGTGAAGCATGAGACGGGTATAATAAAACTAACCTACATTGGCTTGCATGAAATATCAAAGACTGAACAAACAACTAACCTCTTAACCAATGTGGTTAAGGCAACTAACCAACATAAATTACCTTAGTAAATAACCTAAGGTAAATACAATAATATGCTAACAAAAAATATCTTGGAAACCAACTTTGGATCTCCATAAATTTTGACATGTTTCATCACAAGAGCTAAAAATTGGTATGTATGATCTAGGCATGAAGGTAAACAAATCAATTTGATAAGTTCTCTTGAAACATCCACACTTATGAAATATGATTCTAGCAAACTGCCCATTCAAATTTTCTACCATTAGATCAAAATGTTCAGATGGGCACAATGAGGAACTAGATGAATACCATGCACTTACATACTTACTCCATTCACTCTTGACACGTTATAGGGTCTCTGTAACCTACCCATGGCCTTTGTAAATTGGTGAAGGAAACTTTAAATGAACTTACTTAACTTGACTTTCTACAAACCAAAGGCTAGTAAAGGACCAAATTAGGATTAAATCATGAAATTCAGACATAACCCATTCAAGAAAGGCCTCATTAAACTTGTAACCTATACATGAAGAACAAATTCTAACAAAATTAGATAGGGTTAGACCAGAACCATGAACTAATAAGTTGGTTAGACCATGGTTTGGATGACATTCAAAATAAAAAAGGTGAAAACATGCTATTGACACTTTGATCAAGTGAATTTTCAATTTTAAGGTACAAATTTACACAATTTGACACAAGGGTCCATATTTTTCAAAAATGGTGGGTATGTTGACCTCAACAACTATTTATTATACTATATTATTTTTGATGTTTCTAGTTGTGATAAGTGATAAGATGAGGACAGATATAGTGGCATTATTAGAGAGGCCCAAAGTGGCAAGTCCTCAGGCCACCACATGGCTTGCCACCACTTTCCACCTCTAGTTTCCAAGTCACTATTATGTCAAGTTCAAAGTAAATAAATTGAGACCTAGTATGAGTGCTAGCTCAAAGTACTAACTCATCCAACCCATCTCAGAGTACCAACTCATCCAACCCAACTCGAGTGCCAGCTTGATGAGATTGAGATCATATCTTTCTAAACCAAGTTCAAAAGTTCTAAAAAATAAGTGGCAAGTCTTGGGCCTAGCAAGTGGAGGAGATGTGGCCAAAGACACATTAAAATTGGTGGTCTAAGACTATAAAAAACCATATATATCCTTATCTCCATGAATGTGGGATTTAAAATCATGTAAAATCTGCACTATCGATAAAAGGTTAGAGATGGTTGGGGAGGATCAAACCCCCAATGCCTCATTCTCTATTTCAAGCCTTCACCATTCCACCATCAATGAATGGTTATAACCAAATGGAGGGAGTTTTTATTTGAAGAGGATTTGACCATGGATGAAAGAATGAGAGATTCAAATCATTAACCATTTGGGTAAAAGGATAAGGGCCCAACCACTAGGCTAGGCCCATGAATCGTTATAAATACCATGGTATGTTGTATTTGAAGGAACACACCTTCAGATCCTCTAAATCATTGTAAGGATTTTTAAGCCAAGTTTTCTAGTGTTTATTTTGTAAGCCTATGGATTTTTTGTAAAGGGATTAGAAGACACTCTTGTAGGCTAATACTGGAGGATTATTTCAGAGATGTAGTTGTTTCATTCTAAATTATAAAGGAGTCATTCCACTATAAAGAAAAAATGCCTACATAAGACTTCATATGATATTTTGTATCAGAGTTTTTATAATCTGACTATAAATGAAGTTATTTTCCATTGTAAAGGCAAACACCTATAGAACCCTCATATGTTATTTTATTAGAGTATCCCATCACTATTCTGGAGTTGAGTCATATTCCTTAGTGATGAGATATTGAATTGTTTTGGAGAGTTGTTTTAATCTTATATGAAGAATTATGCCTAGATTCTAGAGATGATGTGTAGGTGCTACATATGAAGGGGAGATGAGTTCTTGATCATATCAGAGTCTTCATGCAGCTCAATTTTAGTACTATTGAAGATTATTGATCCATAGATATAAGTTTCATAAAATTATAATTTCATCTATTATTAATAGATTGGTTCATGGTTGTAGTGAACCCAAATATGTATCCCCTAAAAAGGTGAACTCCATTATCACTTTGCTGTCAATATGTCACTATTTTCCCTTTTGCTTTCAGTTTTACTTAAAGTATTAAAAGGTGAATGTTTACAATGTAGAACCAATTTAAATAGGCTTTTATATTCACTCTATATTAATTTTAGAAGATGTTTATCTATTTAAGTATGGGGGATAATTGAGATTGATATTCATTTACAAACTATTTTATTAAGTAGGGGGTCCCTATCAATTTACAGATCAAATTTTGGTATCAGACTAGGTTGATTACAATTATGTTTCCACTTTTGTGCTTCGTGTTCTTATATTTGATTTGTCCATGTAGGATTAGCTAGTGCAATGGAGAATAGGAAGACATTCCAATCTATTGGAAGAAGACAATATTTAACAGCCAAGAGTCCAAAACCATTAGTCTTGTAGGGAATAGTCCGTAAGAGGAGAAAGCAAACCATCACGAGAAGATGATGAGAGTATGTGATAGATTATGTTGTGAAGGGATAAATCCTTCTTTCTTGGGAATCTTATAGATAAAATGTTAGACATTTTCATTGGTATACATTTAGGAACAACGAGTTTTATCTTGTTATCATACAAGCACGATTTGAGGTAAAAATGATTATCTATTTGGGTTAAGCATACTTTTTGGACTTGTATATTGTTCTACAATTGTGTGTAGGGAAGTACAAGTTGTTTATATGGTAACACATAGGTAAAGCCTCAAAATCTATGCCAATGAGAGATTAGTAGGTTGCTCTCATGGAACTTGCCTATAGGGTGATGAAGGTATGGAGACAGTTCCAATTAGTATTGGTATTTGACACAATGTTTTGATAATCATGTTGTGTAGCCTTTATTTTTGGTAAAGTTACCATATTTTTAAAACCTATGTCTTTAGAAATAGTAATCAAGTGAAAAGACCACTTTCCATGGTAAGATATGGATAATGGCAATATGGCATTATTCACGGAGTTGAACAAGTTTTGTACTTCAGTTTACTGGGTATTAATTGTTTGTTTAAAATTTAACCTTTGCTAAATAAAGTGTGTAGTTCATAGTTTTGAATGAAGGTAAAAATATTCCAATGATTCTTGTCTATGAGAAAATGTCTATATACATAGTATATTGGTTGATATCTATGTTTGATTAGATAACCTTGTGTGGCTTGTTGGAAATAGAATGTACCCTGTTTTGGAATTGTTACAGAACTTATTGAAAAATAAGAGGTTTCATCATTACCTTGTAATAAATGAGGTTTGATGTGGTATAACCTTATATTCAATTTGTGGAAACCATGAAAGGGGATAATTCTTGATTTGGTTAAAATGGTTTCTTGGATAGTTTTATTTTGCATTGCTACAAGTTTGATAAGCATGTTATTTTTCATCGTTGGTACTTTTTGGTATTCCTTATTTATAATATGGATGAATTTTTAACCAATGTCAAAGGCAAAGATATACCACTTATTACAGTGGATTTGGAGCAATCAATCAGTGGGAAGAACTTTGAGATAGGTTTATCATTCTTAGTTTGTCTTTTCATGTTTATGATATTTGCTTGCTGATTACTTGTAGTAGATGGTGAGTCTGGTAAAGAAGATCTATTCATAAATTCTCTAAGTTTAATTCTTTTAGTTTGAAATGTATTTCATTTTCCCTCTTCATAGAAGTTTACAGAATCCAGTTGGTGATAGCCTTTAGGAGAGAAACTGGTATGGGTAAACTTGTGTTATTTTGCCTCATTTTGAGAAATACTTTGTATTGAGAGATTGTATCTTTGTGCATCTTTTGCCTCATTTCTGAGAGATTACCCCTATTTGGGAGATATCCCCTTTGTGGAGAAAATATACCCCATTGTTAGAAATAAATTGACATTATAGAACTAGAGTTACTTGTAATACGAAATACTTCACGATAGGTTTATCATGCTTAGTATTTCTTCCTGCATTTTTGGTTTTTTTTATTGTGAAATTATCCAAGATGAATTTGGAGTTTTGGAAACATTTTACAATAGTTTTTTATACTTAGAGTTTCATATAATATTGACTTTGAGTTTATTCTATTATATTTTCTCCTATATATATTGATGTGTGAAAGAAGATGTCGATATAAGAGATGCATTGCCCTTAGTTGGAGAGTTGACCACGATTGGGATATTTTTGCCTCTTACATGGAGAAGCACCTTAAATTGATGTTGGATCCTATACATTTTGATTAGTACAAGAAGATGTATTTTTTAATGAAGAGATTTCATGGAGGAGGTGTACTTTCATTTTTAGACAATTTAGAGATTGTGCCTTTTGGAGGCCAAAAGGACTTTATGGGGAGGTTTAATTTGGAAGACATTTTTGAACATCCCTAATCCTCCCTAAAATAGAACCATTGTATAAGGATCATTGAGATATTTTTGATGGTATGTAGAACTCAAGCAATAGAGCTCATTTTCTCTAGATATGGTTGGTCAAAGTTGGTGAATTGGTGGTTAACTGATGATGTGGCAAGTTTTGGGCACATGGCAAAAAATGGGTTTGCATGCCTCTAGTCTTTGATAGTCATAAAAGGGATAGATATAGGGAGTTTATCCACTGTATCCCAATTTTTTGATAGAATGGGACTCTACTACTATGGTATATTAGTGTAATTTTAATATTTTTAATTACACTATTTATATACTATATTATTTTTGGTGCTTCTAGTTGTGACAAGTGGCAGGATGAGGAGTGATATAGTGGAATTATTGGAGAGGCCCACATGGTGGGTCCTCATGCCACCATATGGCCTACCACCACTTCCACCTCTATTTTCCAAGTCACTATTATGTTGAGTTCAAAGTAAATAGCTCAATAACTAGCCCAAGTGCTAGCTCAGAGTACCAACTCATCGAACCTAGATCGAAGTAAAAACACATCCAACCCAACTCAAGTGATAGCATGATGAGACTGAGCTCCTATCTTTCTAAACTAAGTTTAAAGGTTATAAAAAACAAGTGACAAGTCTTGGGCATAACAAGTAAAGGAGATGTGGCCAAAGCCACGTTAACACTGGTAGTCTAAGACTATAAAAAGCCATATATATCTTTATCCCCATGAATGTGGAATTTAAAATCATGTAAAATCCTCACTACTAATAAAAGGCAAGAGATGGTTAGGGAGGATCGAACCCCAAAATATCATTCTCTATTTTAATCCTTTACCATTCCACCATCAATGGATGGTTGTAACCAAATGGAGGAAGTTTCTATTTGAATAAGATTTTCCCATGGATGAAGGAAGGAGAGATTTTAATCATTAACCATTTAGGTAAAAGGATAAGGGCCCAGCTGCTAGGCTAAGCCCATGAATCATTATAAATACTATGATATGTTGCATTTAAAAGAACACAACCTCAGATCCTCTAAAGAATTGTATGGCTTTTTAAGCCAAGTTTTTTAGTGTTTATTTTGTAAGACTATGAATTTTTTGTAAAGGGCTTATAAGACACTCTTGGAGGTCGATAGTGGGGGTTTATTTCAGAGATGTAGTTATTTTATTCTAAATTATAAAAGAGTCAATCCACTATAAAATAAAAATGCCTACGGGAGACTTCATATGATATTTTATATTAGAGTTTTTGTAATCTGACTATAAATGAGGTTATTTTCCATTATAAAGGCAAATGCCTATGAAACCCTCATATGCTATTTTATCAAATTAGCCCATCACTATTATAAAATTGAGTCATATTCATTGGTGATGAGATATTAACCCATTTTGGAGAGTTATTTTACTCTTGTATGAAGAATTATGCCTAGATTCTAGAGATGATGTGTAGGTGCTAAGGATGAAGGGGAGATGTGTTCTTGATCAGATCAAAGTCTTCATGTAGTTTGATTTTAGTACTATTGTAGATTATTGATCAATAGATGTAAGTTTCATAAAATTTTACTTTCATCTATTATGAATGGATAGGTTCATGGTTGTAGTGAACCCGGAGATGTAGCCCCTAAAAAGGTGAACTCTGTTATCACTTTGGTGTCAATGTGTCACTATTTTCCATTTTGCTTTCAATTTTAATCATAGTATTAAAAGGTGAATGTTTACAATGTGGAATCAATTTAGATAGGGTTTTATATTCAATTTATATTAAATTTAGAATTTGATTATCTATTTAAGTATGGGGGATAATTGAGATTGATATCCGTTTAATAACTATTTGATTAAGTAGGGGGTTCCTATCAGTTTATGGATCATTAACATCAATGATAAAGGGGGAGATTTTTGGAGAGTTGTCAATGATTTCATAGTGCTATCATGAAGGTGTCTAGGTGAGTGGATGAAGTGTCTTAATAGTCTAAGTGATAATGATAAATTGTGTAATATGCTTATCCTAGTATGCTTGAAGTAGGCTTGGTTGATCTTCAGAGTTTGTCTATTTAGAAATGATTAAGGATGAGTTTTAAGTATTGATCATGTGAAATAGGTTCTATCGAAGGTCAAGGATGATTAGATATCTTATGTGCATAATTGGAATTCATCTAGTAGTCCATAGTTTTCATCTAGACATTTTGGATCTAATGGCCAAAAATTTGAGTAGGCAGTTTGATGATGTCATAAATGTCACATGTGGATGAATTAGGTGGAGTTGGTCATATGGCTGTGATAAAATTAGTTGTGAGTTTCTATGGTCTAATTATCATGTCATACGATGAAGTGTATCCAAATTTATTTGTGTGAAAAGCTGGGCTCCCAAGCATTTTGATAGTGTTTTCTATGTTCAAACAAAGCCAAGTAAGCAGTTTGGGGATGTCATATCTTTCATGTATGAATGTTTTAGGAGTAGATTGAAATATGGATGAATTAACCTATGAGATAATATCTTATGTGATAAATATCAAGTGATGAAACTAAGTGAGAAAAAATATATGTAAGTGTAAATTTGGGCTCCTAGGTAGTTTGACAGTGTTTTCCCATATCCAAATTTGCATATGGCAAGAAAAGTTGAGTAGGCATTTTGATGTAGTAATATTTTTCACATATGGTAGTTTTATAATAAGTTAATAATATGGGTTTTTAAAATTTTTATCCTAGTTTATATAAACTAAATTTCATGTCATGCGATGAAGTGCATCAAAAGATATACACGTGCAGAGTTAGCCTTCCAGGTAGTTCTAAGCATAGTTGGATCTATGGCAGAAAAATATAAGTGAGAAAATTAATTGCATTATATATTGAACATGTGAAGAGTATAGGATCATGTTGATACATTAATATATTACCCTTGGAAAGGTGACCTTATGGTTCAAATTTTAGATCATGCATCTAAGCACAACAAAAGTTATTGAGGTTCAAAGTTAGTTTCTCAGACATATTGCTAAGGTTCCCATACATAGTCAATTTTTCACAAGGTAAAGTTTGAGAAAATATCAAAGATATAGATGGATTAAATTTTCTCTAAGATTTTAGGAAGAAGCAAGATGGTAATAATTGTTTGAGGTTTAATGGTTAGTAAAGGTAAAGGATAAAGATCTAATGATTCATATTTAATCATACGATTGAGATCAACGATGTGAGTGGAGTCAAAGTGGTAAACCTATTTGAAGTTTAACATAGTTAAAGATTGATATCCTTATAATAAGATAAATGGTTCATGGTTTATCTAAGTAATGAGGACATGAGATGATAACATGGTGTTTGAGTAACTCTGACCATTGGCATTTGAATTTTACAAAGGGAAAAACTATTGCTCTATATTTTAGCTATAACTTTTGATCTAAGATGAATTTGATGGTGTTGTAAACATAAAAATTATAGAGGACTCCATGGTATATATAGTGAACTTGGTTAGATGGTATGAGTTTTTGTAAAGTCAAAGCTATTGTTATCTAAAGTTGACTATGTGTTTGACCATGGACTATAAGTGACCCTAGAAGGTTGTTTGATCTTATTTTGTTGTTGTTTGGATGTCTCATGATGAATTAGATATTGTAAAGTGTTTTATAATACTTATGGATGATATGTGTGGTATTTGTAAGATTAAACAATTGATATTCAATATGAACAAATCTTAAGAATTTGGCTTTGTGTTTGTTCATGGTGTCCTTATGAACAAGGATATTATTTGAGTTGATTGAGATTGCATAAAAGAATGCAATGTTGACTATATGCATTTGAGAATGTCAAAGGGGTCATTTGGAGTGGAAATATGCAATTAAAAGTGGTATTATGTTTTTTTTTCTTAATAAAATTATAAATGGGTGAATAGGTCTCCATGAGACCTATAAGGGCTATAAGGGCCTAATTAAAAGGTGTTGTTACTTAAGGGTGACCCATAGATGCTATGGCTGACCTATGAAGATTGTTTTTGAGTCATGTCTTGATGTGAGAGAATAATTAAGTTTTAATGCAAGTCTAATGGTTGACCAAAATCCTATTTATCATGAAGGCTCTATATATAGAGAGACCAAAATAGATGGTTTCTAGGCTTATTTTATGGAAAGTGAGTGATGAAGTGAAGAAGAGAGGATATGTAGTGTTCTTGTTGGATGAGTTGATGAGAAGAATAATTTTTTTGAATATGTGTATGACTCATAGGTCATATTTATGATGTTATAATAGTGCTCTTGCAATTTGAGGATATGTGAAGATGTCTGAGTGTGCATATGAGGATAGTTTTAGTGAAGGAGAGTGATTGTTGCATGCATATGTGAGAGGCCTATATGAGATAGAGAGGGAGTTTATGTAGGAGTTAGAAAATCAGAGATCCATCATTAGGTGTTGAAGACATCAGTTATAAGGTGGAGGTTTTCATTTAATAGGAGGGTCTAAAGGACTTGATCTTCCTTAAGGGTAGTTACTCCTTGTGAAACATGTGCTTCACTAAAGGCCTTAGGTTATAAGGACTTGACCAAGGTTTTTGGCTAGAAGGACATGACCAAAAGGTGGTTCAAAGGACTTGATCATCTTACAGGTAGTTACTCCTTTTGGAATAGTTGTTTCACTAAATCTTGGTCAGAAGGACTCGATCAATCTCTTGTTTATAATATCTTATAGGAAAAGTAGTCCATATGTTGTAGGCTTGAGAGTGGGTTTTATTCCCCATGAGGGTTTCCCATAGAAACTATGTGTTGTGTGTTTGATCTTGTGTATGCATTGAATGAATGAGCTCTCTTGTTAATATTGCTTGATCAAGTTGATATATGCTGATTTTTTAATAGTTTGAAAAGATTAGAATTGAAATTGAAATATTTGGGCTCACTGATTCACCCCCATCTCAATGATTGTACCTCTAACATATTATCCATGATTGTATCTTACATAGGGTAATTCATATTCTATAGACTTAACATACTTTTCCAACACATTAGATCTATGGGCCACTGTGACATGTTTATGTTACTTTATGTACTTCCTTAAATGTCTTGTCTTGATTGTTTGAGCATTTGAATACACTCCTTTTCTTGCATCCCTTATGCCTATGTATGATTTCATTAAAATTTTAATATGTCAATATTTTTTTTATGGAAATTTGAATATGTCATTCTTATTTTCATGGAAATTTGACTAAGTCATGTATCTTCAATTATGCAACATTTGAACATGCCACTTGTTTTTGGTCTCATTGAGTCTTTACTTGTTGATTTGATTTTGAGTAATATTATGTGTGTGTTTGTTTGGTTTTTTATCTTGTATTATTATTACCTAAACATTTCCATGATCTTTATCATGCATATTAGGCCCACATGTGATCACATTGGTTTTATGCACTTCAATGATACATTCACCTAAACATGTTACTTCTATATGCTACATGTTACATTCACATATTTAATAGTTGTATTACCCTTTTGATGTGAGTTAACTCCTAGTTAATATATTTATATCACCTCAAATGTGGGGGGGGGGGGGTATATTAGTGGGGGAATAATTGGAAAGCATGTTCTCCACACTTGGCACAATTTTTAGATTTTGTGGGGGCATGCTTTGGAAGCATGTTCTCCACACTCATTCAATACGTGGTACTTATATCAATTCTTAGATTAGGGGGGGAATGTAATATGGGTATATATTCCACATTTTCACAATTATCAAATTTATTGGGGGCATGCTTTGGAAGAATGTTATCCACACTTATTTAGTATTCAAAATAACCATTTTTTAGTGGGGGAATGTTTTGGAAACATGTCCTCCACATTGGTACTTATATAAATTTTCATATTTCTCTATACAAATTAGAGGCATGATTTTGAAGCACATATTCCATAATAACATAGTTATCTGAATTATCCAAAACATATAATTATATGATTTTAATTCATAGTTATGGTAGAAATATATATATTGGTACCTTTGTTATACATAATTTTAACATGAAATAGATATAAGGTGCATATGTTATGCAACATGTGCCTAATATTTCAAAATCCAAATCACTTTTAGATTCTAAAACTATTTCATGTATTGATACCCTAAAAAATTTTATGAACCATTTTGAGCCAATCTACTATAGTAGTTGGTTCACCTTTTGGTATGGTTGAGGTGATAAAATCACTTAATATTGCTAAAGTTTTTAGGTTGGAATTAATCATCCAAATTCACTAGGTTATAATTATCATTGGGTTACATAGTTGAGATAATATCAACTGCTAGGTGGCAACTCACCTTTGTTCCAAAGTTGGGGGCAAGTGCCTTCCAATCTCTCTCTATCTTCTTGGATATATATACTTTAAATATTTATCTATATTTATCCTAATCATAGTTTCATATCCTTATAATGATAAATATTTTTCAAAAATACTTATCGATAGGCAAGGTGATTACATTGACACACATGTACTTCTAAACCTTGATCTTTCAATTTCAATCAATTTCAAGTACTTTTACCCAAATTAAATACACTAGTTTTATGCTATAATATACTCTTATTTACAAATCAGTCACTATCAAAGCACTCAAATTCAACTCAAGTAAAGACAAGGTGTGTACACACACCCAAGTACTTATTATTTTCCTTTTAACTAGACATTTAATTACTATATTAAAGGGGGAATATAGAATATATTTTGTGATTATGTATCACCTCAGTCTTGTAAACTTGTAAAACTCAGACCTTGAATGTCCCTATTAGTTATACACTCTCCTTTCTCCCATAAGCCTCACATATTATTTAGCTTGTGCCCCTTGGCCTATCTCTTAGTTTGATTAGTCTTATATTGATGACATAGACATTCCATCTTACCTAGAATGCTTAAAATGTACTTATCTTACACCTCTACAATTTTTGATCTTGTACATGTTTTGATACTCCTTGGACACTAAGGTTTGAGATAGATAATACCATTGACATTATTGTCTTGCCTTGATGTAAGTGTCCAATTCCCTATCATCATCCAATTTACAAATGAAATGTATTCTAATGGCAAGATTGAGTGCTTTAATATGAGTTATTACTCCAAAGGGATTGATATAAATATAAGATCAAACCTCATTCATTCCCCACCTATATATACCTATCATTCAGATCAAAGAGTATTCAATTGATCAAAGCTTCCCTATTTGTTCCTATTTCTAAACTAGTTATAGTGAATGAACATATATAGGTCTGAAGTATTAAAGGAGTAGCCCAAGAGCCTATTTTTTCAATTTACAAGATAACTCATTATTATACTTAATTTACACACATTTCATGATTCACACACAAGCCAATACATAAGGGAGAACTACATTAGTCTGAGGCCCTCTTTAAAGTATTGGCTATGTAAGAAATGTCCTTTGATAGTGGGGTCATTGGGGTTAGCTCAACACCATATACCCACTAACCCATTTTCCCCCAAGGTCATATTGAAGGTGGAAAATAAGTGTTTTACCATTTCAAAAGGAGTGTCACATTGAAGATAGAAAATAAGGTTTTTACCATTTCACAAGGAGTGATAATCCATGACCTAATTCTAAATTCACCAAAGTGAATGCAAAGCCAAACCTAGAAGCATCTAGGTGGTCACATCCTATTTCAGTAGATATTCCATACATGACACTATCATTAGACTCAGATAATAACATCAACCCAACCATCTAGGGTTGACATAATTGTCCAAGTTGACATAGGCACCAGATCCACGTTTTGACAACTTTTATAGAACTATATTCCCCTTTTTTTCAACCTACTATATATCCTACTGCATTAACATCAGAACAAGCTAAATAGTCTCTTCTTTATCATTTATCTATCTAACATAGTTGTACTTTCCATATTTAGACTATATCAACATAATAAATATAATGTATGATTATATCTTAGTTTATTATTTAATTGGAATTCTATATATCTAATTATCAACCTTGTGCCATTTCATTTCTATATTCTTAACCCTAATCTTAAAGTGAAATACATACCCATAACATTTCATTTTAAGGTTAAACAACAACTGTAGGTGTATGCACAAGGGTAGTATATTATCGATTTCATTTTTTTTAGAGATTCAAACATATTTTCCTTTTCCTCTTTTAAAACATAAAATCACAACCTACATCTCTTGCTTTTATCTTAGCAATTCATTTAAAAAGTTTGTTTTTAACAAATTAGGGAAGTTGAAAAGCTAGTCTAGTTTTGCTTATGAACAAAGAAAATCCAAAGAAAGTATTTTGTTGATACTACTTTTAATACAATTTATTATGACATTACTTGTATATATAGATTCAATTTACACATTTAGTTCATCTCATATAAAACAATCAAAACAAACAAAAGCATTGTCATTTAGTTTGCATAAAAATAGAGCTAGGAAAATTATGTATTTTGTATAATAACATAGCTTCCTTCTCTTATTATTTGCAGTTATTATAAACCTTTAAAAAGATAAAAAAAAATATTTTTGTTTTAATTTACTTTCATCTTTGTTATTATTTTATCTTCAACATTTCATTTTTAGTAAACAAGTATTTATTCCCATAATACCAAGAAAAGCCCAAAATAATAAAACCCTAACAAAAATAGTGTCAAAATCCTTGGTAACACACACAAGCCATATCAAAAGCCCTGACAACACATGATAGTAACCATAACACATGTAATCCTTGTCTATATGTTCAATCATCATACACAAAGCCTTGCTTCAACATTCCAACAAGAATACATTACAATCCATTTCCTGAATAAGCTCGTACACTTTTTCTTGACTTCTTCCTAACCTTATTTAGATGACCCTTCTTGAGACACCATGTCTTGTTCAACATGGATTATTACCTAGAGTTAGATCACTTTATCCCACCATTTATTTCATAATTAAATATTATCACTAAGTTAATATGTGAGGTGTTTCAATCAACCCCCATTCCTCATCTCATAATAGACTCCTTACCCTCATTACAAGAACAAGAATGTATTACTAATCCATGTATCATTATCCTCCCATATAATATAGTATGCCAGAACCACAAAATTGAAGCCTAGCCTCCCATTTACATCTCTTTATTCTCTTTGGGTCTAGCCTCATCCTATACCATTCATACCTAATGCATGACATTGATCAAGCAGAGTCTCAACCTAATAGAGTAGACCTTTTTCCATGCATTATCCAACCTGATCTCCCTCATTTATCCTATCCTAATATTTACCAAGATCTTCACCTTATTTTTATATTAGAGAGTGAGGGGCCTTATAAATATATTTTTGCATAGCTTGATAATTTTAACAAACATTGAGATACTGCTAATGCCTTTTGGTTCCATCACAAGAACCCATTACCACCACTATCCCAAATCCCATTCCACTAAACAACCAACCAAACCCTTATCCCATCCATTATGTTGGCTACCTCGGCCAATCTCAAGGAGCCAAGTGCACATTTTCAAGTGTGATATTTACATGCATACAAATTAGTGAACCTAGCATGAAGGGCTTAATCCTTTATGTATCCCTTTATTCCTCTTCTCCTTTCCTTACTCCATCTTCCCTCCTTCCATTTATTCTAAGGATATCCACATACCCTTGAAATATGTTTGGATATGACATTAGTAGATATCTTGGCTTAGAGGGATATAAGTTAAGCTAACTCAGCTTAAACAAGACTTCATCAATGATTTATAGTAACCTAACCTTTGACACTAACAAATACTATCAAACTTGTACTTACTTCCTTCCTAAGACTCAAACATAGAGTGAGGTTATCATTCAATAGGTACATGATGTAATCAAAATCAACCACCTTGACTCAAACACCATGGCCCTTATGGGTGGAGACATGATCACCCCTCTTATAGCCATAAGGCCATCCATTAGCTTATATATCCTAAATGTATAAAGTGTCACCAAATATGATCATTACCTAAGAATGATCCCTCACTTAGAGGACAAGGTAAACCACATGCAAACTACTGTATATCTTCCTAATAGGAATCATGATGCCTTCAACACACCATAATCAAATGTGAACACTAGTCACCCATCTCATGCACCAACCCCTACTACACTAGAGGCTGAGGGCCTAATACTAATACCAACCTAAACAAACTCATTGGAACTCTAGTGAATTGCATCCATGACCTAGAGAGAAGTCAATAAGCTTTGGGTCAAAGAATGGGTCCAAACTTGCTTACACCAGATCACCCCCTTCTCTCCCATTAAAAAAATGACTTACCCAACATCATAACAATAGAGCTATATGCTTACACCATTATAAGAGCATGCACCACCATATAAATATATCTCTCACCAACCACTTAGGAATATCCTCACTCATAGGGTCCCAAACCCTGACACCTCCAAAACCCATTCGTCTTATCAAGTACGCATTCAAGCTCTAGGAAGGGGTATATGCATATACACTCCACCCTTATAAAATGATATGATATCAATAAATATACTATTATTTACACCTCTAGGCCATGTGCCTCCCACATGCAATCCCTTCTATAGATAGGCCATGTCATCCCTTATGCAACATCAGGTTACAAACAAACTACATTTACACCATCACAAAAAACCACATATAATCCACCATAACTGGCCATGATACCTCCTAAACCTCAAAATTTCCCTCCATATTTCCACATGTATTCAAAATCCATTTACCCAAATAACTATTTTTTTAGCCTACTCCATTCAAAATTATCAATTTTATTTTATTCCTTCTAGTTCCTATTAGGCCAACTTATATATGACCCTACCTCCTCATTCTAGTCTCATTATAATGATGATATAATTTAACAACATGGGGACCTACATCTAATATCTAAAAGAGCCTCTCAATGCCAATATATGAGTTCTTTTGTGTCCCCTACTAGATCTTCCCAAGTTCAAAGGGGAGGGGGATCCCAATGCACACGTAAAATATTACACCACTACCATTAGGGAAATCCTACCTTGGGATGAAGTTGTCACAAATATTTTTCCCAAGACCCTCAAGGGAATAAAACTTGATTGGTATTACTACCTCCTTGAAGGGTCTATACATTATTTCCACCAAATTATGGCTGAGTTTGTCAAAACATTTGACATGATCAAATTTATAAATATTGGTATACATGAGTTATTGCATACCAAGCAATAATGCATTGAGTTGGTCACCCATTTTATCATGAGATGATGGTAAGTATTATACTCCTATGCCAAATTCACCTAATACAGACTAACAAAGTTATGTGACCTTTTCCTCCATTCCCTTAATAAGGAAACAAGGGAAGACATCCAAAAATTCTTGTATCTCTCATATGAAGAATCCATCAAGAGTACCCTATGTATTGATCATGTGGTCATTGAAAATGGTTAGTAAACCTCTGACACCAATGGGAACATCATCACCCCAATCAAAATAATAGAGGATCTCAACATTCAAGCCTAAATAATGCAAGTAACCAAGGTCCCAAAATATTGAAACACAATAGGAATGCTACATTGATGGCATCATGGATCAAATCAAGAAGTAAAACCTTGTAAACAACAATCAATATCAACCTAAAAATAACACCAACAACACTAATAATGTAGGGGTCAGGAACCAAAATCACCCTCCTATAATCCATGTAGTTGATTTCAATAGATCACCACTTTGTAATATGAAATATCAAAATCATAACCAAAATCCATACCAACCAAATGAATAATACTCTCATTCTAAAATTAAAACAAAGACCCATGAAATAACCAATAGGGATCTAGGTAGCAAAATATAATATGAGACCTAGGGATTATGATCCCAATGTTTATTTCCTATTCAATAGAGTCACGGGTCATGACACTCAGAGTTATATATAATGTAACAAATTCATACAAAGAATCTAAGAGGACCTAAGGTAAATGTTCATGGACATGATCTTAGGAAATGCTAATACAAACACCCAAACTTCCTCAAATGGTCTTGTTTCTCCCTAGAAATAGAATCTAAAAATATATCACAACCCTTTCCCCATCTAAAAAACATATCTTATTCAAAGTTAATAGTAGGGTAACCCATAGGGCCACCCCATTTAACACAACCAACCTATAGTAGAAGGTACTCATGACATTGAGGCCTTCACCTCGAGAACCACAAACTCTAATGTAGCTCCTCAATTAGGAATGCATGGTAAAACCAAGATGATAGGAGTCATATAATTGGAAGTTAAAGAGGAAACTAACACTATTACTCATAATAGAGAGTATCAACATATGGATCTCTACCCCTTGAACATCCTAAAAATAGAGTCAATTTTTGAAACCATGATGAATTATGACTTAATATTTGATTTGACCAAAAAATTCTCCCACATTTCATTCCTAGACTTGCTAAAGAACTATCCCACTCATCGGTCATCCTTACTCAATGCCTTAGGATGGGGACATTTATCTAGTGTTAACCCCCCTCTTGAAGATCATATTATGACATTGATGTGGATATGTTCCCACCTAGTCAAGAATCATAAGATGTTGGTTATTCCATTTATGAATCCTTCCCATTGATTCTAAAATGGAAAGGAGGGGATATCCAACCTTATTTTTATAAGTATTGATTTATAAAAACTATGTGAAGAGAAACATGGTTGATGATAGACTGGCTATAAACATTGTCCCCTTATTAAAAAAACTTGGTTATAGGGAAATTAATTTTTCTAAAACATGCAACACTTTTTGAGACTACAATAGTTTCAAATCCACTTCCATAGGTACTATTGTACTCCCATTCACATTGGGTCCAAAGTAGGTGTTAATGAAGTTATACATCTTAGATAAGGACACCAATTATAATATGATCTTAGAAAGGCCCTACATATAATGAATGAAAAATATTCCTTATACCTTGTT
Organism: Torreya grandis; assembly: GCA_037957365.1. Lineage (NCBI taxonomy): Eukaryota > Viridiplantae > Streptophyta > Pinopsida > Cupressales > Taxaceae > Torreya > Torreya grandis. The sequence goes on from JARHVA010005764.1 coordinate 693,342, forward strand.
CTAATAGGTTCTTACACTTGGGAAAGGTTTTCATAACTTAAGGGTAAAACCTTTGATATGTTACAAAATACTATGGATAAGCAACCTAGGTTACACATTAATTATCAATTGCCTACCAATGGGGTCAAAAGGCCCTTGAGATTGGTTAACATTACTAGATCTTCAAAATCCAAAGTAGTCATCCTAAAGAAAGGGATGAAAATACCCCATACCATGTTAAAGAATAAAATAGAAGAAAACGGCCTATCAATGGCTAAAAAGACCCCTAAAATCAGAACTAGTCTTTGGCGCAGTGATTTCCAGTCTTTCTACAACTCAAATCATTAGTCTACTAAAAAACACTCCCTTGATTCTCTCATTAATTATGCAAGGATTAGGAACCTATAACTCCTTAAGCCTTGAGGATAGTAGCCCAAAGAGGGTTTGGATATCCTACCATACCTTTTCATGTTAGAGGTATTCAAGAGCAAAGAAGTTACCCTTTATAATAACCATCTCACTAGTTGTCAACGTACCTAGCCAAAAGCCAACCATATAGGAAAAAAATATAATTTATATCTCACCCTCATTAATTCTAAGCCACTTTTGATTATGCTTATAGAAAATACTATGATAGGGTCATACTGAGCTTATAAGATCCCTGATTGATCAAGCTTGATCCCTCTAGAGATGTCAGTCATTCTCCTCTGACCTGCACCTAGTCTTATTCCTAATCATATGTAAAGTTCATCAATAGGTAGTCAAGTTTTTCTTCCTCCTCTAGTTATAGTGATTATCAAGGAGAATATTCACACCATGATTATTTATAGAATAAACATCAAAATTAAGAGTCATAATTACCCATGGATTCATCAAAAAGGATTCTCTATCCCATTAAAAAGGAAGAGGATCTTGAAGAGTTATTTATGGGGTTATTACAATCCTTCCCACACATAATGATAGGACAAAAAATACTACCCATGATGTACCCATAATATTATAAGCTACATAAATATGTTTGTGTTCATCTTATAACAAGGTAGGATCCTAATTATACTAGCATACTCCATACACCTAAGAAAAACCATAACTATGTTGGTCTACTTCTAACCTCGAAGAAAAGTAAAAACAATCATTATTTTTAGCTTGTGTAATTTCTTACCTACATTGACCTAAAACCTACAAAACAACCCTTTGAGTTCCAAAAATTCTTCCCTTCTTTCATCCATAGTGTGAGACTAAGCCACCCACACCTCCATAATCCCTTCTATTTGTCCCACACAGGAGACAAAATCATTATCTTCCCAAGATTTGAAACTAGGGACCCCAAAATGGATTACGGAACATTTTTAATATTCATATGGTTGAAAGTTTGGAGGACCAAGAAACCTTAATAAATGATTGACCACCTACTACACATGATCAATGGGTCGTACACTATGATTGAGCCAAGTGTCATCTAGGCACTAGGTTAGGAGTCATTATATTTTATCCTAAAAGGCATGCATATTTTTGTATTCAAATTAAATGCATAGTGTACAAATAATGAATTTTATTACAAGACACTATTGATTGGTATGCTCATTTGGAAATGTTTAGGTGTTTAAAACTTAAGGATCTATGGAGATTCATAACTAGTTTCAAACCAAGTCTCTAAAGTCTATTAGACTAAAGCTGAGCACCTTTAACTATGTAAGATTATGATATGTGTGGTCTCCAAGGACTTCAATTTTGTTTCTTGAAAATTATTCCCTAGGTAAAGTAACCAACTTACTAACTCTATAGCTACCTCATATTCATGTTTCATTCCTCACCAGATGATACCAATATCTGATTTCACAATCTTGGATAGGACAAAGTCTCTCACATCAAAGATATCTAATGACCAAACAACCACCCATAAAGGATGGGTGGTATTCCATTATCCCTTGGTAGCCTCCTACCTTCCATCTTTCCAAATATCCATGTGATGGTAAAAACAAAGGATGATGGTATTTTTAGTATCTCATTCTACCATTACCATCATAATCATCCAATGATTGGTCATGAAAAATCAAGTGGTAGTCTAATTTGCCTTGTTAGTTTTGGGCCACTTACCCATGAGATTTGTCTTTCCTTGACTATGCCCATGTTCAAGGAAAGGGGTTATACCCTAATCATAAGAACCATTGGGATCAAAATTTTTCATAACTACCCAAATGTTCTCAAAGTCAGGTACCCTCCCCTCTTATAGAGAAAATCAATTTGAGAATGCATATCGGTTAGTCATCATTTAAGCATTTTGGCCTGACATTAGAAGACACAAACTTAGTCATGTATTAACACCAATTCTATAGGCCACAAGACTATATTAAGATGTTTCCTACACTAGGGGAACTCATGGAAAGTGGGTGTTTGATTTTTTGAAGGTGCCTATCCATACATAGCCAGATGACATGGTCAGGTAGCTATATTTAATTATGCCTCACCAATAGTATTATGAGTTCCACCATTATGCCCATAAATGCCAAATATATGCAAGAGATCTTATCCTTAGACTTGATAATAAAATTGACAAGAAGAAATGAGAGGGTTAAAAATTTATACCTAATTGGTTAGGTCCCTACTTAGTGACAAAAGATTTCAATAATAGATCCTATCAAATATGCACTCTAGAAGGAAAATACCTTGTTAAGTCTATGAACTCTTTGCATCTAAAACATTTCTATATATAATTATTACATATCACCCTATTCTCACATGCATTACATTTTCATACATTACATGTCCACCAACAAAGTAGAGGTGTTGTTTTATGATTTATTATTTGGTTAGTTTATACAATATATAAACCTTAAACATGTAACATATCACATTACTTCATTCTCAAATTACCCTATCACATTATAGTAGGCATTCTCAAAATCAAAATCACATTGGTCTTTATTTTAGTTCTTATTAGTAGAGTACTAATATATAAGCCACAGTAGACCCCATACTATTAAATATGTTTACAAACAGATACTAAAAATGGCATTAAATAAATCTGATCAAACTTATTATAATGTGATTAAAATGGATTTAAAATTGAAAGATGAGTGTTTTCATTAACTCATTTGTACTATCTCCACATTCAAAATGATCAAAAAGCCATTTATATGATTTCCTATAAGTGTCATATTTTAATTAAATGGCATCCAAATATTTCATAACTAATTAAAATATATGGAAAATTGAATGTAAAATAGAATATAAAGACACTGAGATCATTTACAAACTTCCCCCAAATGGGCTGTCTTCAAGATTACTAAATAGTAATCTGATCCATTAAAATAATATAATTGTAAGTAATAATACAACTCATAAGACCATAATGGAATCTCAAAACCAACAAAATTGTGCCATCATAGCTTCAAAAAACTCTGATAATACTCAACAATCATCCTCCACCTTCTTGAAGCACTCACAGAATCTCTTCCCAGTGTTCTCCATCAAAACATCACTTCAAATGCATAAGAAAACATCAAAAGAATACCAAATTGAGAACACCAGTATACCAAATTGAGTGTCTCAAAATTATGAACAACTTTGTAGTTTACTCTGAGATTGAAAATATCTCTAGATTGGTCAAAAATGCCAATTTCTACAAACTACCCCTTATAATTTTTACACAGTCATTTTCAATGCCATGTAAAAGTAAAAATTCATGCCTTTTATAGCACCTACCAATGTGTGGTGGATTGGTTAGTCTGCTTAACAATTTTCCATAGGTTATGGGTTCAAATCCAAACTGCCTAGGCCATGGCATTACCATGCATGTTTAAAATTCCACATGCATTGTTTTGTGTATTAACTTAAGCTAAAAAAAGGATTTGCTTAGATGTTAAAACCATGTCTTTGGCCATGTTTATATTTCCATTTTTTTTGAATGTTGAAAATGGACCAACTAATTTTGGAGATCCATGTGGATGAGCTCAAACATTTGCAAGAATAACAACTTGAGCTGGCTAAATAGTTTGGTGGCATAAGTGATCTTAAGTTGGCATATCTCAAACTTATATACATAGATAATTTAATAATTTGGGATTATTAGTCCCACATGAAGCATATAAAAAACACAAATGGAAAAAACAAAACACCATTTTTACCATTCATTTTTACACTGCCATGTGTCACATATTGATTGGTCCACTTGTCAACTATACACATCATTATTTTACTTATTTTGACTGACCATAACTTTCACATATAGACTCAGAATTTGTCCATTCAAAATGAATTAGAAATTTGGTGATAAGTTATACACCATGGAACTGGTTCTAAAACATTAAAATACCACCAATTTTTCTAGTTTGACCATCTTTGACTATTTGTTAACTAAACTTTGACCAATGATAATTGGAGAATGTGATGTCCATTTTATACATTCCAATAGGAATTAGAAATATCTTGAAATTCTATTAAATTTTTTATTGGTTTTAAGAGATCTTGGGAACTAAAAAAATACTCTGGATCAAACCTCCCCATAAAGAGGCTTTTGGTCTCCAAAAGTACAATCATCCACTAAATCTACTAAATGACTCTCTGCATCTCATCAAATATATAGAGCCTAGAATATAGCATAATGGATTAATTTCCAATATTAAAATGCTAAAAATATCATATAACTAGATTAGTGTAAATAGACACAAATCTCCTTCCAAAAAGATGTCTTACTGAACCCATGTGATTTAGCTAATACTGTAAATGCAACTAAAATGACCACCAAAATATGTCAAAAATATCATAAAACTGGATTAGTGTAAATAGAAACAAATCACCTTCCAAAAAGATAATGTCTAACTAAACCCATGTGATTTGGAAAATTCTATAATGTAAAATATATCAGTATCAAATGTCCACTAAATTCTAAAATAGCCTATGTCCATTGAACCTACACAACTGCCGATATACTTCACACAAATATCACTAAAATGATCAATATGAAATAGAAAAATATAATGCCAAAATAAGCTAGTGTTCATTAATCCTATGATTTGTAAAGTCATATAAACTGATCAATATAAAATAGATAATTGAATGCTAACATTAGGCAGTATCCACTGATCCCTATGAAACTATCAATTATGACAACATCACTGTCAAATCTCACTATAAAAAAACATTGAAAATGATTCAAAAATCAAACTGCACAAATGCCTATACCAAGGTGAGACTTAGATTGAATCCCTAAAATTGTATGTGAAATCAAAACATCTATCCAATGTAAAATTGGGAATAAATACAAACTACCTACATAACTATCACAACCGAAATAGTGATTCTGTCAAACACTTCTAAAAGATCACTAGGTACAACTTGAAAACTAATTTTTTAGAGTAAAAAATATACACCCTAATTGTAACCATATTCAATAGTTATAAATACATGCCCAAAATGAGGGACTTATAAACATGTGCAAAAATTAAGAATGGCTAAAACAAGTTTGTACATTAATTACAATTAAAAATGGTGCCTAAAAGGGTCTTATAAGCCTTAATATATTTGCACAATGTAAATGACAACATGTATATCTTAAATACAAGGTTCCAAAATTAGACATAGTCATCATGCCCATACAACATGTATATATTGTTGTCAATGCCCAAACCAAAGTGTGTAATACCCATAAACTAAGAAAACAAATCCAAGTATGATAAACCTATCACTCAATTTTTCTCTACAGATAACTCCAAAAATATATTCAAATCCAAATCATATGGTGAATATGTGAAATCTCTAAGTTAAAATATGAGTTAATTTAGGACTCAAAAACTTATTAGGAGATTCAAAATAGAGTTTTTATCAAAACCATGAACGTGAGAAAATACTCCAAGTATGATAAACCTGTCACTCATATTTTCTCATAGATGGTAGCTCCAAAAATATATGTTCAAAACCAAAATATATTCATTTTAATTTCAATGAAATACCAAAATTTCTTTGAACATGTGCATGCTAATAAACTATCATAACTATGTAAACATGAAACTAAGGAATTGCTTTCCAAACCATTTAATTGGATTATCCTTAGATTTTACCTAAGTTTTTGCATGGGTTATAACTGAAGATGTTGGTTTAACAAAGATTTTTTTTCACAACTCTCCAATGTTTTTTAGGATGAAGCTACCAACACCTATTAACCTCATGTCCTTCCTTGTTACAATGAGTACAAAAACATTTGCACACTCTTTTGGAAAACATATTCTTACTTACATTCTCATAATACTATCTAGGAGAGTGGTCTTTCAAAATATTTCCTAACAAATATTTGCATTTCCAACATTTGGCTACATAGTGGTTAGACAATCCACAAAAACTACATGGATAAACATACCATAAATTTTATATACTTTGGTCAAAAGGAACGTTGGAATATTTACATTGTCTAATAGAATTAGAATCAACATTATTGCAAGTATGATAAAAAGAATGTGTTTTACCTTCCATCTAAGATGGTTTACACTTCTCTATAGTACCTCTTTCTTCTACTTTCTTAGAGCATTCACCTGTTTCATTCTAAATCCCAGATTTATATCCCAAACTTACACGATGAGGCTTATCCTTTACCTAAATGGGGTTAACAATGCCTTGGCCATTTTTATAAGGCCTTTTCCATTAAATCCCATTTTAAAAAGTAATTTTAAACCTATACCTCTAGTATGTTGTTAAAACTTACAAAAATCCTTTTTATTATATTTATTATGGAAAGAAAAAGTAACTAGTGAATCACATTCACTTACAGTGCTTAATGAATCTATTTGTGCACTTATGGGAGAGGAAAGTCTTGTATGCATAATGGACTTATTTTTATCTATCATGCCATCATCATTTTAAAAATTTACAAGAGTTCATCCTTGGCTTGCAACTCTTTTTTCAACCTTTCAATCTCCTTTTCTAAGGAGTAAAACTTTGCTCTCAAGAAAGAGTTCTATTCCTAAATCTGCAAATTAAATGCTTTGGGTTCTTCAAGTTTCTCTTGTTTAGATAACTTGCCCATGGTTTCTTGTTCCTATAAATAAATTTTACTTCCAATGTTACAAATGGAGTAAACAACAATTTGTAAAGAATCCAACCAATACTGAATTGAAATCAAACTTTCACATAATTAGAAGCTAATCCCTGCATTCTAGCTACTTTGATACCAAAAATGATCCATAAACCATAGTATACCACCTATTATTAAATTAGTTTACAAACAACTATTAAAAATGGAATTTAAATAAATCTAATCAAACTTGTTATAATGTGATTAAAATGGATTCAAAACACATGGGGTCATAAAGATAAGTGCAAAAGCAATATCTAGTTAGAAAAAGTGTCTAAAGATAAATTTATTTAAATGCTTGCCTACATCTCTATGTTTAAAGAAGGTAGCCTTTTCTCATTAAATAGATTTGTTAGGGCTAGTCCTCTCTAGGTAAATCTAATAAATTTAGTGTTTTATAAGTTTAGAAAGAAGTACATATTCCCCCTTACTTGTAAGGATCAGGTAATCTTCCTTTTTCCTATGAAATTTTGATTTATGGTTTCCATTATTTATCATTTCACATTTATCCTATTTCCCCATTCATTCCTTGCTACAAATTGAAAGTCATATGTTGTGTGAATAGAGCAAATTAAGTAATCATCTACAAAATAAATTTTAGCACAACTATAGTTACATATAATACATCCATTAAATTACATCATCTACATATATTATGTGTCCACATAAACACTTTTCATATCAACATATAAAAAGAAATCCAAGAAATACACATACACATACACCATCACATGTCTAGTCCTCTAGAGTGCAATAACTGAGAATCTACTATAAAAATTAAAGTTATATCACATAACACACAAGGGTAAATCATTGAGAGGTATTCTAAAACACCCATATATATCATATGAACTATAGAGTTTATAAAGCAAAAATGTTTGATTCAAACACCTCCTAGAGGGCCAATATGCCTCAAGGCATCTCAAAAAGAACTAACATTTATAATGGTATATCAAAAACATTTAATGAAAATTTTTAAGAGCCTATCCTCTTATGAAAAGGGGATGATGTGTAAGAATGTTTCAGGTTGTGACTCTAGTGACATCTCTTTTTCATTCCTCCCTCTAATGTCATCTCATTCTCTACAAGTCTATGACTAGGAGGATGGATCCTACATGAAATTGCTTCTTATTCACCCTCCCTACCATATGGATGGAGGATATTATGCATCCTATGTATACCATGGTTTCCAATAAGGCCTCCACACTCCTCAACTTAGATAATAAAGTGATATTATTTAACCTCAATTCCATCACCATCACCAAAGCATGGTATGTTGGGTAAAATATATACATATAACACAAAATCCATACAAGAAGCCCAAGGTATACCAATATTTGGTCCTGCATATGGCTAGTGCTCAAATGAAATAAATTGATCAGGGTATCCATGTTCATTTTCTTCCCTATACCCATAGTATATGCAATCACAAAGTACACAATATAAATCAAATCTAGCTTACATAAAATAAAATCAAATACATGTAATACATTTAAGTAACTAAAAAGAATCAAAATGTGAGATGAAATAACAAATAAATAAAATTAATATTTTACTTGGATCTCCCTCATACCACTCTATATCATAATCATCATCTATGATCTACTCCTCATCTATGTTGAAGTACTCCTCTATCTCAACATGCACACAATCCTCACCACCTCCATCCCATGTCTTCTATTATTATGAAATGCCTTGTAGTGGTGGTGGATCCATCTATTATTTCCTAGTTCTACCCTATCCTCCTCCTAAAACTACTTGTGGAAGGGGTCAATTTATGGGCACCCCTTTCACAAGAGGGTGACATACTAACCACCCCAACCTCATGGATCTCATCTTGTGAATCCCTAATAAATGAATATAGGGATAGGGAGGTTACTCACATAAGGAATATTAAACTACTATTCCACCTAATAAATGAGGTACACCTCAATCTATAATAACTTGTCTCAAACTTGATTGACCCCAACTGTTTTGATCTAATTTTTGCTTTTTCCTTAGTGTGAAAAGAAAAAACCTTGTAAATGGGTGTGTAGAAGATTTACCTATTGAATGTGTGTGTGTTGAAGTCTATAATTTATAATAACTCTTATTTGGCTAGGGAAGAATACTTAAAAATAAGAAAACACTTAGACACACTTGTTTTTTAGACAAGTAGATGGGTGGATTGCCTAGTATGAGCTAGATCTTAGAAGTGAAAGCTTTCTAGGAGGCTATCAATCCACCTGCTTTAAACAATCAAGTTTGTGAATAAAAAAAGAAAGGATTTGCATTAAATAAAAAAAATTGAAATTAAATAAAAAAATATGACAAAAATTACTAATAATAATACAATAAAGTCAAACTCTTTTCTTAAGAAGATGACTTAAGATAAATCAACTAATGCTAAAAATTAGTTAAGTCAAAATGATGGTTTTGGTTTGGTAGTTTGACAAGGGTTGAAAGATAGTTTGGTTGGGGGTTGGTAAATGGAAAAAGTGGTAAAATGATAGAGGGGTAAGTGGTTGAGAAGGTAAGTAGTAAAGATGGAAAAAGGGGATAAATGGGCAAAATGGATAAAAATGGTAAAATTACAAAAGGGTGAATGGGTAAATATGAAAATGTGGAAAAAGGGTGAATGGGTAAATAGATAAGGGTGGAAAATGGGTAAGAGGATAAAGAAACTAAATAACTAAATAGAAAACTAAATAAAAAATAAGATATCTAGAAAATGAAACTAAATAAAAATGTTATCCTTTTAGTTGTTAAAGATTTGTTGATGTGGTTGAAGATGTTGATGATGTTGTTGAAGATGATGATGTTGACTTGTAAATTTGGTAGAGTTTTAGTGCTTTTAATACTTTTCCTCCAAAGTGGATTACCTTATTCATAAAGACACACCCTGTAAGTTGAATGCTTCAACCAAAACTAACTTAACCATGGGTGAAGGAGAAAGGGGTACTTATAACATTTGTTGTCAAGAAACATGCCAAAGAAGTGGAATAGTGAAGTATGGAGCCATTTTACAAGTGGCCTCATAAATGACAAAGGGGATAAGGGTGGTAGGATTACCACCTTGTTTATTTATCTCCCACCTTGCACATGAGTCCAATTTGGAGTGGAAATCATGCACATGGACCCAAATGAGGCCAAAGGACTTTCCACTAAGATAATTTGTCTTTTGTCTAAGTGTCACATGAAGTTTGGAACCATTATCTGTGTGGGTTAATAGGTGAATCAAATGATAAGGGTGGTGGGATTCCCACTTTGCTGTTTTGTCTCGCACCTTGCACATGAGTCTAATTTTGAGTGAAAATCATTCACATGGGCACAAATGAGGTCAAAGGACTTTCCATCAAGTTAATTTTCTTTTTGGCTATGTGTCCCATGAATTTTGGCACCATTCTCCATGTGGGTGTATGGGTGAATGAAATGATAAGGGTGAAGGTATTCCCACTTTGTTGGTTTATCTCCCACCTTGCACATGAGTCTAGTTTTGAGTGGAAATCATGCACATGGGCCTAAATAAGTCCAACGGACTTTTCACCAAACTAATTTGTCCTTTGGCTAAGTTCCACATGAATTTTGGCACCAAATTTATGCATGAGGACAAAACACATGTTGAATGATGGCCCCATAGGGAAAAATGCACCATACTTCAAAGGAAGGGCCTTTTGGTGCTTAATGATGTCATTAGGTACCTTGGAGGAGGGTCCTAGGTGGGGTATGATGTCCCAATTTAAGCCACCTCAATTTCAAGTCATTTCACTTGCCATATCACCTTCCATGTCACTTGCCATGTAACATGCCATGTCACGTACCATGCCATATGAATAGTGATAGTGAATAGTTATTTCAATTAGTACTTTTGAATAGTACTATGTGAATAGTGATAGGAGAATAGTGATTTATTTATGTTAAGAGGGGTTGATTAAGGTTTAAGAAGGTTTGGAGGGTTTTCAAGGAGTTCTAAGGCATTTAGAGATCAAAAACTACAAGTGTGTAGTTTTCTAGTGTCTAAATTTTGCCCCTTTTTATTATGCATCTTTCAATTAATAAGATGCAAAACAAAAATGGATTGTTTGGTCAAAGTTCAAGATGCCTCGAGTATGGGATGAGGTGTTCCCCCTCAAATTGGGAATTGATGAGGTAAAGTAGAATCAGTTTCATGTTTGATAAGAGGTTGGCGTAGAAAAAGGATTGGGCATTTGAAACACAAATGTGCACACAAAATGTGATTAAGTGTGATAGCCAAGATCACACATAAATGAAAGTTGCCAATGTTGGTAAAATAAGGGTCAAATTTTAAGAGGCAAGTGACCAATGTACCATGTGATCGTAACTACAGTTGGGCACACTTGTTAGTCTCTTAAAAATGTTGGTATTCTCGTAGGTATTTGAATTCAAAAGTGGTCCTTTGAAAAACATAGATGGTCTAGTTGTGCACTAAGTGGTGCAAATTCAAATGTTTAACATGGTAAGATTGGTCAGTGTAGTCAAAAGGACTAAGTCAAGGTTGTCACAAAAATATGTAATAGTTCAGGTCAAAATGGCCAAAATCAAGGTGGAGAAAGGTAAATGGGTGGGGATGGCTTGGTAGAGGTTGGTTGAGCTGATTCTAAATGTACCAAGCCAAATGGATGCTACCTACATAGTTAGATGGACAACATATCCAAAATAACTTCAAGCCCAATGTAGTTCTCTAGTGGAGTTCAGATAGATTTCCCCAATGTGATATATCACATGGTTAGGTTTGGGTTGATAGTTTGGTAATGGTGAAGTGTCATGGTGTAGATTGGTGAATAGTCACCATAATAATCCTATATACATTAGGAGGAAAAAATATAGATGGGTAAGGTAGGATAAATAAGTGGGTAAAAACAAGTTAAGCACCACAAATGTCCTATGATGAAACTAAGTTAGAGAAGAGGTGCCTTCATGAGGAGGTTACACATTCTAAAATTATGTGAGGGTATATGCATAGTGATAATATCTATCACTATGAGCTGAGTTTTAGGAGATGGGTTTCTATCAAGATATGCATAGTCTATTTGGTAAAAGGTCATTATCACTACAAGCCAAGTTTTATGGGTAGTAACAAAGTGACTATTTGTAAATAATTTATTTGATGGATAAGTAGATTCTATAAGGTAGAAAATTGGTAACATGGTGAGTGATAGAGGATGGAACATGCCTTACTCAAGAGCTGCATGGGTAGTCTAAATAGAAGGTGTCCATTTTTGTATCTTCTATCCCAGTACCTTAAAACCAATGACTTTAGGTTTTATTCAGAAGAGGCACTACCAATAAGGAGCTATGTGGTCTAAGATATTAGTTATAAAACTAGATAAGATGGGCATTCACCTATGATGGATGATTTTTTAGGTGGCATAAAAGAAAATACTATCATGTTTAAAAGCATAAGTTTGGGACATAGAATAGTGAGATTATAGTGAAAGTTGTTTGGAAGATATCACCACAAAAAATAGTGATAGTTTTTGAAGGGGTGACCATTACAGTGGCCCATAACTAGAAGCTAATTTATGTCAACCAGGGTAAAGGTGAAAATGACAAAAATGACCACCAGGCCCATAAGGACCATAATATGACAAAGTAAACAAAGACATTAGATGTGGATAAGATGATAAGGGTAATAAAAATTCATCATGATAGTGCATAATGACTTATCGAGATGAACAATTAGATTGAGGGCTATGTGTCCACATAAAAAGGTAAGTAGACATGGATATTTTTAAGTGGGAAGACTGTTTAAAGGAATCCATGATGTCATAGGATCCTCCCAATTGATGGAATATATAATAATGTCAGTGAGGAATAATAGTCATTTTTCTATTTAAATAATCATGTTATGAATGATATCTCATCATGAAGTCATTTAGTTTTGCAGGTTATTGATAGTGATGGAATTGTACAAGATCCAATTGATAGAATCAAACACTCGAACTAAAAATGAAAATAAAATAGAACCAAAACTCCATTGTTGAGATTAAAATCAAAATAGATCATAATTACAATAATATTGCATTCATACCTCATTAAAAAATAACTAAGATGAGAGGCGTATTTATAGGTATATAGAGGCATAGAGCCAAGACATTTGGCAATGTGAACACAAGACTTTTACCAAATGGTTTGTGTGATCTAGATGTCAATATTGATGGGTAAGGGTATCGTTACCCACTAATTTGACTATAATTTTCCCATGTGCATGTGCACCTTAATTACCTCATTTTTGACACCTAAGTGACTTCAAAATAACACCTAAGCAAGCTAAATACAAGTGTCAGAATAATACATAATAATAAATACAAGGAAAATAATATCCTACACTAACACCCCCATTTAAGTATCTTAGGTGGGAAAACAAAATTAGGCCTCGGTAACATGGCTTGATGAGGTACCCAAGTATAATGCAACTCTCACAAAGTGGAGGAAAAGGAAAAAACACATAGGAAAAAACTCCCCCCCTAAAAAAGAGAAAAGAAGAAGACTAGAAGGTCCCCCTGAAGATGATGCTGATGCAGCCCATACCCCAATAAGAGCACACAAGTGAATATAATTACTCTCAGTGAAGGGTTTGGTGAAGATATCAACTATCTGCTTCATAGTTTAGTACAATTTGAGATCAATGACCTATCCATAAATGAGCTCCTAAATGAAGTGCATATGAATCTCGATGTGCTTGGTTTGTTGATGTTGGACCAAATTCTTATAGATCTGAATGGTGATTTGGTTATCACAAAAGATTATTATGGGTCACTTGAACTATATACCAAACTTAGTAAGAATATCTTGAAGTGAAATAGCTTTAGTAGTAGCATTGATAGCCCCTCCATATTTAGCCTCAGTAGATGATAAAGAAATAACATTCTACTTCTTTCTAAACCAAATAAATGGTCCTAAACCAAGTGATAATTTATATCCTAAAGTGGACTTGTGATGTTGAATATCATCAACCCAGTCTGAATTTATGTATCCAATCAAGTCAATATTAATTCCTTCTCCATAGTGAATGCCAAAATTGTGAGTACCTTGAATGCAGTGGAGAATATGTTTGGATTATTTCCAATGTAGCTCATGCAATGTCTGAACAAACCTAAAGACCATTCCCATTGCATATGAAATATCAGGTCTAGTGTGAGTCAGATAGATAAGGCTACCAATTAGTTGTTGATATAAGGTAGCATCAATTAATGGAGAATACTCATTCTCAAGTTTGACTCCAAAAAGAATGAGAGTTTGAGATGAATTAAAAGTCCCCATGTGAAACTATGTGAGTAAATAAAGAGCATACTTAGATTGTGTAATGGTAATACTTGAGTCAGATTATGAAATCTCACTACCAAAGAAGTAATGCAATAAACCTAAGTTAGTCATAGAGAATATATCATGCAGAGAAGTTTTCACTACTGCAATAGAGGATGAATAACTCCTTATGATAAATAGGTCATCCACATATAGAACTAGAATCAAGAGTGAATTATCTTGTCACAAGATGTAGACATTCAAATAATAATTACATCTAGTGAACCCAACTATGAGAAGAAATGAATCCATCTTGGCATACCAAGATTGAGGGGCTTGTTTGAGGCCATAGATAGATTTATAAAGTTTAAACACTAACAAATAATCTTCCACAAAACCTTGTGGTTATTTCATATATATGTCCTCCTCAAGGTCACCATAAATAAAGGCACTCTTCACATCCATCTGATAAATATCCCAATGATAAGCTACAATAATGGAAAGAGTGAATTGAATAGATTTCATTTTAGTGACTAGAGTAAATGTTTTAGTATAGACCATGCTAGGAACTTATGAAAATCCTTTTGATATTAATCATGCTTTGAACTTATCCATCGACCCATCTTCTAAAAATTTTGTTTGATAGATCCACCTACATCAAACAAGTTTCCTTCCCTTAGGAAGTGGTACTAGATCCCAAGTGTGGTTCCTAATTAAGGAACTATACTCTTCATGCATAGATTTATCCTACTCAATAATGCTAGATGACTCATGAAATGAATATGGATTAGAAGCATAAGTAATGAAAACATGTGTAAAACCCTAAAATTATGAATGATTCCATCTAACATCTGATGGATTCCCAACCCAATCACCTACACTCTATAGAGTTTGTCTAGCCCAAAGAGGACCTAAAATTGGAGAATCAAGGGGAGATTCTTCAGCTTTAGAAATGTGAATATGAATGGAATGAGGTGAATCTCTATTACTATCCTCATCATCTAAATTGAAAGAATAATATTCATCAACAAGTATCTGATCTAGATGATTTAAATCATCTGAACTATCATCATATCCCAAAGAGTCCAAAGAGGAGAGAGAAGTGTCATGTATGGAGTCTGATATACCCTTAAAATTATACACTCATCTCAATTAAAAACTCATGTGTGGTAAGATGAATAAGCCTTTATCCATTAACACCTTTTGCATACCTAATAAATATGCAAGTCCTACTCTGACATTCCATGGATTTACATTTCTTTTTAGGAATGCAGGCCATAGATAGAGATCCAAATACCCTAAAGTGATTTAATTTATGTTTTTGATTTATATAAGATTCAAAAGGAGTGATCCCTTTTAATTCTTTATGAGGAACATGATTTTAGATATAACAGGCACAATTAATGACTTCTACCTAATATTGTGGCGTAAGTGATTTAGAGTGTATCATACAGTTTGCCATTTCCTTTAAAGATCTATTCTTACATTCTATAACACTATTTTACTAAGGATTATATGGAACTATTCATTTTATATCAATCCCTTCTGATGTACATAATTTCTCAAAGTGATGATTAACATACTCACCACCATTATCAGTCCACAAAATTCTAATGGTTTTCCCTGACTATTTCCCAACAAGAGCCTTGAAATCCTTAAAATGGTTAAATAACTTAGACTTTTATTGAATAAAATACACCCAATTATACCTAGAGAATTCATATATGAAGGTAAGAATATACCTAGCCTTGTTGATGAAGGCTTTGGAAATGGTCTAGAAATATCACTATGAATTAGCTCCAAAATTTTAGTGGTTCTCCATGATTTGCCTTTTTCATATTTATATTCAAGATGTTTACCAAGCATGAAATCTTCACAAAAACCATCAAAAAAATAAACATAAGGCAACCCTATTATCACATCTTGTTGACTGAGTTGTTCCAAGTAGTGATAGTTTAGATGGCAAAATCGCTCATGCCATAGTTTTCTCACTCCATCAGAATGAGTAAGTAATACAGTAGAAGGATAATCAAGAGAAAAATTTGAGAAGGTGTAAAAATTGATTGGTGATTTTATTTCATAATGCCCACTTTAGTATTACTATATATCTCCTTAATAACAATAGAATCTAGAGTAAACTCAACTTTCTTGCTTGATCCAATGTGGGTGATTTGATAAATAGATAGGAGATTAGTTGATAGTGATGGAACACATAAGGCATTTTCAAATGTTTGATCATTAACTTCAACATTTCCTCTCCCATAAAATTTTACATAAGTATAATCACCTATTAGAATGGATGACATATAACATGGCTCTAAGGATGAGAATAATTCTCATGAAGAAGCCATGTGTTGTGAGGCACTATAATCAATCACCCATGTGGATGGCTAAGATGCTACTACAACAAGGGCCTTGTCCTTACCTTTCCATTTACTACTTTATTTTACCTTAAAATAATCCTATGCTAATGAGGTTGATTTGACTATATCAGGGATATTGATGTTTTTCTCAAGGATCTTTGTTAAATGATCAATTTGTTTTTTCATACATTTTGTTTCATCATGCCCCGTTATATTATAATAGGCACATGTGATCCTCTCTTTCTTGGATTTTCCACCTGAAGAGGAGGAATCATATGATAACTTTGGCTTAGTATCTAATTTTTGACCCTTTCATTTCTCTTGGCCCTTCTTTTTTTTTTCCTTCTCCTTATTTATTGAAGTCTTCAGTTTGTCATGATTGAACAAAGCATGTGATTTAGAGGACTTCAATGTACCCATTTGGATGAGTTTATCTTGCTCCCTAGTTAATTATTTGGTAAAATAATTTAAATATGGCATACTCCATGTAGGTCCTAGGGCACATTTCAAATCATGAAAGGTAGAGATAAAAACTGAGTAGTCAAGACCTAAATTGGAAAGATAGAGAGGATCAATTGTTCATCTTTTTTCTCTATACCACACTATTTTAATTATAATCGAAGTGATTTAAGTTTGGTGAAAAAGTGATGAAACCTGCTTTGCACTAGTGTGGTAGCTAATCACTATCATAAAATCTCTTCACTCAAATTCCAAATAGACTCTTGTGCTTCAAGGAAAATTATTTTTACAACAAACTCTTTGTATGAGAAGAAAGAGGGAACAAAATCAGGAAAACACTCGGTGACCAAAATGATATCTCAGATTTCTTTGCATAATTTTGGCAGTTGATAACTGTCCATAAAATCTTACTCTCAAACCCCACATAGACATTTGGACTAATCTTACTCTGCATCAATATTCTTCTTCTTTTCAACAATCTCGCTATCTTTCATTCAATTACACTCACACCAGTCTTCGTTGATCTTGAACTTCATTTAGATCAATGAATCAATTTTTGAACAAAGTTTATATATGCAGGGTTTTATCAAAGATAATCTATTGACCTTGTTTCAATTCCCCTCACACCTTCTAATTATTAATTTTTTTAATCATATATTACCTTTACCACGGGTTCGCGGTTCACAACCTGAGAGGTAAACTATTGAAGTTACATTCACATAACATGTGTCTAATATCTTGTGCATGTTACTTACAGGTTATATAACTGTTATCCTCACCTTATGGGCATTAATTTCAACTTGGAATGAGGCTGATCATCCTTTTCAGGTAGGCTGTGCATAACTGAGTGTGAAAACACAGAGCTGTGCATGTCCGAGAGGTCACAAATTGGAATTTTAGAACTCAATGAGGGTTGTTATGTGACTGTGAAGGGTTATTATTCCCTGTGCAAATTTCTTATATTTCCTTTGACCTTTATTGTTTTTGAAACAATCATGTTATACTATATCCCTTTGTACATAATTGGACAGAATGTGGATTCGTAGCAATCTACAGGTTTGATGGGCTATGAATAATATAACACAACTTGCATGTAATTGAATAGTTAATGATGTATTGATCGACTTATCAATCTCAAGATTTCAATCTACATGCAATTTACCTTGGACATGTTACAAGATAATTGAACTTTTGCAATTTCTCCATATTTCTTCTCTTTCACCTCTGCCTCCTTCTGTTCAGTTGAGGCCTCTTTGCTTGTTTGATAGTTGCATACCATATAAATGCAAATACATTCATTACCATCTTGGTCACCTTCAGATTTCACTATTATGGGATCGACAGTAGACTCCACAACAGGCTTGGCATCCACATTTTGCTCTTCTATAGTAGTTCAAACAATCATCATGGGAAACAAAAGTAGCAACCTTCTTTCCTTTCTTAATAAGTCAAAATCTTGCACACTTTCGAATGGTAGAGTTAGGCTACTTAGCCTCAATACCTATCTTCTCAAAGACAATGCCTTTGGCATGGAATGAACCAGCAAAGGGTTATGCGTTGAAAGACTAGAAACCACATTTCAACGACAGACACATTATTCTTTGACTTTTAATTCATTTAAACTCCTAGCAGTTATACGCTCAGTAGGACAAATGTGTTTTTATCCAATTCTACGCATAGCAGTTTCTTCTTTTTATGCCTCCTTGTTTTATTTCTTTCAACTCACATAGAATTGGAAGGCAGACATAAAAAAATACAAAAACAAATCAACGTAGGAAATCAACATACACTATATTATATTCAATTCCACATACATTTTGTTTTGTCAGAGCGTTGCCCATCTCCTTCCTATGCCCTTGCTCTTCTCTTCTACATCCTTCTATCCTTCCTCCTTCTCTTCTCCCTTTCTGTGTCCTGACTCCTCTTTCTGAATTTCTTTTTGCTATATTTTTGTTTTTAACAACCTCCCCTCTAACTTCTACACACAATCTCGGGCTTAAAACAACAAACAGTTTTCAATTTCCAACAATATACTAATTTGGAGAGACTAATATCTTATGGTTGAAAGATTTCAACCACTCTCCTTATTACTTCCTCAACAGCCCAACAATTATTGTTTTCACTTTTACTTTTTACAATTACTCCTTAATTTTAACATTTTAGAGGAAAATACAATAAATTCAAATTTCAATTTAATCATGACCATGTCTTGCCAAGACGTATGTAGATGCTCCTGCATCATACTCTTCCTCTAGAAACAGTTTGAACCTTGGTTCAAATGAAATGCTACCTCCATGCATTAGTCTTTACTGTATGCCTGAATCCCAAGGTCTTGTTGTCAATGATAATGCTTGAATTTGTCTTCCCTGGTCTTTGCCTTTGTTTTTATTCCTCTTTAGATATGTCCTTCTTTTCATCTCTTTCTTAGCTGCCAAGTCCAATCTCCATGCTTCATCATCTTCATACATGTCTTCAAAATCTTCTTGTTGTTCTTCTTGCTTCAAAAATTTGTCCATTGAACTATGGACTTCATTCATCTCCACAATTTTAACACCTGCATTCAAAACATCAAAGGCAATGTTAGAAGTAAAAACTTGAGACCATAAGGTCTCCTGGCTGCCTTTATTCATCTGCTCTTTGGCCAAATCTACCCTCACTATCTTTCTTTGTTCTTGCCTCAATTCATTTTCCATCTGATCAATGGTGTCACCATGTTGATAGGTGTCTCTACACAAATCTCTTGGAGGCTTCAACAACTCTTCTATCCTCATCATCTCTTCACTCAACACAAGCTCATCCAAATCTTCATGTCCTATATCAAACTTAGGACCAGATTGTCTTTCATCCTCTATAAGTAAATTCATCCACTTTATAGTTTCTTCATACAAATCAACTTCTTCATCATCATCAATATACTTATCAAAAACAATTGCAATATCCTTACCTTCTGTCTCCTTGCCTTTTTCAATCTCTGCTTGAATCCATCTTGTTTTTTTTGCTGCATACTTTCTTTTTTTCTCATCATCCATCTTCTTGGAACTCTCTCCTTGATGCATATTAGTCCACACAGCCACTTTCCATTCCTCATTCTCCATAAAAAGATCATTAAATGATTCAAAAACATCATTATAAACAATTTGTTTACCTTTCATCTTTGTGTCCTTATACTCTACCTCATTATTCTTTGAGAAGTTTTCTTTCTTACCTTCATTCTCTTGGCTACTGGAATCTTCAATCTTCTTCCATTGACTTCTTAGTGTTGTTGCTTCAATACTCACATATTCTCTCCTTGCCTTCTTAGGCACCCATATTTGTTCCTTCGTCTTATCATTTGTCTTCACAAGCCATTTAGGCATCCTGTAACCATGTCTTTGTACCAACACTTCCTGTTGCTTGGGAGTTTGCTTCTTCCACCATTTAGGCATCACATATCCATGGTTAATTAGAAACTTTACCTTTCTCTTTGCTTCTCTAACATGCATATCAATAGTTTCATGCTTATAAGAATAAGAAAAATCAACTTTTGGATTCACCTTTACCTCCTTAACGAGCTGCTCCATTAGTTCTTTGACTTGCATAGCTTCTTGATTATCTATCCTTTCTTCTTCCTTTATACTTGGCTGTCCTCTTTCTTCTTCCTGGCATTCAATGGCATCTTGGAATTAATCTTCATCTTCTACCTCTCCTCTCTCATGCATTAACCAATGCATCTCTTCTTCTTTATCAACAACAAACTCACTTCTCTCTCTTGCACCAATCTTTTCATTCTCCAAGGCCCTTCTCTTGACCTTCATAAGGCTGATCATACCTGCATTTACCCACTTAAAAACAACATTAAATAAAAAAACAAGAGACCATAATGTCTCCATGAGTGTCTTCTTAATGGACATTCTCATCTTTCCAAGTGTTCTCCCTGGCACTTCCTCTTCTCTCTCTTCTCTCTGGTTCTCCTCAATGAGAACTTTTTTCTCAACTTCTTCCTCTTGCTGCTCACTTGACAACCTTCATATCTTCTTCAAGCCTCTATCGGCTTCTCTCTTCATGGCAATATCCTTTTGCCTTCTCCTTTTCAATAAGAGATCTATAGGCCACTTTAACCTCCTCCTCATTGGCCATACCCATGCTTGCTTATCCATCTGCATCCAAGACTCATATTCATCTTTAAACTTAGCTAATTCTCTCTTCAAATTAGCAATTTCTTTATCAATTACAAAACTATCCATACCTTTGATGCTTGCTTTCTTATTGGTGTCCTCATATACCTTACTGCTCTGCAGTGCCTTCAACAACACTTCCATCTCTGAGATCTTCACCCAAGTCTTTTCCACCTTGGTCTCTTGATCCCTTGTCTCACCCAAGCCTTTCTCCTTGACTGGTCTTTTGACAATCTCCTTGATCTCACCTAGGCCTTTTACATCCTAGTCTTTTGATCCTTTTCTCAATCCTGCAACAACTCTTATACAACACTTCATCAAATACAAATCACAAATCCAAGCGTACCTTGCTTTGGATCTTCCTCTTGAGCATTCACTATGCTCTTCTTCTAGAGCTTCGTCAAGCTTCAAACTCCATTCTTTACCTCACCTAAGTCTATTTCACCTTAGTCTTTTGGCAAATTATCCAAGCTTCTCCTTGGATCTTCACTAAGCCTTCCTTGGCTTCTTCTCTTCTTAAGCCTCAATGGCTTGACTGCCTTGAACCTGAAACTTCTTCACTTGATTGCTTCTCAACACAATAAACTTAACTCAAATAGAAAAGTTATTCATACCTTTTCTCCCCAGGGTCTTCTATCACTTATCTTGTTGATCCTCTTGCCAAATCCTGTAACAACTTATTAGAAATCACAACCAACAACAAGTTACCAATTACCAAGAGCTTTAAGCTCTGATGCCAAATGATGAAACCTACTTTGCACTAGTGTGGTAGCTGATCACTGTCATAAAATCTCTTCACTCAAATTCCAAATAGACTCTTGCACTTCAAGGAAAATTATTTTTACAGCAAACTCTTTGTATGAGAAGAAAGCGGGAACAAAATTAAGAAAACACTCGGTGACCAAAATGATATTATCTCACCTTTCTTTGCATAATTTTGGCAGTTGATAACTATCCATAAAATCTTACTCTCAAACCCCACACAGACATTTGGACTAATCTTACTTTGCATCAATATTCTTCTTCTTTTCAACAATATCACTATCTTTCATTCAATTTCACTCACACCAGTCTTTGTTGATCTTGAACTTCATTTAGATCAATGAATCAATTTTTGAACAAAGTTTATATATGCAGGGTTTTATCAAAGATAATCTATCGACCCTGTTCAATTCCCATCACACCTTCTAATTATTAATTTTTTTAATCATATATTACCTTTACCATGGGTTCACGGTTCACAACTTGAGAGGTAAACTATTGAAGTTACATTCACATAACATGTGTCCAATATCTTGTGCATGTTACTTACAGGTTATATAACTATTATCCTCACTTTATGGGCATTACTTTCAACTTGGAATGAGGCTGATCATCCTTTTCAGGCAGGTTGTGCATAACTGAGTGTGAAAACACAGAGCTGTGCATGTCTGAGAGGTCACAAATTGGAATTTTAAAACTCAATGAGGGTTGTCATGTGACTGTGAAGGGTTATTATTCCCTGTGCAAATTTCTTATATTTCCTTTGACCTTTATTGTTTTTGAAACAATCATGTTATACTATATCCCTTTGTACATAATTGGACGGAATGTGGATTCGTAGCAATCTACAGGTCTGATGGGCTATGAATAATATAACACAACTTGCATGCAATTGAATAGTTAATGATGTATTGATCGACTTATCAATCTCAAGATTTCAATCTACATGCAATTTACCTTGGACATGTTACAAGACAATTAAACTTTTGTAATTTCTCCATATTTCTTCTCTTTCACCTCTGCCTCCTTCTGTTCAGTTGAGGCCTCTTTGCTTATTTGACAGTTGCATACCATATAAATGCAAATACGTTCATTACCATCTTGGTCACCTTCAGATTTTTCTATTACGGGATCGACAGTAGACTCCACAGCAGGCTTGGCATCCACATTTTGCTCTTCTATAGTAGTTCAAACAATCATCATGGGAAACAAAAGTAGCAACCTTCTTTCCTTTCTTAATAAGTCAAACTCTTGCACACTTTTGAATGGTAGAGTTAGGCTACTTAGCCTCAATACCTATCTTCTCAAAGACAATGCCTTTGGCATGGAATGAACCAGCAAAGGGTTATGCATTGAAAGACTAGAAACCACATTTCAATGGCAGACACATTATTCTTTGACTTTTAATTCATTTAAACTCCCAAAAGTTATATGCCCAGTAGGACAAATGTGTTTTTATCCAATTCTATGCACAACAGTTTCTTCTTTTTATGCCTCCTTGTTTTATTTCTTTCAACTCACACAGAATTGGAAGGCGGACAGAAAAAAATACAAAAACAAATCAATGCAGGAAACAACATACACTATATTATATTCAATTCCACATATATTTTGTTTTGTCAGAGCGTTGCCCATCTCCTTCCTATGCCCTTGCTCTTCTCTTCTACATCTTTCTGTCCTTCCTCCTTCTCTTCTCCCTTTCTACGTCCTGACTCCTCTTTCTGAATTTCTTTTTGCTATATTTTTGTTTTTAACAACCTCCCCTCTAACTTCTACGCCCAATCTTGAGCTTAAAACAACAAACAGTTTTCAATTTCCAACAATATATTAATTTGGAGAGACTAATATCTTATGGTTGAAAGATTTCAACCACTCTCATTATTTCCTCAATAGCCCAACAATTATTGTTTTCACTTTTACTTTTTATAATTACTCCTTATTTTTAACATTTTAGAGGAAAATACAATAAATTCAAATTTCAATTTAATCATGACCATGTCTTGCCAAGACGTATGTAGATGCTCCTGCATCAAAAAGTCTTCTATAATGTCAAAATTTCCTAAACTCAAATTAATGAGTTCATTCTTTAGCTCATGACCCCTCATTACATCCTACTTCCCAAAGAGTTGTTCCGAAGTGTTCCAAATCTCATGTGGTGAATTAACAGATTTAATATGAAAGAGTAAGTTAGGAGAAATAGACAAACACAAAAGACCATATGCTTCATCACACCTATTATACCACTTAATTTTATCTGCACCAAGTTTTTATTTATTTTTCATATTCATGGATATCTTATGTAAACCTTTGCTTCTTAGAAAAATTTGCACTTTAAATTTTGTGTCATGATAATTGAATGGAGTGAGAAGTGGAACCAAATTGTGATCCATGATGCAGTGCAAGTATAAATTAAATGAACAATAGAGAAGGCAAGACACTTAACAACCCTCCCTGAAACTATCAGAAAGAACCCCCCAATCACAAAGGTTTGACACTTTATATTTTAGTGTGTATACAATCAGTACTTTAGTGCACATATAATTGGTAATTTATGTTTTAGTGCATATACAATCAGCACTTTAGTGCATATACAATGGGCACCAAATTTTTTGCACAATAAAGCTCATCAAATCTTAAGATATCATGTAAGACCAAAGACAACCATAAACATGCATATAGAGTTGATTCTTAAGGCTTCAATTCATGTACCAAGGATAAATGATGCATACACTATAAATAAAATACTACATAGTAGATCTACACTCAGATACAATGAATTATAGGTATAGATCCACACAATAAACCATAAAGATATAACTGATGTTGTTAGATTGTTCAATTTGGTGTAGTATTCACCATCACATAATATACATAACAACAAGATGACTATCCAAGGTTATTAAATACGTAGTATAATATAGTATTTAATATCATGCAATACACATAACAACAAAGTGGCTAGCATAGAAATGAGTGAAATGTTTGCATTAAAGGCATAAACAACAATGCATGCTAAAAAAAAATGGATGTCAAACTCAACTAAGAATGCATCCAAAAATGAGCAATATGTGTAAATATTACATAAGTGATAGTGCAATATCATAAAAAATGGATGTTGAGCTCAACCAAAAAAATGTCCATGAGGAGAACAAGAGTGTTAAATTATGAGTTAAGCAAAGAAGAATAAATTTTGTTTTGCTTGTGAGGGGGTTTGACTACCTGCCGAAGCTGGACCTCACCCTTCATCTTCATCAAATAAAGTGTTGAAAAATAATGATAAATAACTCAAAAAATTATTTCTCAAAAAAATATTATTTTTATAAAAAATATTTAAAAAAACCTCAAAATTTCCCCATCATCAAAAATATATTAGTCAGTAAAAATGTGATAAAATTCTCAATTATTAATTAAATTAAAAATTTAAAAATGATCCAAAAAGAGGAAACCAAGGTGCATAGAACCCAAAAAAAATTTTGAGTGATTATTTACCATTTTTTCATAGTTGGCAAAATAATAGTCATTTTTAATCAAAAAATAGATTTGTAAAAACAATAACTTGTAAATCTTGCCTCCTTATCAAAAAATGATTTAGTCTATTATCCAACCAGCTTGAATCCTCCTTTAAAATCCATAAAAGCTATTTATATATCCAATATAATTGAAATACTTGCAAATACTGATGAAGATCACCAATTAGAGAAGAAAGGATTGTAGATGATACACACATATCTACAAGTTTTTATTTTACAATCTTAGTTAGAATATAAAATAAAAAAGTACTCAATATTTAAATAAATTAACAACAAAATGGTGTTTGTTACTAGAAAAAATATTTGATACCATGATGGAATTATCCAAGATCCAATTGATAGAATTGAACACACGAACTATAAATGCAAAGCAAATAGAAGCATAAATCCATTATTGAGACTGAAATCAAAATAAATTAGAATTATAATAATATTGCATTCATAACTCATTAAAAAATAACTTAGATGAGAGGTGTATTTATAGGTACAATGGAGGCATAAAGCCAAGACATTTGGCAATGTGAACATAAGACTTTAACCAAATGGTTTGTGTGTTCCATATGTTAATGTTGGTGGGTAAGGGCATCTTTACCCACCAATTTGATTACAATTTTTCCATATGCATTTTCACCTTAATTACCTCATTTACAACACCTAAGTGACCTCAAAATAACACCTAAGCAAGATAAATACAAGTGTAGGAATAATCCATAATAATAAATACAAGGAAAATAATATCCTACACTAATAGATAGTGCAGGGAACTATATAAGGGTGAAGATGGTGAATAATGGGAATAATGATGGAGACAATCAAGAACCCCAAAAAGCTAAAATGATCAATATGGTGAATGTATTTATCTATTGAATATTGTAACATGTAATGGTGATAATGGAAGTACTGTTAATTTAACAAGAGGAAAGGCACCCATGACCCAAGGTTGAGCTTAAAAACTTACCTCCTCAATAATGAAAAAGGTGAGAATTTCACTACATAAGATGTAGGGCCAGAGAACATGACCTTCAAGATGTCCATAGAGGGAACTCTCACTATCTAAGGGGATGTGTATTGAGGTAATAATAGGAGGCACTAGAATAATCAGAGCAAATAGATGTAATGGCTGCAACAACAGAGTAGGGTGAGAGACCTAGGGTGGTACATGATGCCTACCCTATCGAGAGGAATGCAAAAGAGGAGAATAGAGTAGGCCCTTTAGTGGATGACAATACGAGGAATGTTATATATGTTAGTTTAGGAATCAATCAAGTAGAAGGATGTCTGAATGAAAATATAGAGTCACCAGATAATTGGCCCAATGTTTAGGTAGGAAAATAATGTATGTATGTTCCTTAGGTGAGGTGTGTATAGCCTGATGATGTTGTATATGCCGTGTGAATCCACACACCCTAAATAAAATATTACATAGTTTTATGTCATTATGTTGATGGTTATACATATAGTAATTATTATGGTTATTGTAAGCTTACTTAAGGTAAAACATACAAGGTAAGGCACTAAACAAAACTAGATGGTAAAGTTAAGAATGTAATCAATAGGCAAATGTAGTAATGAAAATATCAACCAAGAACATTAGGATAACAAGAGGATACGATGTTTCTTCTTTGACAATAATGAAAAATAAACCTGAAGTGGGATTGGCTTGATGAACATAAGCCCTACAAATGCATTGTATGAGCATGCTTTGAAGGATTTTAAAAAAAAGTGTGTTGATCACACACTAAAAAGTACACTCAAAATGTGTATAGGGTTTAAACAGGGAAGAGGTGATGGATAGGGTGAAGGGAGTAGTTAGAGAGGTATAAAAGGAGGACCCATGCATAATAGATAAATAATTTGAAGGAAGAAATGGATGCCCTGAAGTAGTGAACTTCATAAGATTTCATGCATTAAAATAAGAGAGCAGAGGATACAAGGAAGTAAACATGTATATGAATGTATAAACAAAAAAAATGGTGATCACATTCTAATGAGTGAGAAGATGGAGTGCTAATGGGAGAAAATAAATGAGATCTAATAAGGGATGAGGTGAAGGTAGACTAGAACATGGATGAAGAGATAGGTAGAGAAGACAATGAGGTCACAAATAAATATGAAGTTGGATAAGGATGTAAAAATCCAAAAATGGATATGGATGAGGAAAAAAGGAAGGTTAGGAAGAATAAGGAATGTCATCAAGGGAGATGATAAAAATGAAATGAAATGGAAAAAATAGAATAAAAATAAAAGGTAGAAGATGGGGGTTTGAGGAATGTACTAAAAAATGACAGATTGGAAAATTGAAAAGGATGGGGAGAGAAGTGTAAGGGGAGAATGAGAAATATGAAAGGCCATGCCAGAATTAAAAATAGGTTTAAAAGAGACCAAAGGGAAAATAGTTTGGTGATGATAATGAAAAACAAGGAAACACATAAAATAAAATTAAATGGGAGGGAAAATGAGTGAAATGAGGACACAAAAAGGATGATAGGATAGTGAATAAGTAGGTGATGACATGACCAAGTAAGCATGGATGATGACAGGCAAGGAGAGGAACAATGAAGCAAATTAGATGGAAATGTTGGAGATGAAAATGGGATGGAAAGTGGGAAAGGGGTTAAGAAAAATGAGGGGAAGGAAAGGATGGGTGGATAAGAAGCTGAGGAGATAAGGTATGTGTTAATCAACTTGTTAGAAGAGATTGACAAGCTAAATGGGTGATTAGAAGAGGTTGACTAGCCAAAATGTGGTGAGGTGGTGAATAAATAGGGGAACACAATGAAAGGGAATGAGATGAAAATAAGGAATGAAGATTAGGAGTGATAAGAATAAAAAGGAATAATTGAAGTAAGGATATAAAACATAGACACTTACACATATGCAAAATATAAGTGAGTACTGAGATGGAAAGAAGAAAATGGGAATGCAAAGTGAAAAAAGAGAGAATAGATAAGAAGAAAAGGGAAATTATGGAAGGCTTCTCAAAGGATAAATACCTAATTAGAAGCTATTTGTGAAAGAAAAAAATGGAAAAGGTGGAAGAATGGAAAATTGATAGAGAGTGGTGGCACACATAAGAAAAAAGGGGATGCTAAAAGAAATAGGAGAAATAGAAAGCATGCTAGATTAAAAATATGGGAAAGAGGAAAACAATAATCGAGAATTGAAATGAAGGTGGTTTAGTGAAAGAGTAGTAAGAAGGTGGTAACAAATAAGAGAAGGAGGTAAAATATTCCATCAGTGTATAAGGGAACAAGATGACATGGAATTGGTGAGGAAAATAGAGTGAGGAAGAGGGTATGATAGGTTGCCAAGGGCAAGGGGAAAGGATGAGGATGATGGAAGAAGATAAAGGGGATAAACAGAAAGGTTGGTAATAAGTGGAGAGAGGGGGAAAAACATGAAAAGTGGGTGGGGGAGTGAGCCATGAAGCATGCACAAGGAAAAGTGACAAGGAGGTCAATGAAGTAGAGTCGATGGTGGCTTTATGGGAGATAAGAGGGGATAATAAGGAAGGTTGTCAATCCTTATGTTAAAAGAGATTGACAAGTTGGAAAAGTGGTTAACAGAGATTGATAAGTTGAAGGGAGGGAGGTGGTGAAGAGAAAAGTAAAAAAGTGGAGGAAAATATATTAGGTGATAAAGGCAAATAAAATAAAGGATGCGGTTGAGCTGACCTCAGTAATTGAGCGCTACTTACATAGTCCAAAAAGACCTCAGACCAATGTAGTTCTCCCAATAATGAGGGAAAAAGGAGAAATTATTAGATGATGTTAAAATAAAAGTATTCTAGGAGTAATCTAAATATTCCATGACATAAGACACATTAAGCAAGAGTGTGTTGTTAGCAATAGAAATTAATGAGAAGAAAAAGGGGATGGTGATTAGATGTTAGTGGCTGAACTACCCTTAAAATTCATGAAATGCTGATATAGTCCATGGACATCAGGATAAATTAGTTAAACAAGGGTTGGAGAATGGTTCTCAAATGGGTTGCCCAAATTTGATGGACCACATGGTTTGGTTTGGTGGAAGGTTTGTAGAGAATGAGTGTGCATCAAAGATGGGTTGAGGTTGCAGAGAAAGGTATCTCCAAAAGGTGAGTTAATTGGTCATAGATAAGGATTTGATGTTAATGTTGATTTGATATTATTCATGGTTAGGGTTATGATGTTTTGATGGATGATAGTGGTGGCACATAATTAGATTAGATAACCATACTAGATGTGGGAAAAGACATGAAAAATTATGAGACATAGGTCTAGATTACATGACTCAACAATGAGAGAGTAAGGAATGAGGTATAATGCTTGTTTATTGACAAGGATGAAACAAAACCTGAAGTTGGATTGGCTTAAGGAACATAAGGATTTTGAATGCTTTGTATTATCATGCATTTGTTGATAAAACAAGTTTCTTGATCATAGTGTGTTAAGTAAGTTCTAAATCCCCTAATTTATAAATAGTATATAGGGAAGATGGGTAATAGGTGGTATGAAAGATAATGGGTGATGTGTATGGTAACCTTATGTGGGTTAGTTTTCCCCTTCTATAGGTGAACTATGAATGGTAATAGACAAATCCATGTCATATGCTAAATGTAGACTAATTAATACATGAAGTCTACATGTGAAAGCCAATTAAGGCTTCCAAATTATTATGCTACTTGAGAGCTGATTGTGGCTTTAGATTTTGTTGTGGTAGTGGGTATTTTGTTTTATTACTATATATGGGAAGCTGATCGATGTGAGAAGCTTCCAATAAATTGCTCTTCTTTTGAAAAAGTTAACGTAGCCATCCTTGAAGGGAGTGGTCTAAGTTTATTTTCTTTATTTAATGTTCTTGATAGCTGTCTTTCAAGGGAATAATCTACCTTATATTTGGCAATTTTTATTTTGTTTTTTGGTAGCTATCCTTCAAGGTATCAGTCTATAATGCATAAGATATTGAACCAAGTAATATTTTGGTATCCAAATGGTTTTTGGATGTGATGTTTTTAGACATGGACAAGTCTAATTAGGTTTAGAGGTTTACCGTTGTGAGGGAAAAAATTTAACACAAGAAGGTTAATGATATGTAAAGAAGTTTGGTTTTGAGAGCTAATGATATGGGATTACATCTTGTTAGAGAAAAAAAGTATCCATGAGAACCATGTTATGGGTAGATCCATGGTACCCATATTTAGGATTAGGCTATGATTGTGATGGTTAATCAAATGGATATATGTTATAATTAATTGTCCTCAAAAAGAGAGGAGGAAGATGGGTGAAGGTTAAAATATTGTAATCAAGGGATAAGATTAAGTTAGAAAAAAGGAGTGAGCTTGATCCTTATTTAATATAAAAATAGGTGAAGATGCAAAGCATTGAGAGGCTCAGGTTCTAGTTTACCTTCGAGAGAGGATAGATGATAAGATCCCGATCTATACTTATGGGTAATGATGTAGGGTCTAAGCCAATTGAAATCAAACTTGCCTCATTTACTTTTCTCCATGTTGGTCACATCTTATTTTCCTTTAGGATGAGGTATCTGATATTGAAGTCCCATTATTTGATGTGCTTTTTATAAGCATGTTTGATATGCTCTTAATAGATATGAAGGTGGGTGAGGGTTTATAAATGATGCTCATCAAGTAGCTCAAGATGAGCTAAATGGTGCTGATGATAATCTTCTTTAGAAATAAGATCTTGAAAAGATATGTAAATAGAGGGAATTTATACTTAAGAGGAAAGAATTCCTCTACTCTAAAGACTAAAAATAAAGGGGTAGCACCCATAGAGGTTATAATGGTAATTCTATAGGCCCATAAAGTAAATGGGATGTGTAAGTGCTAATCTTGAACTAAAGCATTGGTGAATTTAGCTAACCTTTTGTTTTGGATTTTGTTAAAGGCTTCTACCTATCCATTTTCATATGGATAAAAAGGCAAGTAAAAGCTTAAATTGATGCCAAATGCATCACATAGAACTTGGACTTGCTCATTTTTGAAAGATTTTCCATTATCGATGATGATCTTAAGAGGAACACCAAAGTGGTAGATGATATGATGGTTGATAAAGTTGATAATATTCTCTTCTTTGGTTGAGATAAGAGGAATAGATTCCACCCACTTGGTGAAATATTTGGTGGCTATGATGATGGAGCTATGCCACTGTGAAGAATGGGGGTTGATTTCTCCAATGAGATCGAGCCCCCATTGTGAGAAAGGCCAAAAGTTTTTAGATATTTGGAGGCCATTGGCTAGTGTGTGATGTAGATTAGCATGATATTGACATTTAATGCACTTTTTGAAATAATTAAAATAGTCTTGGTTGAGGTGGGATAATAGTAGCCAAGGTAAAAGATACATTTAGTGACTACTAGACTGCTAAAGTGTCCCCCATAGATCCTATCATGCATTTCATTGATAGGATGTGAAGCTTCAAGGCTACATCGGAAAAGAAGAAAGAGATCATTGAAACCATGTTTGTAAAGGATTCCCCTGAGAATGATGTAATAAGAGGTACTATAAACAAATGTTCTTTGGACATTCTTAGAGAGGTTGGGAGGAACGATGCCTAAGTTGAAGTAGTTAAAAGTTTGCTCATACCAAATGTCAGATGGGGATTATTCCACACTAAAAATGGTAGGAAGGTCAGATTAGTTATAAGAGGGTGTGGTAAAATGATGAATGGTGACAAATATTTTGAAATTGGAAGGTAGAGAAGGGATTTGGGAAGCAAGGTAAGCCATTGTATCCAAGAATTTATTGGTAGATCAAGGAATAGATTGGACCAAGTAATGTTTGAATGATGCTAAGAGTTTGTCAACTAAAAGTTTGTATTTTTGTAAGACATCATTATTACATTGATTTGAGCCATTGAACGTGAGCCAGGAATCACCAAAGACATTAATTTTCTTAATTCCCAAGGCTAGAGTGGTTTGGAGACCTATGACTAGGGCTTCATACTCATCCATATTGTTGGTGTATTCAAAATCAAGTTTGAAGGATATAGGAAGGTGATGCAAGAGCATCTACATACATCTTGGCAAGACATGGTTACAAGTCATGTTTAAATTTGAATTTCAAATTCTTGTTTTCCCTCCAAATTGTGTTTAGATTTCAAAATTGTACCTTGAGCGTAAATGTAATTGTCAAAAAGAGTGGAAAAGATTAAAAAAAAATGTTGGCAGCGAGTCTTGGCTTAAAGAACAAATGAGGGGAGTGGTTGAAATCTTTCAACTGTAAGATATTAGTGAGATAAATCTCCTTTAAAATTAGCATATCGGTTGGATGGTAAATCTTTCTTGTTGGTCTTGAGCCCAAGTTGGGTGTAGAGGTTAGAGAGGAGTTTAAAAGAGAGATTCCAAAGAAGAAACTGTTGAAACAAACAGTAGCTCTATCTCTCATTTGGCTGAAACTGATGATGTTAGTATATATTCAGTAAAGGATCTTAAAATAGGACATGTGGTAGGGCTATTTGAAGGTTTTGGCTAGGCTGAATTTGTGAAGAATCTTTGAAAGGAGATCACTACAGATCCTCCTGTTAGTTCTCCATCTTGAAGAAGAGAGGAGAGTTCGCCAAAAGGAACAAATAAAAATGAAGGATCCACCGTTTGAAGATGGTCTCTATCTAAGTTAACTTACACGAGCTTGTATGCCATTATAGAGGGACTTGAATAGAAGACTTATGGTAAATGGATATGACAACGAAGGAAGTGGTAGACATTGTAAGACTTCTGGTGCCACAATAAAGGAAAACTGATAGTCAAGTCAAAAAGG
This sequence comes from Torreya grandis, assembly GCA_037957365.1. Classification (NCBI taxonomy): domain Eukaryota; kingdom Viridiplantae; phylum Streptophyta; class Pinopsida; order Cupressales; family Taxaceae; genus Torreya; species Torreya grandis. The sequence continues at coordinate 726,659 of JARHVA010005764.1, forward strand.
GTGGATTACACAGGCTGGAGAGGTAAAAGATGTCAGTTGATGTTACATGACCTTCCGCCATGAAGGAAAGGGGATTGGAAGAGATGGCGATGGAGAGCTTTCCATAGAAGGCTATGCGTCGAATCGAAGGAGGCCTAATGTAAGAAGAAGGGATGTTTTGAGACTGCGCATAAGGGACTGGAACTCATTATCTCATGGTGCAACACTTGAAACTTCAGGAAGGAGATTGGATTAGAATGAGATAAAACAAGGTCTGGAGGATAATACCATTGAGTTGAGATTGAGTCTTCCCAAAGAGGATACATATGTGGGTAATCCTGAGGATTATGTCGACGATGCTGCCTATGAACTTTCACTTCAAAATTTTGCTAAAAATCTGATTATGAAGAGCAGAAGAAGTAACACACTATGCTCCTATCTAAAAATTCTAACTCTAGTATGGCATCACCTGATGTAGGTCTCTCCTAGGTTGAAGATATGAACCAAAGATGGAAGTTTATAGGACATAGTTTTAGTCTTTCGTCATTTCCAGTTTGCTGCAATTGTATTGATAGGCTTATTGGTAGAATATTCACAGTTATGAAAGTAAGGCAAGTCATACCTTTCAGAACATGAACGAACTTAGATATTATTAATGCTCTACCTGTTATTAATCATAAGTGATAGTCAACAGGCAAATTTTCTAGAGATGGACTTGGTAGGCCAAGCCTAAATAGGCATGTAGTACTTGTTTGCAACATTATCTCTTGTAATGTCTACTTGATTCTATATGTACTGCACATCTAAAATGTCAATGCTAGAATAATTGATAGTGATATGTAATGTAAATGTCTAAGTGGCATATCTTCTTTTACTTGGGTTAATTTAAAAACTTGTGGCTGGAGGAGCATGGGGAGTGGCAGAGTATGAGCCTAGAACAAAGTGAGAGTATAGAACATGTACAGCCTAGACAAATAGTTTACCCTATTTGTATCAAACAAAGACAGTGCATAAATTCAAACTAAGACAACGCATCATTTGGTATCAGAGCAGTCATGAGACTCTACATCAATTTGGTATCAGAGCCTGAAGCTCTTGGGATTTTTTGAGGAAAGGTATGTATAACCTTTGATATTTGATTTGAGTTTATTTTGTTTAAGAAGTAACCAGGTGAAAAGGAAGTTTTAAAGCCATTGAGGCTTAAGAGGAGAAGAAGCCAAGGAAGGCTTAGTGAAGAGCCAAGAGAAGCTCTAGAAGAAGAGCATAGTGAATGCTCAAGAGGAAGATCCAAAGCAAGGTAAGCTTGGATTTGTGATTTGTGTTTGTTGAAGTGTTGTATAAAGAATTACTGCAGGATTGAGAAAAGGATCAAAAGACTAAGATGCAAAAGGCCTAGGTGAGATCAAGGAGATTGTCAAAAGACCAGTCAAGGAGAAAGGCTTGGGTGAGACAAGTGGACCAAAAGACTAGGGTGCAAAAGACCTAGGTGAGGACCTAAAGGGATCAAGAGACCAAGGTGGAAAAGACTTGGGTGAAGATCTCAGAAATGGAAGTATTGTTGAAGGCATTACAGAGCAGCAAGGTACATGAGAGTAACAAGAAGAAAGCAAGCATCCAAAAGAAGAGAGGTATGATCAGTATTGAAATTGATAAAGAGATTGCTAGTTTAAAGAGAGAGTTAGCTAAGATTAAAGATGAATATGAGTCTTGGATGCAGATGGACAAGCAAGCATGGGTATGGCCAATGAGGAAGAGGTTGAAGTGGCCAATAGATCTCCTAATGGAGAGGAGAAGAAGGCAAAATGAGATTGCCAAGAAGAAAAGAGAAGCCCATATAGGCTTGAAGAAGATAAGAAGGTTGCCAAGTGAGCAGAAAGAGGAAGAAGTGGAGAAGAAGGTTCTCATTGTGGAGAACAAGAGAAGATAAGAAAGAAAAGATGAAGTGCCAGGAAGAGCACTTGAAAAGATAAGAATGTTGGTGAAGAGAGCAGTTATAGGGACCTTGTGGTCTCTTTTTTTAATTTCTAATATAGTCTTTGAGTGGATAATGCAGGAATGAGCACCCTTGTGAAGGTCAAAAGAAATGCCTTGAAGAATGAAGAGATTGGTGCAAGAGAAGACACCAAATGCACAAGTGAATGTGCAGGAAAGAGAAGTGAGTTTTTTGTTGATAAAGAAGAAGAGATGCATGGGTTAATGCATGAGGAAGGTGTTGAGAAACCCATACAAGCAAGAGGAGAGATGGAAGATGAAGATGACTTCCATGATGCTATTGAATGCCAAGAAGAGGAAAGAGAACAACCAAACACAAAGGAAGAGAAAGAGTGCTCCATGGATCAAGCTATCCAAGAGGTAAATAAAGTGTTAAGACCTAATTTTGATTATTATTGTGAGCATGAAGATGTTAATACATAGGTTAGAAGAGGCAAGAGGAAGATGAAGTCATCACACAAAGTAGTCAATCATGGATACATAATGCCTAAGTGGATGGTGAAGCACACAAGCAAGCAACAAGTAAGCAAGTAGGCAAGTTTACCTTATAAGATTGATTTTTATCATATTCCTAATATGAATGTAGGTGTGCAAGAAAATAAAAGGACAAACAAGGTTGGTTTCTCAGTATTGTCACAAGATCATGGTTACAGGATGCCTAAATGGTTTGTGAAGACTAATGATAAGAAGGAGAATCAAATGTGGGTGCCTAAGAAGGAAAAAAGTGAAGAATATGTGAGTGTTGAGACAACAACACCAAGAAGTCAATGAAAGAGGATTGAAGGTGATTCAATTAGCCAAGAGAATGAAGGTGAGATGGTAAGTATGGAAGAGGCATTCCATGAAGACAGGATGCTTGAGAGGTATACCAAAGAGGTAAAAGGTAAACAAATTGTTTATGATGATGTTTTTGAATCCTTCAATGATCTTTTCATAAGAAATGAAAAATGGAAAGTGGCTATGTGGACTAATATTCAGTAAGAAGAAATTTCCAAATGGATGGATGATGAGGAAAGAGGAGAGTATGCAGCAAAGCAATGCCTCATTGAAAACAAAGAACAAACAAGATGGTTTCAAGCAGAAATTGAAGAGAGTAAGGAAACACAAGGTAAGGGTGATTCAATTGTATTTGATGAGTATAATGAAGAAGTTGACTTGTATGAAGAAACTATAGAGTGGATGGATGTATTTATAGAGGATGAAAGACAATTTGGTCCTAAGTTTGATATAGGACATGAAGATTTGGATGAGCTTGTGTTGAGTGAAGAGTTGAAGAGGATAGAAGAGTTCTTGAATCCTCCAAAAGAGTTGTGTAGAGGCACATATCAACATGGTGGCACTATTGATCAGATGGGAAATGAATTGAGACAAGAGCTAAGAAAATATGAGATAAGAGGTAAAGGACAAGTAATCCTTGTGAGTGATCAGTCCAAGTTTGATGAAGATGGTGAGATAGATGAGATCTCACTAAAAGAAGAGTTGAGAATGTTGGAGGAGCTGTTTGGACATTCAAGAGAGATGAATGAAGATACAAGCCATGGTGAAGACACCATTGGGAAGAGTGAAACAAGACAAGAGCAAAGCAAAGAGGCAAAGGCAGATTTGGCCAAAGAGCAGAAGAGTGGAGGCAGCCAAGAGACTTTATGGTCTCAAGTTTTTACTTCTAACATTGCCTTTGATGTTTTGAATGTAGGTGTTAAAGTTGTGGAGATGAATGAAGTCCATAGTTTAATGGACAAATTTTTGAAGCAAGAAGAACAAAAAGAAGAACTAGAAGACATGTATGAAGATGAAGAAGCATGGACGTGGAACATAGCAGCTAAGAAAGAAATGAGGAGAAGAACATACCAGAAAAGGAAGAAAAGCAAGATGAAAGGCAAAGACTATTTCAAACAAAGACAAACACCAGCATTGGTATTCATAACAAGACCTTGGGATCTAGGCATATAGTGAAGACTAATGCATGGAGGAAGCATTGCATTTGAACTAAGGTTCAAATTGTTTCTAGAGGGAGAGTATGATGCAGGAGCATCTACATACATATTGGTAAGACATGGTTACAAGTCATGTTTAAATTTGAATTTCAAATTCCTATTTTCCCTCCAAATTGTGTTTAGATTTCAAAATTGTACCTTGAGCATAAATGTAATTGTCAAAAAGAGTGGAAAAGATTAAAAAAAATAAAATGTTGGTAGCCAATCTTGGCTTAAAGAACAAATGAGGGGAGTGGTTGAAATCTTTCAACTATAAGATATTAGTGAGATAAATCTCCTTTCAAATTATCATATCGGTTGGATGGTAAATCTTTCTTGTTGGTCTTGAGCCCAAGTTGGGCGCAGAGGTTAGAGAGGAGTTTAAAAGAGAGATTCTAAAGAAGAAACTGTTGAAACAAATAGTAGCTCTATCTCTCATTTGGATGAAACTGATGATGTCAGTATATATTTAGTAAAGGATCTTAAAATAGGGCATGTGGCAGGGCTATTTGAAGGTTTTGGCCAGGCCGAATTTGTGAAGAATCTTTGAAAGGAGATCACTACAGATCCTCCTGTTAGTTTTCCATCCCAAAGAAGAGAGGAGATTTCGCCAAAAGGAACAAATAACAATGAAGGATCCACCGTTTGAAGATGGTCTTTGTCTAAGTTAAATTACACGGGCCTGTATGCCATTAAAGAGGGACTTGAATAGAAGACTTGTGGTAAATGGATACGATGGCAAAGGAAGTGGTAGACATTGTAAGACTTCTAGTGCCACAATAAAGGAAAACTGACAGTCAAGTCAAAAAGGGTGGATTGCACAGGCTGGAGAGGTAAAAGATGTCAGTCAATGTTACATGGCCTTCCACCATGAAGGAAAGGGGATTGGAAGAGATGGCAATGGAGAGCTTGCCATAGAAGGCCATGAGCCAAATCAAAGGAGGCCTAATGCAAGAAGGGATGTTTTGAGACTGCGCATAAGGGACTGGAACTCATTATCTCATGGTGCAACACTTGAAACTTCAGGAAGGAGATTGGATTGGAATGAGATAAAACAAGGTCTGGAGGACAATACCATTGAGTTGAGATTGAGTCTTCCTGAAGAGGATACATATGTGGGTAATCCTGAGGATTATGTCGATGATGCTGCCTATGAACTTTTGCTTCAAATTTTTGCTAAAAATCTGATTATGAAGAGCAGAAGAAGCAATGCACTATGCTCCTGTCTACAAATTTTGAATCTGGTATGGCATCACCCGATGTAGGTCTCTCTTAGGTTGAAGATATGAACCAAAGATGGAAGTTTATAGGACATAGTTTTAGTCTTTCATCATTTCCAGTTTGCTACAAATGTATTGATAGGCTTATTGGTAGAATATTCATAGTTATGAAAGTAAGGAAAGTCATACCTTTCAGAACATGAACAAACTCAAATATTATTGATGCTCTACCTGTTATTAATCATAAGTGATAGTCAACAGGAAAATTTTCTAGAGATGGACTTTGTAGGCCAAGCCTAAATAGGCATGCAATACTTGTTTGCAATGTTATCTCTTGTAATGTCTACTTGATGCTATATGTACTGCACATCTGAAATGTCAATGCCAAAATAACTGATAGTGATCTGTAATGAAAATGTCTAAGTGGCATATCTTCTTTTGCTTGGGTTAATTTAAAAACTTGTGGCTGGAGGAGCATGGGGAGCGGCAGAGTATGAGCCTAGAACAAAGTGAGAGTATAGAACATGTAGAGCCTAGACAAATAGTTTACCGTATTTGTAACAAACTAAGACAACACATCAATTCAAACTAAGACAACGCATCAGAAGGGGTTTTCCATCAAAGGGGATAAAGATGATACGAACACCCCACCATGTTCACACTTTGATCCATCGAAGAACATAGTCATTTGGTAGGTTATGTCCTCTTGGGAAAGAATAGTGATGGATTTATATAGAAACTCAAGAGGAAAAGGTTAGTGATATATCAAAGGGGATTTGACCAATTGGTCAACAATGACTTACCCTTTAATTGAATTTTGATGAAGAAAATCAAGATCAAACTCTACTAAGAGCATAAGCCACTTGGCCATACGTTGGTTTTGTTATGGCTTGGAATGCATGTATTTGAGTGGGTTGGTGTTGGTTATGACATAGGTTTTATGGTTAAGAAGGTAGTGGAAATTTTTTGTGGCAATGAAAGTCAAGGTTAACTAACGTTTCTTAATATGGGTATACCGAGTCTCATATTATATAAGCATGCAAATAATGTAGTATATAGCTTGTTCTCTATGTTGTTCATCTTAGTGAGCCAAAATTTCCCCTAGTGAATGGTCAATGGGAAAGATATATAGGTAAAAGTAATGGTCATCCTTAGGAGGGATGAGGATAAGTGGTGACAAAAGGTACTATTGGAGTGAACCAAAGGATTTTTGACAATAGATATTCCATTTAAAAGATACTGTTAGAATAATGAGTATTTAAGCTTACCTAAGGTTAATAGGGTAAGTTATTTATTACCTAGGGTTAATTTTATTTACCTAGGTTAATTTGTTTTATTGTTGAGAATCTCTCAACAATATATTTGTTCGTAGTATGTGAAAACAAATAGTTTGTTTTCTCTATTTTGTAATCACAACAAATAGTTTGTTGTCATAAAACAAACTATTTGTACTATAAATACTTTACAATCTATGAGAAAATAATGAGAGATTAATGAGAGAATACATAGAATTTATAGGATTATCACCTATTTTTTAGGTGTGAGAAATTTATTTTATTCTCTGATATTATTTGCAGGTTATTTGTTGTGGGTTCTTTCTCCTGGATTGATCTTGTGGATCCTGTGTATCTCCTGCTCATTCTTTCATGGTATCAGAGCTTGCAGTTCTAGTTAAAGATCCTCTTCCCTAAAAATTTTTCATCTTTTTTCATATATTAACACATTCAAAAACATTATTTTATTGATGTGTTACAGATATTTGTTATTCTCTTAAATTCTGGTTCTTGTTTACAAGTTTTTTTTTGGAAAATTCTGTACTTTATGCTCATTAATGATCGTACAGATTTACAAAATCAGAATTTTTTTTCACAAGGGTGTAGAAAATAAATTTAGGAATCCATTTCAACTTGAATTTTTTCATTTCATGTTGGCCGTATAGCTCTTTTATTCAAAAATTGGCTGACTAGTTCCTTTTGGCAGACTACAGTGCCTATACGTTTTTTTGATGTGTCAAATCGTACAGTCAACTTTTTCAAAATCTAAGACCTGTTTTTGAAATCTGACTATGTTTTCTTCCATTTCATATAAATTAGTATGGATTTAAACTAGGATGTATATTGTTTTGGAAGGTTACAATAGGAATTTAAAAAAAACTATTTTTAGTCTGCAGCATAGCCGTACGGTTTCATCCATTTTGAACACCTTATACTACATAAAATCAAAATCTGATAATTTTATGTGTTAGAAAACTTCTAAGGCTTTCATTTCCAGCTGAGAAGGATGGATTTGGACTAGGTTGTATAGTCATTTGGGCAGATCTAGTGGAGCCAATTCTGCATTTTTTGAGAGGTGTTTTCCTTGGCCTGTGTTTACAAATTTTTCAAAAATTTCCCTGATCACCACACCTTGATGGCACAAGAGATTAATTATGATAAAGCCAAATATTATTCAACATTTATCTCACATGTGTGAGTCATTTTGGCTTATTTTTTTATTAATTTCTTAATTTTAGTGGTTTAAATGCAAGTCTCTAGCTCTAAAAGTACAAATTTGACTTTGCTAAAGTGGCTAGAGGTATTTTGTTAAAAAATTGTAGGGAGGAAGTCTTGGGGTCAAATCCCCCTAAATTTTTTTTGCATAAAGCCATTTTTTTAACTTTTGTATAAGCTAAAGCTATTTTTTTTTTCGTTGGGAGACGTTAAATTGTAACGGGAGGGGTGTTTTGAGGAAAAATGAATGTCTAGGTTATTCTTGTCAACTTCATCATCTTCCTCGGGAATCGAATCCCAATTGTTTGAACCCCTAAATTCTAAAAATTACCATGTTTGGAAGCCAAAAATGCAACAACTCCTTCAATCAAAGGGCTTATGGACAATTTTTTTTGAAACAACACCTGTAACATTCACCACTAAAAAAGACAAATATGCATATGGTTGTAAGCAGGATGAGGCTCTTGGATTGATTTGCCTCAACGTCTCAGATAATCTTCAATTTCATATTTCAGATGCTACTATGCCAAAAGAGGTATGGGAAAAATTTAAAAACCTATTTTTCAAAGTTAATGAGTTTAAAATTTTGCAATTAGATGTAGAATTGAGTACTCTCTCTCCATCACATTTCCATTCAATAGATGAATTCTTGGCAAAATTCAAATTTATAAGGTCACAGTTGAAAGCTGGTGACAAGGATAAAAGTGATCAGGAGTGCATTTTCATGATTTTGTCAAAGTTGAAAGGACCATATAATGTTTTTTCCCCTGCTTTTTATACTATGATGGATACATTAGGTGATGAATTCAAATGGCCTTCCTTTGAAGTTTTTTGTGAAAGATTGACTAGGGAGCAAACAAAATTAATGGCCTTTAATGCTCTACCTGGTCCTAGTCATGCTCTAGTTTCTAATTATTCTAAAGGAAAACCTTCACCTAAGTCTAAAAAAAAGCAAGCACCTTCAAATAACCCTCCAGAGTCCACCACCCAAACACCTCATCATTCTAAATCTACTAAGACCAAAAAGTCCTTTAAGCAAAAGAAGAAAACATTTGTTCCATGTAATTTTTGTGGTGGTCCTAATCATGATGAAAATAGATGTTTTAAGAAGATGGAAGTATTAGAGGCTGTGGTCAGACAACACAAAATTTCCATTCCGTCTCCATCTCCTTCAACTTCTCCTAAAAGAAAAGGGAAAGCACTTTTAGCCAAGGCTATATCTTCATGTCATGATCAGTGTATTTTTGACTCAGGTGCTTCTCACCATCTTACACATTCTAAGGATCTACTGTCTTCTCTTACAAATTGTAGTACATCACATATTGTTATGGGTAACTCCTCATAGATTAAAGTTTTGGGATCTGGTATTGTTGACAAATAGGATTTATGTTTTAAAAATGTATTGCTTGTACCCAAAATCTCTTGTAATCTTCTCTCTATATATCAAATATGTAATTTTGGTACTAGTAAAACTATGGAGTTTACTTTAATAAGAGAATGTAATGATCCTAGTGAGATAGTTGCTACAGGTACAACAGACCATACTACAAGACTCTATACTTTTAATAAGTTTGAGTCTTTTATGTCTTTTCGTTCTTCACTTATAGCACATGGTAATAATCTCAGCAAATTGTGGCATGAGATATTAGGACATTTGAGTTATGGATATATGCAACAAATGAGTACAAAACATCTTGTAAAAGGCCTTCCTAAGGTCTCAAGTATTGATGGGGTGTGTCCTAGTTGTCTAGTTGGTAAACAACACCAGGATCCATTTCCAATTGGTAAGGCCACACATGCAAATTCACCCTTAGGGTTGGTTCATAGTGATTTGATGACTTTTCCAACTCATTATTTTTTAGGGGCTAAATATGCATTCACATTCATTGATGATTTCACTCGTAAAACTTGGGTATATTTTCTCAAGTTGAAAAGTGAAGTTTTTGAGACTTTTAAGGCTTTCAAAACCTTTGTTGAAAAACAATCATCTCTTCCTCTTAAGAAGATACACACTAAAAATGGGGGGGAATATGAAAGTAATGCTTTCTATGATTTTTATATTGAGCATGGTATACAACACCAGTTCACTGTACCACACACTCCTCAACAAAATGGTGTAGCAGAGAGAAAGAATTGAACATTGAAAGAGATGGATAATTGTATGATTCACTCTAAATTTTTTTGTCCAAAATATTGGGCTGAAGCTGTAAATTGTGAAAACTACATTCAAAACCATATTCCTCACAAAGCTGTGAAAAATATGACACTAGAAGAATCTTGGTCTAGGATCAAGCCTGATATTTCAGATTTTTGCATCTTTGGGAGTCAAGCATGGGCGTTTGTTCTTGATGACAAATGTAAAGCATTGGAGAAGAAAAGCGAACCACTCATTTTTGTTGGTTATTGTGAAGATGTAAAAGCCTACCGTCTTTTTGATCCTATCACACATGATGTGTTTTTTTGATGGGATGTTCAGGTTGATGAGCCACCCACTCCACAGGAGTGTACATCTAGTTCTTCTTCTCCCCCTCCTTCTTCTACTGAGGATAGTGAGGATTTGATTTCTATTATTGATGATGATGATGTTGCACTTGTTCAGATACCATAGCCATCTTCTTCACTACCTTTGCCCAAGTGGGCAAAGAGCACTCTATAAGTAGTTGGTTCTTTCATTGGTGATCCATCTGATTCTCATCACACTCACTCATAGACATCTCATGTTGCTCTTTTGGGACAAGCTTGTACAGATGATCCAGTGTTGTTTTCTGAGGCCATTGGTATACCTGAGTGGGATGTTGCTATGTATGATGAGTATTCTTCATTGATGAAGAATGATACTTGGGATCTTGTCCCTCTTCCTAAGGGAAGAAAACTTGTAAAATGTAAATGGGTCTATAGGACCAAACATGCTACAGATGGATTAGTAGATAATTACAAAGCTAGATTAGTAGCTAAGGGTTTTTCACAAGTTGAAGGGGTTGATTACTCTAAGACCTTTGCCCTTATAGCTAAAATGGATTCTATTCGGCTTGTACTCTCTCTTACTGCTTCACATTCTTGGTCAGTTTTTTAGATGGATGTGAAGAGTGCTTTCTTGCATGGTGATCTCCATGAGGAGATCTATATGGACCAGCCTCCAAGATTTGTTGAGGACTCATCATTAGTTTGTAGACTCTGTCATTCTCTTTATGGCCTCAAACAAGCTCCTAGAGATTGGTATGAGAAGATGGATAGTTTTCTTTTGAGTTTTGGTTTTATTCGTTGTGAGTCAGATCACAATGTATACATCCTGAAGCAAGGTGAGGAGCTTGTCATATTGGTTTTGTATGTTGATGATCTCATCCTCACTAGAAGTTTAGATTCCTTGATACATGACATCAAGGACAAGTTGGCAGATAGGTTTGATATGATAGATCTGGGACTTCTACATTATTTTCTTGGTCTTCAAGTTTTTTAGTCTTTTGAGGGCATCTCTATTAGATAGTAAAACTATGCGATAGATCTTCTTCATCGATTTGGCATGGCTGATTGTAAGCCTGCCCTCATTCCATATTAGTCAAGTATTGTGTTTTCTGCCACTTGTATGACTCCTCTTGTTGATCTAACTTTATATAGGCAACTTGTAGGTAGTCTGTTGTACTTGACTCATACCTATCCCGACATCAAATTTGCTATGAACCTTGTCTCTCAGTTCTTACATGAGCCTCATGAGAGTCATTAGCAAGTAACCAAGCATATTTTATGCTACATTCAGGGCACCACTCACTTTGGTATACATTACACACCACAGAGTTCTACACAGCTTGTTGGATACACTGACTTTGATTGGGCTGGTGATGTTGACACTCATAAGTCCACTTGTAAATTTGCTTTCACACTTGGTTCAGGTCTAGTTTCTTGGGCATGAAAAAAGTAGACTGTTATTACATTATCCTCTATTTAGGTTGAGTATCGAGGCGCTGTCAAAGCTAGTCAGGAGACACTTTGGCTTCGATAGTTGCTTGGAGAGTTTGGTTTCACACAGCAGGGTCCTACTACTCTTTGGTGTGATAACCAAAGTGAGATTGATATTTCATGAAATCCTATTGAGCATCAGTAGACAAAACACATTGAGATTCACTTGCACTTCATTCAACATCTTATTTAGGATGAAGTTCTTTCTTTAGAGTTTGTGCCTACAGTTGAGCAGATTGCAGGCATCTTCACTAAACCTTTGGCTTCTCCTCATTATCTTTAGTTGCGAGTGATGATTGGGGTGAAGGAAGTTGTCCTTTGGGGGATTTCCCATGAAGTCCTTCCTTCCTTTATTTTTCATATATTTTGATTGGTTGTACATGGGTAACTTATCAGGCATAGTAGCTGGGACCCATATTTGTTTATCATTCTCCCTATGTTTTGCTTAAGGAAGGGTGTTAGAATAATGAATATTTAAGCTTACCTAAGGTTAATAGGGTAAGTTATTTATTACCTATGGTTAATTTTATTTACCTATGTTAATTTGTTTTATTGTTGAGAATCTCTCAACAATATATTTGTTCATAGTATGTGAAAACAAATAGTTTTTTTTCTCTATTTTGTAATCACAACAAATAGTTTGTTTTCATAAAACAAACTATTTGTATTATAAATAATTTAAAATCTATGAGAAAATAATGAGAGATTAATGAGAGAATACATAGAATTTATAGGATTATCACCTACTTTTTAGGTGTGAGAAATATATTTTAATCTCTGATATTATTTTCAGGTTATTTTTTGTGGGTTCTTTCTCCTAGATTGATCCTGTGGATCATGTGTATTTCCTTCTCATTCTTTCAGATACATCCTTCTTCAGAAGGTGATGGAAAGGTTGGCACTAGTATGAAAGATGGGAAATGAAATGGCAAATGGATTTAAGCTTTCCTTGTAGGCTAAGGAGTTACTTAAGGTTGGTAAGAGGAGGCATCCCCAAGATTAGTTTGACCTTGGTAGGGTCTAATTTTATTCCTTGAAGAGAGATGATAAAGACAAGAAGATTTCCTGAAAGGACCCCAAAAACACATTCCTTAGGGTTTAATCTAACATGGAAATGGATTAGGCATTCAAAGATATTATCAAGAAATTTTAGATGATCTTTTTGAGATTTGGATTTTCCCAAGAGATCATCAACATAATCCTTTATGATGGTGTGGATGCGGTCATGGTTCACTGGTAAGTTACACTAGTGTTCTTTAACCTAAAAGGCATGACTCTATAGCAAAAAGTTTCCCAAGGGATGGTAAAGGCAATTTTATGTTGATCTTTAGGAGAAATAAAGATATGATTGTAACTTGAAAACCCATCCATGAGAGATAACATCTTATGGCTAGATGTAAGATCAATAAGTTGGTCAATACTAGGTAGAGGAAAGTCATCCTTAGGGTAGGAGAGGTTAGGGTCATGAAAGTCCACACAAATGCATAGAACCCTAGTGGCTTTGGTGATATGTATGATATTCAAGACACATTTGGGGTAGTCAATGGGTTGACTGAATTTTATAGATAGGAGACACTGAAGATCTTTTTTGACAAGAAGGGCTATCTGAGGATGCATGCATCAAAGTTTTTGTTTAGTAGGCTTGGCATCATGATGAATAACTATGTTATGAGTAGCAATGGTGGGGTAGATCTCAAGAATATCACTATAAGAGTAATAAAATGCTATGATGTTGTCTTGGAGGAAAGAGGAGAAGTCTTGAAGTTCTTTAACATTAAGTGATTGGCTCAATTTGACAATGTGGGGGTCGTTCGAAGTACCCAAGTTGATATCCATGGTAGATTCATTCAACATGGTCAAGGTTTTAGGAGGAAATGAATTATGGATTGAAGAATTTAGGACACCAAGGTAAGAGGTGAGAATATAATCATCATCTTGATTTTGGATGGTGTTGATGGTAGGAGAATCATGTTCTACCATTTCAGGATGAATGAGAGGAAGAGTTTTAGTTTGGAAATCTTTTTAATAGGTTAGAGGGCCACAACTAATAGTATTGACTAAAAAATAGTTAGGAGGAATGGTGTCAAAATCCTTAAAATTTTAGGGAGGTTGGGTTGGTGAGGAGGGCATGTCTTCTTCGATGGTGTCAATAGGTTTGGGTGAATTGGTGGGTTCTTTAGGTGGTACAAACCCAAGGCCGAATGACTCATGAGTTTTTTGGGTTTTGATCAAAGGTGACTCATGAGGTCTTTGTTCATATCATCCAAGGCCAAATCCCTTTTAGGCATACTTGTGAAGGTATAATTTAGTGAATGCTAATTTGTCAAGGTAGGAAAAGTCAGAGGTGAATGGTTAAATGGAAGAGGTAATGGTGGGAGCAAGAAGTGGCTGATCAAGTCCCTCATAGATAAATCTTGTTTGATGGTTGGGGGGATTAAAAGGGATGATGGTTCTAATGTTAGGGTCATAGGAAAGGTCATGTTTGAGATTCTCATATTCTTGAAGAGTAGGGAAAACATCTAATGCTAGAAGGTGATACTCCCCTAAAGAGTATCATTAGAACATAGATCCCAAGGGCTCCTCTATAGGGATCTATGAAGAAGGGATAGATGAGATAGTTGACATTTTAGTGATGGTTGGTAGTTGGGTTGTAACTCTTGAAGGTGTATTAGATAGGTGTATGAACACATCATTAGGGTGATAGATCATGTTGCATGTTGAGAAAGGATTTGGGTCCGCTTGGATATTGACAACCTAGCCCTCATGCTCAAACTTAATGCTTGATGGAGGGTAGAGAGAACATATTCCATGGAGTGAATCCAAGGTCATCCCAATAAGATTTTGTATTAGAATTCTGATTCCACAACATAGAAAAGTTTAGGAAATGTGTGAGGTCCTATAAGGATATGAAGGATGACAATTCCCAAGGTAGTGGCCATAGTGTCATTAAAGGATTGAAAGACTACTATGGATTCTGACATGATATTGTCTAGTAAGTTGAGTTGGTTGTAATAGTAAGAGGATATGATGTTAATGTTATCTCCCCCATTAACCATCACTCTTTTGACATGGGTTTGGTTGATGTGAGTGGTAATAAGGAGTGGGGGATCTAGTTCCTCAAGGTAGATGGAAGGTATTTCTAAGTTCTTAAAGGTGACAAGTTTGGAAGTTTAAAGGGCACCAACAAAGGTGGCTAGAGGTTAAAGGTAATTATGTTGGACATAGATGGATTGAAAGGCCTCTATGAGTGCTTGGTAGTGATGGGGAGAAGTATAAATCAACTCATACAAGCTCATTTTTACCAGGTTCAAGTAAATCTGCTTAAGGATAGCTTTTCGGATAGATATTGCATATGGGTTAGATTTTGGAGGGTTAGATTGGGGGGCACCTAAGATAGACACCTTAGGTTTGATTGAAGATGGATATGGTTGGGTGTGGTTTACTTGGGAGTTTGAAGAAGGGTAAGTCCAAGGAATGGATGCTTTAGACTTCCCTTTAGCCTTTTATTGTGATCTAGTGACCACATTGATATTATGGATAGAAGGAGAGGGTGAGGTAATAGAGTGGTCAAACCCATCTTCATTCTTAGTTGAGAATGGAGGAGTGGGAAAGTTTTGGGTAGGTATGGTTTTTATTTGGGTTGGTATGGGTGGCATAGGAGTTTATTTTGTTAATAGATCATCCTCATCATAAAGATGGTAGATAAGAGCTTCGAGAGCTTTACAAATTTACATATCATGGCCGGGTGTCCTATGGTATAAACAAATCAAATTGTTAATGAACCATGATGGTTGGGATGAGAAGGGTCAAAGGGTTTGATGGGTGGTAAGCTTAAGGAAGAGGTTTGTAATAACCATTATAGAATGGTTAGGTAAGACACAATTAAAGGTGGTAAAGGTTTAGCAATTTTTATTTTGGGTGTTGAGGTAGAAGGTTATTTGGAACTAGCTTTGGTGATAGGTGTCCCAGGTAAGGTGGTACACTTGGTTGATGGTTTTGGTTTAGGTAAGATGGTTGAGGAGCTAGATGTAGAGTGTGAAAAGGTAGGTAGCTTAGGTATTTCTAGTGTAATAAAATAAGGTGCATTAGAAAGCAAGTGTGAAGATGTAACCAATAGAGGTGGTGGGGTTTTGGTAGAAAAAATGGGCTTTGTGCTCAAGGTAGAGGGATGAGGACCCAAAATAGAGGGCAAGGTTGAGGGAGGTGAAATTTGAGGATTTGGGCCTTTGGGTGGTTTTAACTCATTGGTTGCTTTTTTTGTTGGTTTTGAAGGGGGTTTGGTCACCAAGGTCTTGGTTGGCTTAGGTGGTTAAAGTTTAGTTAGTTTGGTGGAGGTTTTGGTTGGTTGGGTAGATGTTTTGGTTGGTTGGTTATTATAATTACTAGGTTAGTCCACCAAATAATGGGTTGGAGGTTCTAGTTTGGTGATATAAGGGAGACCTTATTATTTCCAAAAGATGATTCAATCTATGTCAGGGTTGGGGACAAATTCCAATTTCTACTCTAGCTTTGAGAAAGGTTTAATTCCCTGAATGGTGGATCTAAAATATAATCCACTAGGTGGATATAGAGGGATGGTGACCTTGTCCTCTTCCTTAATCAAAGGATACAAGGCTAGGATAGATGGATTTTCTATGGGAAGAGTAGACAGGGGCATTTCCTTCTTAGGAATGATTTATGTGTTAGGGGAGAGTTGCATGGTAAATGGTGGGGAAGGTAAAATGGGTGTGTGGTATGATGTGTTGATCAAAGTGGAGTTTGGTAAATCTACTACCATAATGAGTGAAGGATGTGAAAAATGTGCTTCCTTGGTTTGGTTTTCCAAAAGGGAAGAAGGTAACTCTACTACTTCCATAAGTGGAGAGGGGTTGGTAGATTGGTGAGCAATTTTTTTATTAATGAGTGTGTCAAGAACCATGCCAACAATATGGGTGTCAAGAGAGCAATCAACATTGTTATTCTCATTTTTGGTGGGACCATGGTTTAGAAAAGGTTACCTAAATATGTTAAGGGCTTCGTTAGGTGGTGCATTGGGGTCATCCAATGTAAGCTTCCCCTTGTCAATTAGGGATTGGACAAGGTATTTGAAGGTATTACACCTATTGATATCATGTCCTATGACTTAGTGAAAGGCACATTGGTCACTCTTATTATACCAACCTGGCATAGGGTGAGAAGCATCAAACTATTAGGGTGGTTTAATTGGTGGAATTTGTATGATTTTATCTTTTAATGACTTTTCCAAAATAGAAGCATAGGGTTCCCCAAGTGGAGTTGATGGCTTCTAGTTATCCCAAGTTTGGTTCTTTGGGTTTTGGTTTGAGGAATTAGAGGAGTTAGAGGTTTGGTTCCTGAAGTTTTGTTGGTTGGTAGATGGTGGAGGTATGAATTTGAGGATAATATAATTTATGATTCCTTTATTTCTGGTGTTGGTATTGGGTTTGTTGCTTAACTTGGAGGAAGAAGCCTCATTGGTTTTATAGGTTGAGTTATTGTTTTTGAGTTTAAATTTTACATCATCAATGGCTTAATTCTATAGTTTATGAGCCATGGTAAAAGCTTCATAAAAGGTCTAGAAGATTTGGACATGTAATGTGGATGAGATATGTTTGGCACATTCTCAAGAAAAGGGCTCTATAAGTTCATGTTGGGGCAATGAAAATGAAAGTTGGTTTATTAGGCTCTTCCAAAGAGCCACAAAATCAGCAATAGATTAATCCTTAAATTACCAGATGAAGTAGATGTCTATGATATAAAATTTCATGGATATATTGATTGAAAAGTGATCTTATAAATTTTGTGCTAGTTGGGTGAAGGATAACATGAAATGTTTGTGTAAGGCACTACACCAATCTAAGGCTAGGCCATCTAGAGACATTGGGAAAGTGTGGATAATAAGGGAATCATCATAGGAGATGAGATAAAAATCATGATTAAATGACCCAAGGTGTTTTTAGGTATCCCACTTGCTTTGAAAGTTAGAAAACTTGGGAAGTTCCCATTGGGGAGGATATGGCTTAATGGGTATGGATGGATGGATAGGCTCATTGAAACTTTGGTCATAGGATAAAATATTGTGAGCACTTGAGATGGATGAATCTAAGGTGGTCATCTTGTCTATGATCATATTCATATATTCTACTTGGGGTTGAGTACCCAAAATGTTGTAAGATGCATATTGTGGTGGTGGTGATTGAGACACATGTTGATAGTGGGTAGAAGGTTAAGAGGTTACCACATATTGGTATGTGGATGCCAATGGTTGGATAGAAGATACATATTGGTATGTGAATGTCAATGGTTGGATAGAAGATACATATTGGTATGTGAATGTTAATGGTTGGGTAGAGGTAGGCGGTTGGGTAGCGGGCATATGCATATCACCTTCAAGTCATGTCACTTACAAGTCATGTCACTTGCCATATCACCTTCAATATCACTTTCTATATCACTTTCCATGTCACCTACCATGTCATCATGAATAGTGATAGTGAGTCCCATAGTGAATAGTAATTTTTAATAGTACTATGTGAATAGTGATTTGGTTAGGTTAAGAGGGGTTGGTTAAGGGTTAAGAAGGTTTGGGGGCTTTTTAGGGGGGCTTGAGGAATTTAAACATCAAAAAATACAAGTATGTAGTTTCTAGTGTCTACACCAATATCTATCAAAAGATAAACACCCTAATTAACCCATTACCTAACCATGTCCTAGTAGGGTAAGGTAATCAAATATAATACTCTCAACATCCCCATAGCCCAAGACAAAGCATGAAAGGGTCTATATCACTCCATCATGTAGACCTGATGTCTCCTAGTGCCTCAATTAGCACCCCCCTCTGATAGGGGATCAACCTCTCATAAACCCAACCCATGATAATGGTAGGGTGGCTAATAAAAAGGGATCTTAGGCAAGCCACATGTTAAAATTATCTGTAGGTATACACTAGCATCTCTTGGATTCATGCATAGTACACCTCTCTCTCTTAGTACATTGTATGAGCAATGACCAACTGTATAAAAGCCTATATTTTCCCTTTTATCCCACTAAATAGGAGGCAAGGATGATAATGATGCCATTTATTATATTGGTGATCATTAATCTCGTAACCTGATAAAGTCTCACTCTATACTTTACACCCACATCAATTGCATTAGAGTCTATGAAATGATCTACCCAGTTATGAGCCTCATGATGACTGTTAGCATCTTGAATGGACACTAATTAGATTATTGTGGGAAGACTGATGATTTGATACACATTTATGAGAGTGATTTTCCACTCTCTAGGGGATTGGGGAAACAAATGAGTGTTCCAATCAAGGTCCTAATAGGTCAAGAGGTTGAATAATAGGTAGATGGATGTGGGGGTGATTTCCACCATGTTATACAAAGTATCAAGTAGGGAAAACTCATTGGCCTTTAGAAGTGATATGAATTAAGGTATCTACTCCTGATCTTAGGATTTATTCCACCAAATGTAATCCCCCTACAATTAATAAAAAGGCCCTAAATTAGTGAAGAAAACTCTACCTTCCAAATAAATCAAATTCTATGTACTTTTTTAATACATATAACTAACCTAGATTATAGATAACAGTTACAAAACTACCCTCTGATGGTTATGTAACCACCCTAAGTTAGTAGCATCATAATCTCACTATGACAGTACTACCATCTCGATGGTTATGTAATCACCACCCTATAAATGGTGGTGGTTCTATAATGTGAGTGATAGTTCCATCCACTGATCATGTCACATAAAAAATCATAAAATCTAATCAAATTCATGCAAAAATAAGAAAATTTTATAAATACCTAAACTATCCCCAAAATATTACCATAAATCAAGAATTTTAAAATTTTAGTGGATTTTAACTTTGTATCAAAATTTTAAATTTAGGGAAAAATGAAAAAAGTTAACAAAACTGACCTAATCATGCTTGATAACTCCTCCCATTTACATGTTTTCCATACCCTTATAATTATCATTCCATTGAATACTTATTTACTCAAAACTATCACTAGAAATACATAGCTCCAAATCTCTCTCAAGGTGAATGGCATAAATGAATTATTTTGGCAAGTTTTTGAATATATTAGTCCCCAGAATAGTTGTTTTAATTCAAAAGTTTTCCAATTTTGGCATGTTATTTTGTTTAAATTCTTGTTCTAACATGTATGTCATTTTTATTAAACCTCATGACTAACATCTATACAACTAACTTTTTAACAATTTTCTCTACTTTGTGTAACAAGTTTTATAGTTTTACAGGTACACATGAATTGGCACCAAGTTCAGTCCCTTAATGTGATGATCTAGGTAGTATGATATAACCCACACATATTGTATGTATTATTTCCATGTTTATATTACATAGTTCATTTTATTATTTTATTTAAAATAACACTAAAATTGTGTCTTCTATTTGTAGGTTATGTAGAGTCTCGACTAGATTCACTATACCATTTGGGTAAGCCAGGTATATATTCCTAACCTCTTATTTATTTTCCACATGCCTTATTCAGGACTATGCCTTGCCAACTCATGACAAGGCACCATCCCGATGGGAAAACATGTATGAACCCCAAAATTACATGGTTTTATAATTTTTATATAAAATTGATGATGATGTAATGACATGTTGTTTTGTTCTCCACACAAAACTCTCTATCTCTTTCCCCTACCTTAAATTCATGTTCCTCACTTGACCCCTTTTGGTCCCCTTACTTCTGACTTTTCTAGCTACTTTAACCTTGTTTTAAAAATAGACTATGCATGATAGAACCAACACTCCATGTGATGAAAATTCCATATACCATTATGAACTTGACCTTTTATTTTACACAACCACCGTGATGGTTGCGTAACCTATGTGGTGGTTTTGTGTCAAATAAAACCATAGTGGTCACATAATTTACAATTATGGTTTTGTCATCTTAAGTGGTGATTCTAAAACCTCCCACGCATAAAGTGGTGGTTCTATCATAGTTCAAATGTCTTCCATAATTAACTCCCATGATTCCTATTTTAACACATTTTACATAGCTAGTGTCATGTTTCTTCTTTTTATCACTTTGTGTTGGCATTAATCTAGGACTAGCTAACTCCCTCTTCTATTTTTGGTCCTCTTCAATTCCTCTTAAGTTGATCTCCTCCATACAATTTCTCATCTCTTTCTACAAGAAGGTCAATATTGACCTAATTTCATATCTAAAAATTACCATTTTATAAGTTGCTATTATAAAGCTTTTGTAGCCACAATACTATTACAATTTCCTAAAGATTCAACAATTATTATGTTTTGAGTCCACTACACAACTACAAGTGAAGAAGTGCTCTTGGTGAAATCAACTCAAACTTTTCAAGCTAAGACATTAGCCATCCCTAGTTTAGCTACTTTTCATTTGTGGTTGTGTCTCATATTTTTACACCTTATTCTAAAGATTGTGCATCCTACATCTAATGAGTTTATATAATTTATTCAAGAGTGTACCGAACTAGCATACTAAGGATTATCCTATCAATACATCACATGCACTTTAATTGATTCATGCCAAAATTAGGTTTGAATTATCTTGATTTCTATTATTTATTTTCTTTATTAAATTATATTTGATATAGTTTTTTTTTGTTATAGATTAGTTTCCATATTCAAAAAAAGATAAAATTTGATAGTGAAAGAGATTTGTCCCTTTTCATTTGTATTTTCTATAAAAATAAGATAATTAGCTTTGATTTGTGTTTACATTTCAGTAGATTAGTTTTCTTACAATTATAAATATATTTTGTCAATATTTATAGGAAATATCTTAGTAAATATTTAGGGTATTTCCAATCAAGAAAAATTTTCCTTTTCAAGATCTAAATAAATTTCCTTGACCTCAAGCAATCACCTAGGCAATCATAAAAACATAAGAAATCATAGGTTCATGTACAAGGGACGTATATTTATTATTTAATTTATTTTAGGGATTAAAAGTTATTTTAATTTTCCTCTTTTAAAATAAAAAATCATAATTTTCATCTCTTGCTTCCATCTTAGCAATTCATTTAAAAATTTGTTTTGTAGCAAATTAGGGAAATTGAAAAGCTAGTATAGTTCTACTTGTGATCAAAGAAAAGCCAAAGAAAGTATTTTGTTTCTACTATTTTGAATAATATTTATTATCAAATTTATTACATACATATATTAAATTTAAACATTTAGTTCATCTCATATAAAACAATAAAAAAAGAAAAAACATTGTCATCTAGTTTGCATACAAATAGAGTTAGGAAAATTATGCATTTTGCATAATAGCATAGCTTCCTTCTCTTCTTCTTTTCATGCATTATAAACCTTGGAAAAAGATAAGAAAAACATATTTTTATTTTCATTTACTTTCATATTTTTTATTCATTTATCTTTAGCATTTAATTTTCAATAAACAAGCATTTATTCCCATAAAACTAAGAAAAGCCCCAGAAAATAAAAACCTAACAAAAATAGTATCAAAAGACTTAATAAAACAAAAAATACATATCAAAATTATTTCCAAAATACACAAGAAACCACACTCCATTAAATCCTTGTACATCTAAGAAAACATAATACACAAAGCCTTGTTTCAATATTCTAGCAAACACACATTACAAGCCATTACCTAACAAAGCTTCTATGATTTTACTTGGCTTATGCCTAGCCTCCTTTAGATGACCCTTCCTGAGACACCAAGTCTTGTCCAACATGATTTATTCCCTAGATTTAGAGCACCTGATCCCATAATTATTTCAAAATATAATATTAACACTAAGTTAAGATGTGAGGTGTTTTGATCTACCCTC
Organism: Torreya grandis; assembly: GCA_037957365.1. Lineage (NCBI taxonomy): Eukaryota > Viridiplantae > Streptophyta > Pinopsida > Cupressales > Taxaceae > Torreya > Torreya grandis. The sequence continues at coordinate 749,090 of JARHVA010005764.1, forward strand.
ATTCCTTATCTCATTGTAAACTTATTAGACACATTAGAAGAAAAAGAATATATTATTGTTCCACCTATCATTATCTTCCCATATAATATAGGACATCAATACAACATCATCCAAGCCTATCATTTCATTTACATCTCTTTCTTCTCCTTAGGTCTAGCCTCATCCGATATCATTCACACTCAGTGGATGACATTGAATGTGTAAAGTGAACCCAATAGAATAGACCTTTTTCCATGAGTCATCCAACTCAATATTCCTCATTTCCCCATTCCTATTATTGAATAAGATATTAAAATTATTATTATTATTATATTTATGCATAGCTTGATACTCTTAACAAGCATCGATACATTTTTGAGGTTTTTTACTTCCATAAAAAAAACCCATTACCACCACCTATCCCAAATCCTATTCCACCAAATGACCAACTAAATCGTTAGCCCATATATTATGTTAGTTTACTTAGTTAGGCCTTGGGGAGTTGAGTGCATAGTTTATCATGTGTTATTCATGTGCATGCAGTTTCCCCATCCTTTGGTAAGGATCACATTGCTAAACATAAATTTTCACATTCTTGTGAAGTGAAGGCCAATAATATCCATCCCCAAAGAATTTGTGAGAATTATTTTTTGTTTAATAATAACCTCCTCTTGTAGACATTCTTTTTTGGCCACATCCATGTCTAATACAAATTTTAGACAGATTTCTACCAAACTATGCAAATTAAGCCTAAAAACCAATGAACATATTAAATTCATTCACACACTAGAAGTAAGTGCCTAGAACTATGTCAAATCATCTTTATTTGGGTATTACCTTATATGTAATGATAACCTCCTATGGTTTTATCCCTAGTCAGGTTGCACTCTAACAAACTGACATTTTATACCAATTAAGTGGGGCACTTGATCAAATTCTTGAAATGACCAAAAGCACAAGCATAGTTAATTAAACAAGTAAATCAAATTAAAGGCTTAGTTAAATAATCCATGTTGAATTAGTGAAAATACGATTTCCAAAAATCAAAATTCAACAAATATCAAAGGGAAATGAGGTCATGGTGATATCATCATCCTCAAAGTCTAAAATTATAAACTATCAACATAAATGCCTTACAAAGTAAAATTATTGAGCCATGCCTCCATGAATGCATAATTAAGGACATTATTTAGTGCATTTGGTCTCCCAAGGCTAACCAATGGTTAGCCTAAACCTAACTACACCTAGGTTGGGCTCAATTTGAAGACTATAAATATAAGGCTTGACACTCACTTAAAAAAAAGATCTTTTGTCTAAAGTTATCATGCATAATTTATAAGAGAGGCTTCAAAGACAACCACATGCCAAAAGCAAAACCATAGTGGATAAAGGGAAGGTACTACCCATAAAATAAGAGAACCAATGAAGACTCCAATTTGGACACAAGTTGAGTAAGCCATCTACCATTCAATAAGAGATTCAAATCTACAAGGATAGTGAAAGTGGTTTATCTTTTATCCTTCTAGTTGTGTTTTTCTTTGTCTTGTTATCGTCAAGCTCCCCATAGTATCTAAGCTTGGGAATTCTTTACCTTAAGTTTGTTTTAGATGTTTATTTTCAATAAAAAGTGAATAACATATCTTTTCCCTTGGATTCTTATCACATACATAATAGCAGACCTAGTGGGACCAAACACCCCACTTACATCATATAAGCATTCTAGACCTCGTATGAGCCAATAAAAGCTCTATAATGACCTTATTCTTGCCTTTTTTTCCCTAATTTTTATGTGTTTTGCCTTTGATTGTGGAACTATAAATTATTACTATACAACACTATGAATTTAGAGCCAAAAACTATGAAGTCATCATAGGTAAATGTGAAATCATCTTAGAGAATCATGAAATTAGCTCTATTTTAGGCCAGACCTATAGTACTATGAATTTAAAGTACTATTTTATGAATTTGTAGGGGTAAACTATGAAATATTCATATAATTTTACTATGTTTTTTGATGTCTGTATGTATTTATGAATCTATAAAAATTAATTAAAAAATCATAGGTAAAAACTACAAAATCATTCTTTGTTGTTTCTATGTCTTTTTCAGGTTTCTAGGAGCTATGAAATCGATGAATTCACAACTGCGAAATTGTTTAGATTAATTCACAACTATGAAATTATTTAAGAACTAAGAAATTAGTAAAATAATCTATCAAATAGTCAGACATAACTACAAATTTGTCAAAGATAACTAGGAAATCGATGAGGATAAATTCAAAATAGGGAAACAAAGTTGCAAAATTATCAGGTAGTTGTGAAATCACACTTTGAGGTTTTTTGTGTTTTTATTCTTTTTTTGTTTTTAATAACCTATAATTTTGAAGTTTACACTTGACTATGTAACTATGAAATCATTTTAGAGAGCATTTTTTAATAGTTTTTTGTAGCTAATTTTCTAAATTATAGGTTGTTTTCATTAACTAATAAAATAAAAATCAATCCTCTAACATTTTTTATAGGGAATTAAGTGAAAGAGAGGATTTTTTAACATTAAAAAGGCCATTTCACATTTAATTTGGTGTTTTAAAACCTTGAAAACAACTTTTAAAGTTCAACATAGTCCAAAATTGAATCATATTTCAATAGGTGCTTTAAAAAGAATAATCACATTAGATTTAGAGCTCCTAAGATCATTTTGATTTTTTGTTCTTCTTTTGGCAAAGCACTTAGTTTAATTATAGTAACACATTACATGTATGCTCTCCCCTTATCCTGTTTATGGAACTTGGGTGACCAAAAACACATTATTTTACTTATTTTGTTGAGTTAAACTTGAATAAATGTCACATATACTCTCTCTTAGAGACTTGGGTGACTCAAAAATGACCTATTTCTTTCATTATTTTGATTGTTTAGTTTGTGATCAAGATTTCATCACCTCCTCATGGGATCTTTAAGAGGACTTTGACCTAGGATTTCATCTCCAAACACTATTCCAACCCCACTCTCTAGTGGGGTATATAAATTGGGTGTACTATTGAAATAGATAATGGTTGAGTAGTTAGCTTGACAAGTCTAATGGGTCTCTAGCAGCCATGTGATAGTCCAGACATAAAATTTTACTAATTAATACATGGATGAAGTCATTATGTAAAGTAAAATACCCTTGCATAACAAGCTGGACTATTTGGATCCAACTGAGATGAATTTTATGCCCAAGTGTTTATAGGCACTTGTGGACCATCTAGATAAGCTAAGTTAAAAATTTAGCTTAATTGACCCCACTTGCCATGATTATCCTACCAAATGATGATTTGATTTAATAATTTAATTTCCTTGCCATATATTAGTTCTTAATAGATATAGGGGGCCTAAAAAACTCTACCTACATATGCTCTTTTATTTTTAGATTAACAATTAATTCCTTTTAAGACTAGTATATAAGTGGAAAATTTAATAGATACTATGCATACCTCATGTCAATTTTAGCATAGGAACATGTGATTATGTGCTACTTTTTATTTTACTTGTATTATTTGAGTCCAAAATTAATTTACCAAAGTAAAACATCAAACAAAAACATGTTACACACACCACTTTGCACAAATAAGTTTTACATTGTCAAAATTGTTCGAAATATTTCCCTTATTCAAAATGAGACCTAAACCATTTATTCCCTTTGTTTTTGATTAGCATTGTTACACTAGCCATTTTTACCTAGACTAGTTGGAATTAATCTAGACCAAATTTCAACATCCTAGAAGTATGAAGCCAATTTGAAATATGTCATGGTTATGCCATTCACATAGAAATTCGATCTTTGTGCCAAGAGTTAAGTTTCCTTCTCAAACTAAGTCCAAAACTTGCTTCCACGTATATATCAAATTACCACTATTTTACATTTGAGTCTTGCCTACCACTTAGGCTTGAATGTTTTACTTTTCATACTTAGTTTTTAATACTTAAGTTGGATCTATAATAGGTTTTCCTAGAAAAACTTTATGACTTTGTTTTATGATCATAAATTCATTTTAGACCGAGTTCACTTTAGACCAGGTTTCCAAGTTTACCTTGATCAAGTGCACTCTTTATTTTAAACCAATTACCTTGGATTTAAATTCATTTCAAGTTTCATTCCTAGATTGAGTTCATTTCCAAGAGTAACTTTATGAATTTTTCCAAAGACCTAGCACTATTTCATAGACCAAGCTTGTTTTTCCTTTAGATAGTTCAAGAACTTTGTCCAAGACTAGTTTCATGTTTGCATTTCAAATTTGCCTTAGACCTAACATAGACCTTTCCCAAGACTATGTTCAAATTTCACTTTTAGACCTCTTTTTAAGTGATAAGTATTTTTTTTGTGATAGTTTTAGACCTTTTCCAAGACCACATTTACTTTTCACCTTTAGACCTATTTCCAAGAGCTAAGTGTGTTTTTCATGATAATTTTAGACTGAGACCAAGTTTGTTCTAAGTTTCCCTTTTAGGAAAAGTGTCAAACATTTACAATGATAGACCAATTATTTCATGAGATATTTACCATTGCTTCAAATTTGCCTCACTATACCCATATCATAACCATGTAAAATTTAGATAATGAAAACATTGTGAAAAATGACCTTTTTACTCAAGACCCTTATGGAGATCACATAGTGTATGTGATAGATCCATATCCCACACATGATGTCCACTATATAGATCAGGCCCAAGATTTATTAACACATTATCTTACTAACACACCTTCTTATCTAGGTCAAGATGAAGACCAAACCATGCAATATCTTACTAGTGTACCACCTATCATGGAATAGGTCCAACATAAACAATCCTACTATGTGACTGATCTAACTCAAACCACTTAGATCCTTAGTTATTTGATCATCACCTTTTTAAGAACACAAATGAAATCCTTATCATATTAGTATAAGTAGGTGATAAATTCTTGGATAAATTTCCACATGAAAGTTTATTTAGCTTGTCTAGAGTTCCTAATAATGTACCTACCATTAGACCATTTGAACAAGCATCATCTAGCCATAACTAGGCCCTTAGATGAATGAATAACTAATACCTTGCTATGATTACAAAAGGGCCAAATTACTGACCAATGGTACAAATGTAAGAAGTGTACCATGACCATTGCCAACATGCCACTCATATAGTTAATTCCATCAAATGGGGTGTAAACTAACTCATTGGGCCATGCCAATATGCAAACAGAGCCATTCACACAAAGTACCCAAGTTGGGGACATGTTTAATACTCTGGTCATTAGGGAAGAGATTATGAAACCTATACAAGACCCTTTCAAATACATGCTAGATAACATGAAAATATATATCGATTTATACCAAGGTGGGTTATATGCATGATAGAGCACCTCACAACAAGTTTCCCCCATAAACATGTTAAGTGGTTGACAACTATAGGGGGAAAGAATGTCTAGTTACCAAATGCAACAAATGACCACTCCTACACTAGATGCTTCCTTGACTACACTATAGGTAGAAAATAATAAAATGCAGACTAACATTCCACCCCAATATGGGTGACCAATCCTCTACCTCAATAGGTGGTGAAAAATATTACACCCCAATAGGTCACAACCTATATTCCAAGACAATATATACATACTAATGTACCACCACAATAAGTGGTAAATCCATTACAAATGTTTTCTAATCAACGTCACTTATTTAGTCAATAAAAACTAGTGGATAGTTAGTAATAAGTACCAAACATGAAATAAGTGCCCAAGAGTCAATAAGTACCAAATAAAAAATAAATGTTCACCCAATAATAAGGGCTTAACACCACTAGGAAATCATTTCCTTTTTCCCAAAAAATACTTCACATTAAACAAGGACCTAACATGCAATACCTTTAGCAATAAACCTCTATCCAACAATAGGTGCCTTTTATACAATAGGGTTTAACTAGTCAACATCATGTTCCTATTCAAACCTAATAATCACAGTACATTTCACAAGGCCAAATGCCTCCATCTCAACTACAATTCCCTCCAAACCAAAGTTGTATTAGAAATTCTATCCATAATATTTACCAACAATGTGTACTATATTAGTAATACAATCATAACCAAGGGATGTGTATTATAGGTTGATCAATCAACCGAGCCAATATTATACAATACCAAATTCCTCCATTATACCTAGGTCAAGGTAATCTGTATCTGACCACCTAGACATAACCACATGAAAATGTACCATCGAGTTTTCTAGCCCAATAACTACAAAAAATGAAGGATGCAAATACAACCATTTAGTTCGGGAAACAAAAGAAAATTTTTAAAGTAAATGAGGTATGTTCATATCCATTCAACATGGATTACCTTCAAATACCATTTCCAAAAGGTTATGAGCCACCAAAATTTGATAAATACAAGGGCAAATGTGACTGTAGGGAACATTTGAAGGATTTATTTGTTGCTTTCTATCTAGTGGCCTATAGCGATATTTATTTGCTTATGTTTTTACCTATAATTTTAGCTAGATAAGCCTTGGAGTGGCTACTCAAAATGCTAAAAAATTAGGTATTTAACTTTGACAACCTTTCAAACAAATTTGTACAACATTTATCCTATAAACTCAAACATGAGGTTACTGTGGTAGATTTGGGTTAGGCCAGACAAAAATTTGGTGAAATATTTGCAAGCTACTTATAAAGGTGGAGATTAATTTTAAGCCATTTTATACATAATTTACCTAATAAATAGTTGATAGCTATATTTACCAAGAACTTACACAGTGAAATATATTATCACCTTGAGCTATAATGTGATTATACATTTGAGATAATTAAAAGGGTATACAAATTAATAAACCCCTTATAAATAAGGGGATAATCAAATTATCTTCTCCTAATCAAAATTAGAATTAGAACCAAAATCCAAATTAAGCCCAAAACTAGACCCAAAGTCTAATTCAGATGCATGCTCTTGTACCACCTTAGGCCAATACTTTTAAAAAGCCCAAGGCCTATAATTGAAATAATAATGTTGTTAGTAATGGAGTTGTTAAGTCATGCCATGTCCAAATGGTACATACACCATTTTCCAAACTAAATCCATATATGTATCCAATTCCATAGGCTTAGCCAGCTCCACAAGTGCATCATATTCCATGTATGCAAGCACTGTCACCTCCTCCATTAAAAACGCCTCCTCCAAGAAAAAAACCTAAGGATAAAGTTTTTAGTTATCTTAGAGGAATAATTGAGTTGGTATTCATAAAATTAGTGACTACCAATATGATTAGTTGTCCCATATCAAATTGATTCCTTGAATATGTTCCTTTTCCCTTGTTGGTACAAAGAACATGAATTCTATGATTATCACCAAGTTAAAGGCCACTCAATACATCGATGTGTACAATTAAGGCACCTTATTTAATACATGTTGGAAAATGGAGAGATTGAATTGGCTAATAGGGATTATAATTCTAATCAAAACCTAGGTATTTAATGAGATCCTTTTCCACAACATAACACTACCAATTATAATCAACAAAAATAAAGACCACCTCTATGACCTCGATAAAAATAAAAATAATAACAACAATAATGTAATGGTCAGAACCAAGGTTAAAATGAACCATCTAACTAAGAAGCCTATCATGTTTTCACATTTGAATATAATAAATTTGTACGTTCTACTACAGGTGGTTGTATAGCTACCTTCATAATCAACCCTTGATAAAAGGCCAAAAGATCAAGGCTATTGCCTAATAATACCTATCAACCTTCCTATGTTGTTAATCCTCCTTTGAATTATAACCACAACCAAGCATAATAATAATTAAGGATTACCATTGTAGGCCCTTGTTTTTCTTCATTTCATTATAATGGCCCTTTACCCAATCCAGATTATGCAGTCATAACTCAGTGGACTAAAGTAACTATTCTAAGACCACAACCACCTTATACCAATAAGTCCATTAAATCTACCATCATAGCTAAGAGTAATCCCATTACAAATTTTAAAGAGAAAATGCATGATATTGTGGAGTAACTACAAAATATGCCCACATAAATTTCTATTTTGGATTTGTTTCATACATATACCATCCAAAAAATATAATTTTAAAAATATTGATTCAATCCTAAGTACCAAATGACATCACACCATATAAATTCCAAGCTTTGGTCTAACAACTAGCCTTTAGCCAATAATTGTTATTTGACCAAAGTGATATGTCATCCCTAAGCCCTCTCCATAACAACCCATTATATTTCAAAGTTGTCATAACATGACATCAATTTAAACATGTCCTGATAGATAATGGGTTAGACCTCAATATTATGTCTCTATGGTTAGCCAAGCATCTGGGATACATGACAAATAATCTTCAACTAGAGATAATTACCATCAAGGCCTATGACAATGAAGAATGAGAATCACAATTAATAATTTATTTGCTAGTTGTCATCAGGTCCATGACCCAAGACACACTTTTCCATGTGATAGACCTAGATATATCATATAACTTACCTCTAGGCTAACCTTGGATACATGAAATCCAAGCAATACCCTTAACATTACATCAATGTATCAAGTTCCCCCATTCTAAGATGGAGGTAACTATTCCTGGAGACCTACAATGATACCAATTTTCTAAACATCTAGAGGCTGAGTATGAAATTTATAATTATTATTTTGGTCTAGAACCTAAGCCTAAAAAAGATAAAGACCTACTTGTGTAATTACCATATTCTAATTATATAGACCTTGAGATCCTTGCCTCTACTTCCTCTACACCCCCTCTTGAAATATCAAACCATTTTAACATCTCTAAAAAATGCCCAAGAGATTACCTCATGCATAATGCATTTCATTTAGCTAACTTTTCATAGGCCCTTAAAACCTATGGAAAACCCAAAGCAAAGGTTGCTCGCATGGAATGGTGATACAAAATCAAGTTCAATGCCTTACATCTAGTTATTTTTGCATCAGCCAAGAATAAGACCCTCTTGTCAAAGATGATTCCTACCTTTATAATGATGACTTCAATGGGTGATACCAAATAAAAAGGTATCCCATCCCTAATTGGATCATGGATAATTAAGATTACAAAGGTAAAGGCTTGGGGGAAGCTTAACAAGTTACAATTGAGCTAATTTCTATGACCAAGTACAAAAAAATTCATGGTATTAGATTGAAACTAGCTGGCGCAGACCCTACATAACTTATCCAGGTTCCAACACCAAGGACTAGAGATGAAGTCAGTAGTTATGTAGAGTTTGATTATTACATATATGAATACCTAGTCAATAACAAGCTATTTAACCTCCATGCCATCTATAACCTCATGCCTATCTTTGTCCTTTACCACTTTTCATTCATCATCCACAACCCATTAACTATGACCAATAAGAATCCACTTTATCACTTGATGAGTTAGAGAATGAGGAAGCTATTTATGAATTTCTAGGCTTACGAGACCATATTTTGATTGGAGATCTTAAATAAGGTTTATCTACCATATTGGATCATATTATCTATTTCATAGAGTGGGTGAACTTCTTTTTCTAAAAAGAAAAATAAAATCAAACATTGAGGGCCAAAAGTGAAAACCTCTTTGAAGTGATTTTGGACTAGGGTAAAAGTAAATAAAAAGGCAAGTCTATTGGTGAAAACCTATTTTAGGCATCATTAAATGGGGATGTTCACCCTTATTTGAATGACTCTCATGATACCATCAAGGCCGCCATCATTTTTGGGTCTAAAATTAGTTAAGAACATTGGGCCTTTGAGTAGATTATTCAAGAATGTTTGAGGTATTTATTACATGGCCCTTTCCATCATTTGGTGATTCTAATTCATTATATTTGGGAGAATTGGATGAGCTAGTTTGATTAGAGGACTTTTATATTTCCAACCAATTTACATCTTTTCCTACTCTCCTCACTCTTCATGAAGGGCACTTATGAGGTCAACATTGGAACACTAACTAATCTAAAATGTATCAAATTAGGTGCATCCCTCACTAAGGAGGATCATAAAGTCCTTAAAAAACTCCTTAGGGAGTTTATCAATATTTTTACATGGGTTTATTCCAACGTGCCAGGTTTAGAGCCTGACTTGGTTATATATCATCTTGTTGTACATCCTAATGCCAATCTAGTCAAGTAGAAACTAAATAAAATGCATCCTTGCATTACAATAGTAGTCAAGAAAGAGCTATAAAAACTCTTAGACATAATATATATTTTTCCTATTGATTATTTAGAGTGGATCTATAATATTATGTTAGTCAGAAAAAAGATAGAAGGTACCAAATTGTGCACTGATTTTCATGACATTAACAAGCCCTAACCAAAATATGACTTTCCTATACCAAACATTAACATGATTGTTCACTCCACAACTAGGTATGAAATTATTTCCCTCATGAATGGATTTTTAAGATACAACCAAATCAAGATCACACTAGAGGACCAACACAAGAAAATGTTCACCATTATTTGGGGATTATTGTATTCTTAGGTCATACTTTTTAGTCTCAAGAATGTAAGGGTAACATACCAATGCGACATGAATGTAATTTTCCATGATACGATGCATGATATAGTTGAAAACTATGTTGATATATTCTAATAAAATATAAGACCCATGCCAAACATCCAACTATACTTCATAATATCTTTGAATAACTTTAGGTGTACAAGGTTATACTCACTCCCAAAAGTGCGTATTTGGCAAAATTTTTGACAAATTATTAGGCTTCATTATCTCTTGACGGGGAATTGAAGTCAATCTAGCTGAAATCAATACCATTACTGAGATACCTCCACCATCTTCTTTAAAGTAACTCTATAATTTGTAGGGAAATATATATTCAATCAGATGCTTCATATCATAATTGGCCAAAAAGTGCCATTCATTTACCCATTTGTTGAATAGGGGAACTATTTTTTCATGGAATTTAGACTACCAGAAGGGCTTTGACCAATTTAAATAATATTTGGCTAACCCACTTATTTTATTTCCACCTATGTTAGACATGCCATTATTAATCTACCTCTTGTAACTAAAAATGCATTGGGGGTCTTGTTGGCCCAACATGATGAGTAGGGGAAGGAACATGTTATTTATTACCTAAGCCACAAACTAGTTACATATGAGCACAATTATATGCTAATTGAGAAAGCTTACTTATCTATGGTCTTTGTAGCACAAAATTTGCACCACTACATGCTAAATAATAAGACCATTATCATTGCCAAAGTAGATCCACTCAAATATCTACTTTATAAAATAGATTTACAGGGTTATATGGATAAATGGACTATGATTATAAGTGATTTCAAGACTAAATATGTTAACTAAAAGGCCATCAAGGGATAAATAATTATATATTGGTTTATAAAAGATCATTTTCCTGATACTCAACCACTTACATTTGGGTTTTTAGATGAGTCTATCATGACTGCAATAGAAAAGCCTCTAAAAGAAAAAGATTGGGAGCTTTATTTTGATAGTTCTTTCACATCTCATGGTTCAGGGGTAGGACTATTATTCATAACACCATATGTATATTTCATTCCTAAGTCCTTATATATCAACTTTCCTATTACCAATAACATGGATGAGTTTGAAGCAATCATTGCAAGGTTTTTTTTAGTGGTATAGTGGAACATTCAACATATAATCATTTATAGATATTCAAAGCTTATCTTTAATCTAGATACAAACTAATTATAGACCAAAGATGAGAAGATAGTACTATATAAATCCATGGTGGACACTCTTAAATAACATATTACCCACCTTTAGTTTGAATACATACCTTGGTTAAATAATAGGATAATGGATGTTATGGCTACAATTGGTTTATGGATCCACATCACAAACAAGGAAAGAGATTATCAGTTCCTCATTGAACATATTCTCGCACCAGCACACAAACCATTGACCATTGAGATGATCTTTTAAATTATTGGTCCTAGTTTCACTTGGTATTCAGATCTATATAATTACCTTCATGACTAAATCCATCCACCAGACCCTTCTCATAAAAAACAAAAGGCCTTCACCCACCAAGACTCTCATTATACCTAACTTAAACCTATGCTCTATCTTAGAATCCTTTATGGAACTTTGCTTCATTATTTAACCTTGGTAGTCTCTGGATTAGCATCAAGGGAAGTATATGACGTTATTTATGGGGTCCAAACTAGTGGGGTCATCCTTTCCAAAAACTATTACGTGTTGGTTATTATTAGCCAACTATGGAAGAAAATGTAGACGGTTATGTTAAAAGGTATAAAATATGTTAGAGGCATACCAATTTAATACATACTCTAGTTCAAAAACTCAAGCTAATGACTAAACCATGGCCATTTTCAAGATGGGGACTTAACCTCATAGGGAAGATTAACCCTACCTCAGATGGCCATAAACATATCCTTAATACCATCGATTAATTCATTAAGTGGGTATAAACCATTCCCATCACTTATGTGATAGGTAAGTAGATATCCAAATTCATTTTCAATCATGTCATCTACCATCATGGTATCCCCTCTAACATTATATCTAATAATCATGGTTCATTTAAAAATAAGGATTCAAATCCCTTTGTGTCAAATTTAACATTACCCAACATTTTTCCACTACATATTACCAATAACTTAATGGATGAAAATTGACATCTAATAAGACCATTGTCAAGATTATTAAGAAGATATTCAATGATTTTGGCTATGATTGGCACTTTCAAATCTTTCATGCCCTTTAGGCCTACCAAACCAATTTACACACTCTCACAAGAGCCACACAATATTACCTTATTTATGGCAATAAGGCCATTATTCTTATTAAATTCAAGTTACATTCTCTACACATTTCATTGAAATATATCCTTGATGATGAGGACTAAACAATAGCTTATTTGTAAGAGCTAGAACTTCTAGATTAAAAATGCAAGGCTACTGTGAATAGACCTCAAGCATACCAAAATAAATTACATGGTCAATATAACAGGCATGTGAAACACATAGAATTTTAGCTTGGTGATCTTTTACTCAAAGAAAACTAGAAGAACACCAATTCTAAATGTAAGAAAAAGGCAAGTTGAAGTCTAATTGGTTGAGACCCTATGTGATTATTGCTAACTATGGATTTGGAGCAGAACTTGATGAACCAATGAACATAATACATCTCAAGCACTTTTTCTATTGAGTAACCCAAAGTATTGTGTATGAGGATCATCTAAGTTATTATATAACATCACCTTTGTTATAATGTACCATATACATTTACTCCCATAACTTCCCTATTGGTTGAAGTTTATTTTATCTCCCCTCTTATAGTTTTAACCTTGGTTATAATTCATTGATACTTCAAACACTTTTAGTGATTATATTCAAATGCAATTTTATCAACTAATTCAATTTTATGACTCTTTGAGGTTTTTATTCATGAAGGGGTAGTATTTTGGGTAGTATGATAGTGGTATGGTAATTGCATCCTTTATATTAGAAAATGTTTTAAATTTAGCCTATCGGGGAAAAATCATTGTGATAATGATTATAACCACCTATGTGAAAATCATTATTTTTGACCTATATTCCCTATAGGGAAACCTATTTGCGACATTGTTTCTTAGAGCATAGGAGTAACCTCTTACAATGCCTTGCCTTGTCATTATTTCATACCTTGCCATTTTCCTATTCACAAACATGTTGTTACTTAGTCAGATTCCTTGATATAGGGAAAAATATAATGGCTTGAGGTATAGTTGGACTATGTAGGAACCACTCAGTATTTATTGAGGTCAGATCAACCATCCTTATTCCCATGCTCTCATTATTTTATGTGTAATTTGAGAAATGCTCTCACCATTTTATAAGCACTATTAAGAAATGATCTCATCATTTTGTGAGTTAACCCATTATGTATCTCATAATTATCCATTGATTTGAGATTCATAAAAAATCCAAAAACATGGAAGTATACCAAAAAACTCCTAAACAAGCCTCCAACATTATATCATTCAGATTATATCCATGCTAATTAGGACCTGCATATATTAATAAAAAGGTATAACTTAAGCTTTTACATGGGTCACATCATGACCATTTCCATTTTCATATTTCATTTTTTTTATAGTGTTCCCATAATTCTTGGGATAAATACATTACACCTAAAGTCCATGTTGGATCTCATAACTATGGGACTATGTAGGTAACATCCAATTTCCTAGTGCATTTAGAGTCATTTCAGCTAGTCTCAATGATTGATATCATTCACCATTTTCTTGGATAATTCATTCCTATAGGTTTGTATCCAAATTCTCTCACCATTTTTCAATTTCTATACCTCTTACACTCTCATCATTTTGTGAGTGTTTTATATTATCACCATTGTATGAGTCATAGAGTTCTTATGATCTTACGGTTTTATGATCTTATTCTCATTCTAAGCCTTAGGCATAGTGAACACTATGAATTATCAACCAGGCTAATTTTTTCACACTTACCTTGTCTTTCAGTGTGGTTATAGCATAAATCATGCTTTAGTGGTTTCACAAATACCTATGCCTAATAGTTTCACTCTCACCATTTTACAATTCCATACTTATTTTAATCTACAAGTTGATTATTTTGGCTTGTTATCAATTTTATTCTATCCCACATCCTAGGAGAATTACATTCAAACTAAATATCACATTAAAACTTGTGTCCATGGGACTATGTAGACAACATCCACTTTTCTAGTGTATTTAGAGTCATCTCGACCACCCTTTCTTTATTCTTCTATTCCCCCTAACCATTATAGTGTCATTATTACCTATACCCTAGGATCAACCTTTGCCATCACACATGTGTCATTGCTCCCTATAGCCTAGGGGAAACCTTTTTCCAATCATAACACTTCTATTACAAATGAAAAAAAGGTGTCATTAAGTAGTTAGTTCATTGATTCTATGTATTTTATTTATTTCTTACATTTGCTTTTGTCTGTTTTATGTGCCTTAGAGTAGTTGTTTGTTTTATGTACCTTAGAGTAATTTCTTTATTACTTTGTGGTTTTTCCTTTCAAGTGTTGTGTGTATAAGGAAAATTGGTTTACACTTGAATTTGCTTACAACTTGGGCTTGAGTTATTTAAATTTTGAATTTAGATTGTGTATTTGTGCCTCTCTTCTCATTGATCATTGTAGGATTATTACATTTTATTTTCACTTAAATATTGATTAACCATATCTTGTACTTGAGTTGTGAATATTTGTATTAATTCATACACTTTATTTATTTCATTATATTCACATGGGATTTGATTATTTATATCTTACACCTAAGTGGTTTATATTTGCATTTAAATTAAGTTTTCCATGCTTAGGATACATATTGTTATTATAATTATCTATAACTATGATGTGTAATATCATAAGCTATAAAAAAAATTAGGTCAAATGGAAATATAAAGTGGTGATATTAGTAGTACTTCCCCTTGTTCACAAAAAACCTACCCAAACACCACCCAAACACATAGTAACTAAATTAAAAATGAATAACAATCCTTTCTAGTTAGGACATGTATCTCCATACTAACTGGTAGCCCAAATTCATACATATCCTTTGTGATAGCTCACCATTAATCCATGATTACAATTTTAATACATGATCTACCTTTGATAATTTACCATAATGAGGAAAATTATTTAGACCATCACTGACCACATCAACCCTACTAGGGCAAAGAAAAATTGTATCATTCTTACATCTGCCCTATTAGGGCATCTTCACTATGCCAATGATTATAACCACCTTTGGGAAAATAGTTATTTAAACCCATGCACCCTATTAAGGCATAGTCACTATGGTATGATTATAATTACCTTTGGACAAATCATTGTTTCAACCCATCCACCCTATAGGGGCAAATCATTGTCTCACTAATCATAACTACCTTTGGGAAAATCAGTATTTCCACCTCCATTACTATTAGAACATGCCATTTCCTCTTTTTGAGGTACCACTCAATGACATTATTTGCCACTTGATCCATAGAGAGGGATTATAGGGCTCATCAACCACCCTTTAGGGAATTCACATTAACCAAATCATATATTTTTTTTCATTCTTTGAGTATATGTTACTATGCTTGTGTCTTTCAATGACTACTAAAATAGAAGCAAAATTTAGACACTCCTTTTTATCCACATCTGTGTCTGATATAGATTTTAGATTGGTTTATACCAAGCTATGTAAATTAATCTTAAAAATCTCTAAACATCTCAAATTCAACTACACATTATACATAAGTGCCCAAAATTGCATCAACACATCCCTATTTTGGGTATTATCCTATACACAATAATAAAATCCTATGGATTCATATCTAGTCAGGTTGTGCTCTAGTAAACTAACATTTTAGGCTAATTAAGTGGGGCACTTGATCATATTCTTGAAATGACCAAATAATTACACATAATTATTAATTAAGTAAATCAAATCAAATTCTTAATTAAATATTCCATGTTGAATTAGTGAAAATATAATTTATAAAAATCAAAATTCAGCAAATATCAAACTGAAATGAGGTCATGTTGACATCATCATCCTCAAAGTCAAGAATTCCAAAATATCAACATAAATGCCTTACAAAGAAGAAATGTTGAGCCATGCCTCCATGAATGCATAATTAAAGACATTATTTATTGGATTTAGAATCCCAAGGCTAACCTAGGGTTAGCCTATACCTAACTACACCTAAATTGGGCTTCATTTAAAGCCTATGAATACAAGGCCTCACACTCACTTCCAAAAATCTCGTTTGTCTAAAGTTATTATGAAGAAATTATAAGAGAGGCTTCATAGACCAAAACATGCCAAAATCAAAACCATAGTAGACAAATGGGAGGTGCTACCCACAAAGCAAGAACACCAATGAAGACTCCAATTTGGACACAAGTAGATAAATCCAATTACCATTCAAAAAGTGATTTAGAGCTACAAGGAAGGTGAAAGTGGTTTATATTTTATCCTTCTAGTTGTGTTTTGATTTATCTTGTTATCATCAAGATCCCCCTAGTATCTAGGCTTAGAAATGCTTTATGTTAAGCTTGTTTTAGATGTTGGATTCCACTAATAAGTGACTAACACATATTTGACCTTGGATTACTATTATGTACACTTCCTATCTCATCATGATAAGATTTTAAGATGTCGTATATCTTATCTTCTCTTACACACCTAATAATTACCAAATCATGTCCACATTTGAATAACACACCATTCAACCATTTATAGTTAGCATTAATTCTATTCAAACATTTCCTTTGTTTATGAGTGAAATCACAAGGAAACTGAATTATGGCTAGATAATTATCCATATCAACAAACCATGGTGAGTGAGCTGAAAATTGTGAATAACTATTCATTTGGATAATTATCCTCTACTGGCTCATCTTCTACCACAACATTCAATTTTGATGAGAAATCAATAACTACATTAAATTTTCATACCTTATCAATTGTTATATCAAATTCCTACAATACTAATAACCATATAATGATCCTACCTCCTAAAACTACTTTATTTATTAGATATATTATGTCTTAATGATATATATAAATAAATATTTTATATCTAGTGATGTAGTGACATAATTTATTCATATCATAAATGACAAAAAATATCTCCTTTTTAATAGTTGTATAGTTTATTTCAGTAGGAATCAAGTTAATACTAATGTAATAAATATCATACATATTACCTTATTCATATTTATACCCAATAAGTATCCCCATAACATTGTTTGAGGCATGTGTGTGTATGTGAAAGGGTTTTTATTAATTGGGACCTCCAAAAATTGGAGAAAAAATTAGCTTTTCTTTTATTGCCTTAAAAACATGTTGACATTGGTTAGTACATATGAAGTCACTATGTTTGGTGAGTAAGGTAAACATAGGTGTAATAATCTTAGTGAAAAACTTAATAAAATGCCTACAATATCCTACATGACTTATAAATATCTTGATATAAGTTGGGTTTTTAGGTGTAATAAATTGATAAATGACTTCAATATTTTTAGGATCAACCTGTATTCCTTAGGCTGAGATATGATGACCTAAGTCAATTCCTTGATCAACCATCATTAGACATTATTCATGACTTATGGATAACTAATGTTGTTCAAAAATGTTCAATAATTTGTCTATATTATTTAAATATTCATCAAAAGAGTCCCCATTCATTATGAAATCATCCATGAATACTTCAACATAGTCATTGGTGAGATAAAAAAATATAGCAATGACTACTCTCTAAAAGTTGGCTGGTGCATTATAAAAGCCAAAAGGTAAAAATATGGATGTAAATGTCCCCCAAGGACATGTTAAATTAATTTTATCCTAGTCTTTAAGAGATAATATTATTTTATTATATCTATTGAACCCATCTAAGAAGGAAAAACACTACTTTCTAGCTAGATTATCTAAGACTTGGTCTATGAAGGGAAGAGAAAGTAGTATTTCATAGTTGCTTTATTGAGTTCCATATAATATATACATATCCTCCATTATATATTTATATATATATTTTTATTACTATTAATAGTGGTGATACCCATTTACTATCTAAGATTAGATATATGGATCATAACTGCAATGGTTTTTCTATTTCAGTTTTGACCATGTCTCTTCATACTAGATTTATCCTTCTTTAAGGTTGTCTAACTAGTTTGATGTTTTCAATGTAGATGTGATGGGTTCATACATTTTTATGGATTAATTTCATGCCAATATTTTCCCAATAAAAAAATTGAGTGTGATTCTTAAGTGCATCAAATACCTTGATCTCTTGTTCATATTTTAACCAACTATTTATGTTTAACATTTTGCCTAGCTATATTTAAATTTATTGTGTATGTAGATAAATGGAAACTAATTATATAAATTTACTCATGATATATTTAAAGGTAAAAATATGAGTTTAAAACATGTGGAAATTGGTTATGTATTTTAAGGACTCACCTTCTAAAATCATACCTGTTAATGGGCAACAAAAAGTTATGAGGAAATATTCCTGGCTATTTTGTGCCTAATTAATAAAAAATTGTTATAAAGGTGTGTGATTATATATTTAATAATTTTTATCCTAAAATATGTTTTTATAACCTTGAATAGGTGTTTTAATAATTTATAGTGCCATACTAATGATCTCCAGAGCTATACTAGTGATCTCTAGAGCCAGACTAGGCATCTTTAGAGTTAGACTAAGCATCTCCGGAGCTAGATTGGGTTTTTCCATATAGCCTATTAATTTATTTTATAACTCATTTTCATGGTTTTTAATTTATTCTATTTCTATAGAGGAAATACTATTGACATTTTGATCAAGTTCATCAACCCATAAGTGATCTGAGGAATCTAGAGATGGTTTTGCAAGTGGATATAAAGAGATTTTATTTAATTTTAATATATTTAAGATTGCCATATCTCCAAACCTATAATATATGAGTGCTAAAAAATCTAGCTAGCCATGGCCTTCTGAGGATCAATGTATAATGTACATTTTGACTCTCTTGTTGGAGTATTATAAAATTTATAGGATATTCCCAAAATTCTATTATTACTAAGACATATTCTATAACCCCCTTTGGTTTGGAAATGGATTAATAAGCCATTTATAAGACTACAATAGTTGGTTTTACCTCCATCAAGAAGAGTGATTTTAATGTGTATTATGTCATGACATTGATATTATATCACAAGTCTAATAATATATTGGGTATTTATTTATTTCCTCTAGCTAGAGTGATGACTAGAGTTTTGTCACATAATCCTTTGATGATTATATTAATCTCGGGGATGTCTCTTATGGCTTGAAATATTGGTATCTAAATGTTTAATTTTATCAACTTTTGGACTAATTCAAATTCCTGGGTCTCCATACTTTGGTAGAAAAAACTTTCTTACTAAGAGGTCATCGAGCTTACCATTCACTTGTATGGTTTTGGGATACTTTTTTTTCTCTCTAGAGTTTTGTCACACAATTATTTGATGATTATATTAAGTTTTGGGATGCCTCTTATGGTTTTAAATAGTGGTATCTCAATGTTTATTTTTGTCAACTCTTGGATTAGTTCAAATTCCTTTTTACTAGTTGTTTCTTATAGTATTTCAGGAAATAGAATTGGTGGATCCATAGTTTCCTAACATTTTTATTTCTCATAAATATCATATTTTTAATTTAATTTCTCATTGGTAAGGCTTTAACTTTAATTTTCATTAGGGATTTTTGTGATGGTGAATGGAGGACTAGTCAATATTTTCCTTTAATGTAGCTAAACATTAATACAATCTATGGCATTTACTCCCAATTTTAATTCTTGTTATATCCCATAAATAGGGGTTGCTTATCTATTTTTAGGATTTACTATTATTTTTTTAGGTAACTGAGGTTGATTTACTTATTTAGTTTTTTGTGGTTGGTTAATAGGAGTAGAAATAAATACCTATTGGGTTGGAAACCTTATCTATTTATTAAATGCTTGAGGTACCCATTGTTGATTTATTTGTGAAATACACAATTTCTAGTCTTATTGTGATACCCATGGCTATGGTGATGTTCAATCTTATGGATCCCAAGTTAGTGGTCCCTATGTTTTTAGAGGTGTTGGTCCATCCCATGGCATCATACATGGATTAGAAGGAGCTCTAGGAACAAAGTGATTTTGATTTTAATTATAAAATAAATTGTTCCATTATCTTTGTATATAATTTAGATATTTTATTGGTTGGGAAATATATTTAAATTGATTCTTAAGAACATTAAGGAGGACAAAATTCCTTGTGTCATGGTCATTTTCATCATAAATACCACAAATATCTATTTTATCAAGAGGGTAGTCTGAAAGGACATGCTTCAACCTATGTTTTGGGAAATATATAACTAAAGGTTCAATAGTGGCATTAGATTTTATTTTAATTCATATAATGTAGTGTTTAATTAATTTTTTTTTAAAAGTTTGAAAATTACTCCATGAGATATTCTACATCATTACTTCCTTTTCCTATTTTTAGCTTCTTAATACTAACTCTTTTTTTTGAGTAAATACTGTATAGTTTAGTAATATCATTGAGACTTAGTTTATTTTTCTCCTCTTCCCATTAGGTTCAAGGATTCTCTAGTATCATCATTTAATCCCTTTAATAAAACTATTTTACTCAAATATTCTTCTAACTCATGTCCACATCTTCTATACAAAGAGAAAATAGTTAATATAGTATTCCATATTATCATCTTTTTATTTTATATAGAAGATTCTTATTTTCTATTTCTTACTCTACAATATTTCTGATATTTGTCTAAGAATCCATTTTCCATTTCATCCCATATGTGAATATAATTTTGTTGTAAATCCATAAACAATCACATATATGAATCCTTGAGAGTAGAAGGGAAAAAGTTTACTTTGTGATTATAAAATTTGTAATCATAAGTTTGACACATGACTTTAAACTCAAACATAAATTAGATAGGGTATTCTATGGACAATATCCTAAAATTAGGCATTATGGATGGGGATATGTTCTTCATTACAACATTTTCATCTTGATCTAGGATAATAAGATAGGTAAAGTTTCTCCCTTTTGGTTGAGCTTTACCTGATTGCTTCCTATACTATTTCCCATGTTTTCCTAATAGATGTTATAAAGTGTTATCTTGGGATGTGTTGAGTTATCAGAAGTGGATGGAATAATTATTATTTGAGATTTAAAACTCTAGTTTACAATATTACTTAGCTTTAATTACTTCATTTGGAAGGATGCACCTACCTCTGGAGAATGTTCCCAAAGTTTAAGTGAGGTTAATAGTGGTTCCTCTTCAACAATATAAAGTTATTTTCCTATAAGGTCTTCTAGTATACTTTATTTTTGTGACTTATTAGTACTTGTGTTTTGTTCAGGGGTATTTGGAATGTGTCTTATATTTAAATATCTTTGTATATTCATAAATTTATTAGATTCATGGGAAGTTTTTCCTAGTCAACTATCAATTTAGGATATTATACCCTCCTGACACCTATAAAATATCTAACAATGGCAAAAAAAATGATGAGGGTCATTGTGTCCTCTTCATTTAATCAATTGAGTTTATTCAATGTAATATCAAAATAGGGTCGGTGTCCAAAGATAATTAGCAATAAGCCATGAAAAATGGTGACTAACATTTATATTTTTTGTGGGGAGTTGTGGATGATTTACTCCTCAAGTTCTAATCTAATTAAATTGAAATCTAACCTATTACTTGTGAAAACAAACACTCTTTATGAATAAAAATGCTTTGAATCAAAACACACTTGATGGAATTTAAATTTATTACAAAGAAACACACTTCTAGTCTATTTATAGAAATGTAATTTGCATGAAGACAAACACACAATTAATTTATTTACTCTAAAATATAAATTATATGAAAGTATATTTTATCAGAACACATAGATTAACACATAGTCTTATAGGTGAGACACAAAACATAACACTTTACATAAAAGAATGAATGGAAATCTTTAAAACTCACAATAATATGAAATAAACATATAAATACCAAACATAGAATCTAATTCCTTGGTTGAGTGGGCCCTTGATCTCCTTCAAATAGGATTGAAACACAACTATATTTTTAGAAACATCATAAAATCAATTTCTTATTACGTCTAGAAATGTTGGTAATGATGGAAATGAAAATTTACACTTGGTCTTACTATTCTTATATTTGTATTCATTTTTTTTTACTCATACTTAAAATGATGTTGTTTATATATCACAACATTTTTTAACAACTGATTAAAAAAGACAACAAACTAACAAGATCAAAACTAATTAGGACATTTTTTATTACAAAATAGAAACATAATAATTTGCTTTCCAATTTCTAAGGGAAATTTGGAAAAAGTGTTGGATTCTATTTCACACATAATTTCAAGTTTTTTGTCAATTACAATTTATTTTTTAGTTCATATCTATTTGATCTTCATCTAATAGAAGATCATAACATAGTACCTATAGTCCCTCATGAGAAAACTTATATAAATACTATGGCTAAAAATAGAAATATTATTTTTGGAAAGTTCATTTATAACTTCTAGAATTGTTACAAAAAATATATTAGACTACTTCTTATCAAGTACATGTGTCTTTTATCATCTTCAAGTGTCCTTTTATAAGATTTTGGAAGTTTTTAGAACTATTTTTGAGTATCTCTAGAGCAATAATAGTGATCTCCAGAACCACATTAGTGATATCTAAAACTAGTTTGGGGATTTACAGAACTGGTTTGGGCTTGGTCTTAGGAGTATTTTTATACCAAAAACATGTTCTTCAATTATAACACATTCATATGACTTATACATACAAAGCTATTTGATTTCCCATGAAAATGTTAGAACAAAGTGTTTTTAACAAGTAACAATAAATCACACATAATAACTAAGGTAAAATACTCATTTTCTAATTTAGATTATTAATGAGCTCTATTATGCACATATAAGTCCACTTAAAATTAAGACTTTTAGGGGAAACATGAGGTAAACACTTAAATATAATGAGCCACTTTATGGACTCATCACCATAATGCACAACCTTGATTCACTTCTATCTTAGTGGCCCTCTATCACCTCTATAATGGGGTGACCATATTGGAAGCTTCCTACATTGGCAATGGATGGTGGTGGCTTGGTTAAGGATAAACTACCTTATATTTATAATTCTCCCATGGAGATTCAAGCATCAATCGATATTATTAGGCTTCAAATGAGGTGATGATGTTATATCCTTCTAAAACATTTATATCCCTTTAGTTTTACATGAACCTTTATCCCACAAATGACCATTTAGGCCTCTCAACCCTTTTAGTGTAGTCATCATCTAGTCAGATGGTGCCACTGCTACAACTAATCCTAAGGGAGATTAAGGCATAAAGTGAAGGATTGATAGTTAGTGGTTAGATAAATCATCTATGTGATCAACTAATTGAATCTAGTAGACCAATAACATTTTTTAGTTTTTACTTTAGGCCTAGTTGTAGTCAAATGGGTGACAAACCGCTATCCCCTATGCTTCAAAATGGTTTATTCCATATAAGAAAGGGTTTGTATATCCAATAATAACTCTACATATTAATAAAATTTGAAAATTTTATATGGGTACCATGTTGATCCTAAAATTATAAATAAAATATTCTATAATCTTAGAGAAACATGAATTTCAACCTAAGATATTCTAGGCATAACTTTTCCTTGTTTTGTGTGTAAAATAATTATGTGAAGTAAACCATTTTACTAAATGAAATAGGGTAAATTAGTAGTTTTACCTTAAAAAAATCACATCTTTTAAACCATAGGCTCTAATATCATTCCAAAAAAGTAGTGGAATCATGGAAAATCCCACTATAAAAAGAAAATGATTCTTGGATATTTAGCTCATTTTATCTTAGAAGAAATATTATATGATGTAAATTAGCCCTTATTAGGCCTAAATAAAAGTATGCCTTTTTGAACGCTTTAGAAAAAATTGATAATTTATTTTGCACTACTATAATAAATCTAGATAAAATAGTATTTCATAAACATTTTATTATATAATATTCCATAGATATAAAAATTTCAATAATTACAAATTTCTCCTTCTTCTACTAGGTACCAAAATGAATGCTACAAAGCTTGTAATTTAAGATAATACTTTAATATATATATTTTTCTTAAAACTCATAAACTAAATTTATTACATTTAATGGCTTACCACAACTGACTTAACTTAAAACAAGGGGATCCCACTAAAACCTAATCAAGATCACATAAAACCACCTCAAGAACACACATATATAAAGTATGTGAAGACATATTATAGATGAAAAATATATCAATAATTTAATAAACTCAAGAATCACCCATTGTGGATGAGAATAGATACTCTCCACTCTATAGGTGGGAGAAGGAGGACATTGGAATGTATCCCATTAAGAAAACCCTTCTCCTTTACCATGGGTGGACTATGAATTTTTTTTTTACATTTCCCAAACCCATGTAATTGGGCCATGTAGGAGGACTTTGAAACATATTTCTCATGCCCAAACCCTACCCAATGAAGGCATACATCAAACACACAAGCCAATCTCATTTGGGTAGCATAAAAATAAGATTTAAATTAAAATAAATGGTTTTCAAAATAAGAAGTAAAAGAGGATGATTTTTTCATCTCCATGCCTCTAAAAGGGATAAAAACAACATGGTGGCCATAGGCATAACTATGGTAAACAAATAACAAAAAAAGGGGTAAGCTAAATGGCCATGTAACCCCCTAAAAAATCTCAAACAATAGGGAAACAAGATATTTTAGGTTTAAATACATAAAAAACTTTTATGGGTGAAGTTAGAAAACCTACCTTGGTTCCTCCACCTATTTCTAAGCAATAACTCCTCCTAGAAGTGCCTTTCTACAAGCAATATTCCTCTATTATGAGATTCTTCCTCCTCCTAAAGCTCAAACTCACATCTCAAATGAAAATAATGAGCCAAAACGTTTCTCTAAAGACTGAATTCCCTCTTCTTGTAGTAAAATCACCAAAACATAATGACTAATGGGAAGGTGACACTTGTCCCTTCCCATTCCTTGGCCCTTCCTCCAAAAGTCTTCCCATGTAACAATTTATCTTACAAACCCATATCAAAAATCAAATATCACTCATGATCATTAATATTAATCATTCCATAAATGGTCACATGCACTATCATAATAACTTATTTATGATTCCAAAATGGTCCAAGTCCTTAGGGCCCTTAAGTCAAAGGGCACAAAAAACACCTAGAAATATTTATTTTTCACTTTTTAATACCTTGAAAACTTAGGTATAATTTTACATCAAAGTTTTTGGGAAAGTGAAAACTTAAGTTAGTTTCATTTTCAAATTTATGACTCGCTATAAGGTTAAAATAACTTCTAAGGTATGACAAATGGATATGATTAGTGCTAGGCATTAATATAAAATACTAAATATGCAAAACTAGTTTACAAGATTGAACTAGGATTAGGTTTTAATATAGGGTGCCATATATGACACTAATAATCTAATAATATTAGTGCACCCATGATTGGCATAGTCTCAATTACATAACCTAGCCTCTTGTAACTTGCACATCATTTCACCCATAAATTTCTTTACCCTAGATAACTGAAGCAATTGAATATGATAATGTCAAGTAACATGTATCCACACACAATAACTCTAATCTAATGATAACATGATAAAGAAGTAATAACTCTACTCGAATGATAATACAATATGCATCTTAATGAATAAATTGAAATGAACTACAACTAGCATTTGATTAATAATCATGTATGACAAATAACAACATTGTATACATAAAAACCACTATCTCAATCATAATATAAAAATGATCATCTCATGTCTCAAATAATATAAAAATCATGTCACATTAAGACGTGTAAAATAATGAATAGTCTAAAAACTAGCACTATAGAAATTGGGCCTCACACCCCCTCCACTTATGCATAATTTTTCCTAAAAGTCATTAAAAGAGTTGAGGATTATGGATCCTCAAAGGTATTTCATCCTCATAAGTATAATTTATCTC
This sequence comes from Torreya grandis, assembly GCA_037957365.1. Taxonomy (NCBI): domain Eukaryota; kingdom Viridiplantae; phylum Streptophyta; class Pinopsida; order Cupressales; family Taxaceae; genus Torreya; species Torreya grandis. Next base: position 775,700 of record JARHVA010005764.1, read on the forward strand.
ATCATATCAATCCCATTGGATCCTGACCTAGTTTGGATCTCGGCTTAGAAGGCCTAACATCCTATGTGCTAAAATCTACAAAAGATCTAAAGCTAAACTCTTCTCTATCTCTACTTAAAATATCATCCACTATAGAAAATAGATAATTTCAGGTATATATTTATGTAAAATATAAACATGGAACACATAATAGGATAGGTGGTAGGGCTAGATGATATGCTGTAGGGTTATTGGTCTCCAAGATCTCAAATGACTAGATAAAATGGGGTGCGATATTATTGGGTATAACTATCAAAAACACCTTATTACTTAATCCAAAGTGTCAATCAGTCATCTTCACATTTGCATACTTATTTTTATAATATCATGCCTCTTGAAGGCATTATCTAATATGAACAACATGTCATTCCATGTCTTGAAAAATTGTAAGACTAATGATGAATCTATCCTCAATGTAATCCTAATTCAAAGGGATCATGCAATCTCTAACATATAACACCTTGCAGGGAGCTAGTATAATTGAAATGTGGTATTTATTGTTACATGAAAAATCTAGTAAGTATAAGTAATCCTCTCAGAGGGACTACTAATTCATGACATACATGTGAAACATATAATATAAAACCTAGTTGAATTACTTTATCTATCCATCAATCTTAGGATGGTAGGAATTAATGAAATTGATCTAAGTTCCTAATGACTCCTATAGTGTATTTCAAAATTTGGATATGTAAATAAGATCTCAATTAGAGACAAACTTTAAAGGAATACCATGTAATATAACTATATCATCCAATAAAAAACTTACCACTGATGTGGAATTGTAATGGGTTTATGTTGGAGAAAATTTAACTACCTTCATCAACTTATTCATAGTCACCATGATTTCATCATGATGATAGGATGATTTGGGTAGTCTAAAAATTAATTCCATAGATACAATGTCATATTTGCACTCTGAAATATCATGGGGGTATAACAACCTTGCAATATGTTGATGCTTAGGTTTGATGTTTTGGTACTTAAGGTATCAAGATACAAAGTTTGAGATGTCATGTCACAATTTTAATTGGTGATACAACTATCTCATCTCTGAATACATCTTCTTCATTATGGGGTGTGCTTAGTAAAGGGCTTAATGAGACTCTAAAAATATAAAATTTACAAAGTCACTTAATTTTGGCACATGAATACATCCATATTATGTAAAAGTGCATATGCCTCAAGTTTATAGCCCACATTCTTGACCTTTATGGCCCTCTTTGAGTCTATAATTTATCACACTTCTTGGTAGAAACTATCCTTAGGAAGATTCTTAAGGATTCCTTAACAAATTTGTGTGTAGCCTCATCAATTACAAATCATGGCATCTCCTACTCAAACCATCTACAACCATGATCTCCTTTTAATTAATGTAAAATATCTTACATTTTTACTCAAACAAAATTTATATCCAATGCTAATCATGGGCATTAAGGTTGGGTTGATAGAAAATGTGCTGCATGTTCAAGTGTTATGTCTTTAGTATAAAGGGGTGAACATGAAGAAAGTGAAACTATCTAAAAAAATCATACACCATATTTGTAAACTCAATGTCATGTGTTATATATTTGAGCTCATAATCCTTGAGTCTCCTAGACTTGTAAGAAATCACCTTACTACCCTACATGAGGCTAGCTCCCAACCCTTTAAATGGGGAATTAAAATAGACAAAGAACTCCTCAAATAGACCAAGTAACACTAAAATGAGAGAAATAATTAGATAATCCTTCAATAGCTAGAAGACCTGCTCACACTCCTCTCTTTGAATTATTTTTTCCCTTTCCTCTGAAGAGAAGTGATGGGGTTTGTAGTATAAGAAAACTTATCAACAAGTTGGTAATAGTAATCCACCAAACCCAAAAAGATAGGTATCTATGTGACATTCATGGGTTCTATCCACTCCATAATATCATGGATCTTATAGGGATATATTGAGATCCCCTACCTATAAATAATTTTCCTAAGATATTGCACCTTTGATTATTCAAAAGCACACTTCTTGAAGTTATTATATAAATTGTTCTCTCTCAGAACTTGAAAAATATAATGCATGTTATCCTTGCGTTAATCCTCATTAAATGAATAGATCAATATCCATCAAGGAAGATGAACATGAAATGCTCTAGAAAGGTATGAAAAAACTCTATTCATGAGGTTCATGAATTTTTTTAGGGCATTAGTCAAATAAAAAGGTATAATTGTAAACTCATAATTCCCATACCACAATTGAAACAAAGTATTATGAATATTTACTTCTATAATTTTCAACTAATAATACCCAAAATTCATATCTATCTTTTACAAAAATGGATTACCACATCTAATCAAACAAGTCATCAATATTGGGTAATGGGTAATAGTTTCTGATTGTTACTTTGTTTATCTAGTGGTAATCAACACCAAATCAAATGGATACCTCATTATTTTGGAAGATAATAGGTGATCCCCATGAGGAAACACTAGGACATGCATGGAACTTATATAAACATTACTCTAGCTACATCTTGATCTCAAATCTTAGGTGTAATAATATAATATGGTGTTATAGATATCAACTCTACCCCAGGTACAAGTTCTATCCTGAAATCAATATCTTGAGTTGGGGGCATCCTAGTAAAATAACTTGGAAATGTAATAAAAATACCAAAGGATGGGATGGTAATCTAACAAAAAATTCTTTGTATATTACTTTGACATATAGCTCACTATGATCACAAACATTTGACATCCCTTCTTTATACTTCACTTGTGTTGTATTTTAGAAATCATGTGAAGGGAGATGATTCTCTTGACCCATCAAATAATGATATTGGTACCAAGTTCATTGACATACTTAATGACCTTGATGTGATAATCCATCTTGGCTCTATGATAACTAGGCCAATCCATACCCAAAATAACCTCATAAGCTCCCATGGGTATAGTATGAAAGTTAACATTGGTATAAAATTCACTTAAATAAATAATACAATAAATCACTAGTGAGATAACATAATCTTGGCCCCAATAACCAACTCAACTTCCAAAAACTCATGGTGTCTAAAATCCACCAACCTATAATGGTCTATGACTAAAGTTGATAAAAAAGAACTAGAGGTTGTAAAATAAAATAGAATTGTAACAAATATTCCATTAGTCATGCCTATGGTATTAATTATCATCACCTGGTGATATACTCAGTGGTTTTCCACTACTACATACATTCACTGGCCCATATCCACATCACCTACCATCTACTCAAACATCAAATCCTTTTTCCTTGTAGTAAATAAATATGTCTACGGAAAATACCATGAATAGTTTTGTGGTGATCCATAAGTGTATCATGTTCCTTTGACCTAATATCACCATGATATGGCCAAAATAGTCTTATGATAAATTAAAATTGTAGACCCTAAATATATTTATTTCATAGACTATTATGTTTGTACTGGCCCAATGCATTTGATAAGCTACCTATCATATTTCCTCTCAGTATTTTGGCTTTGTTACTTTTTATTCCTTTTTAATCTCTATGTACCATGTTTAGGGTTGGTACTCTATTTTTTCTATTAATAGGGCCTAATAACTAACTATGTAGGTATCCAACCTCCCCTAGGTGTGGGTTATAGACCAAGTGACATAAATTCATGTTGGGAATGCAACTTTCCCTATAACCTATCTTAAGCCTCTTGGGACTGTCCCCAAGTCTCCTCTAAAATGTTAGCCTTCTTCACCATGATTGACATGGTTATCAAGGAGAGTGCATATTATCCAAACCAAGTATGTATTTAAACCTATAATAAAATGGTTCACCTAAAGAAATTCATTTTCTACATACCCACATAATTTAATAATTCAAGGAAATGACACTGTTACTATGCCAATGTACTAATACCCTACCAAAATTCATGGATATCATCCACCTTCATTTGTATGTATATCAATTAAATTTAATTGTATTTAAATCACTCCTTAAATAAATCTAAGTTAGTGGTGGTTAGATTTAAACATAGATTTGTGAACTTCCATTAAATCTTGTAAATCATGTTGGGAATGTAACTTGTCTTATAACCTCTCTTGAGCCTATTGAGAATATCCCTAACTCTCCTCTACAACATTATCCTTCTTCACCATGATTGATATATTCAGTAAGGAAAGTGTGCATATTATGATAACCAATTCTATATTTATACCTCTAATAAAATGGTTCACGTCAAGAAATTCATTTTATATATACCCACATAATTTAATAAGTCAAGGGAATGACACTCATACTATTCCACTATACTAATACCCTAACAAAGTTCATGGATATCATCCACCTTCATCTATATGTAACTCAATGAAATGTAATGGTCTATAAACCACTCTTAAAATAAATCTTAGCTAGTGGTAACTAGAGTTAAACATAGCTTTGTGAACTCCATTAAATCTTTTGTGCACCTATTAGTAGATGAGTATATATACAAGATATACCATTAGAATCAAAATCATCTAACGTAAAACATATTCAAATACTAAATAAAACATATTCAAATACTAAATATCCATGCCTTATCTACACAACCCTCATGAACACCATCAAAATTATTTGGATGGATTCAGGTCAAGTCCTAGACCATGTCTCCCAATGCTAGCCTAGGAGGATGACCATAACCTCACCTCTCCCAATGCTCCTCTCTATGTTGAGATGATGATTTGTCGCCATCTACACACTAATGTGATGTTATAAAAGATATAATTTGATGAAGGTTATTATTTCCTATTCATTAATCAATTGAGTTAAGTTGATGTCATATCAAACTAGGGTTGGTGTCTAATGATAGTCAGTAGTAAGGTATACAAGGTAGTGACTAATAGTATATTTGGGGGAAAGTTATGGATCACTTACTCCTAAAGATCGAATCTACTTAATTTTATTAAAAACTATTCTATTTATTGTAAAATTAAACACTCTTTGTTGAATTGGAATGCTTAGAAGTAAAACACACTTGTTGTAATGGAAATTGCTTTAAAGAAAACACACTTGATGTAATAGAAATTGCTTTAAAGGAAACACATAATTAGAATAAGTTGTAGAAATTGGAATTGATTTGAAAGGTAATAATATGAAAATTTAAACAATTTAATTAAAATATATGATTAATAGGTATCCAAAAGGGGAGATTAGTATCATGTTAGTATGATCAAAACCAAATAAAAACATAATAATAAAACTAACACTTCTAGCTTAGACACTCAAAGAATAAGATAACAATACAAGTAACTATCAATAGAAGATAAAACAACCATTATTTTCCTTTCTTAAGAGCAATATTTGTATGTTGGACATGTATGGATGTGATCACTTGTGTGATCAAATAATATTTGGTAATGGTGCTCTTTACATTATCTCTCCTTGTTACCTTGGTAATGTTGGGTTTGGATTTAGATTTCAATTGGCTCTCTCTCAATAAATGAACATTATAACACTATAAAGAGGGTTTTTAAGGTATTATTGCATCATAAAATTACACCAAAAGCTCTTGCTTGAATAATGGGTGAAGCCTTGTATTTATAGCCTTCCAAACTAACTCTAACCTAAGTGCAGTTAGGTTAGAGTTAATCACAATTGAGTTTAGACTAATGCTACTTAAGTTAAGGATGGGGAAAAGTAATTAATATTTGGGATAGATATACCATTTATTAAGCATGGCTCTCTATTTTTGAATTTAAGGCTTTAGGGATGATATTTTTAATTCCATTATTTTGAGGATGATGACATCATCATGACCTCATTTTTATTGAAATTTACTTTTTATTAAATTCATTTTCACTAATTATGCATAGAAATTTCACTTAAGCATTTAATTTGATTTTATTAGTTATTTAATCTTGCTTAAATTTTTTTAACTTTAAGAATTGTTTAAGTGCCCCACTTAATGGGTACAAAGGCCAAACTATCAATTTGATAGGTCTCAAGTTGACTGGAGATGAATCCATGAGAGCTTACCATTGTGTATAGGATAATACCCCAAATAGGGATGTATCAACATGATTATGAGTACTAATGTTTGATGTGTAGAAAAAATTGGAACATTTATTGATTCCTAGGTTGAATTTGTATTGTTTGGTAGAAATCAATCTGAAGTTAAGTTGGAACACAATTATGGCCATAATAGGGTGTCTACAGTTTTCCCTTATTTAGGAAGATGTTATAAGATACAGGCCTAACAAAATCTTATTAAAGAATGAAAAAGTCATTAATGCCTTGGAAAATGACCCAAAAGGTGATGGATGCCCCCTCAAGGGAGCAAGTGATAAATAAAGTCAATGAACATTCCTTAAAAAATAAGGAAATAATGAGACCTATAAGAAATGGGGGTGGAAATATTGATTTGCCTAAAGGTGGTTATAATTAGTGGTATAATGAGATTCCCCAGTAGGGAAGATAAAAATAATGATTTGCCCAAACGTAGTTAAAATCATTAATGCTATGAAAACTACCCCAGTGGGGTGGATAAGTGAATGCAATGATTTTCCCAAAGGTGGTTATAATCATCAACATAGTGAGGTACCCTAGTAGGGTAAGGGGTAGAAAATAATGATTTGCCCAAAGGCAGTTACAATCATTGGCATAGTGGTTTACCCTAGTAGGTAAAATATCATCAAGAAATATCCACATTATTTACCCCAATATGGAAAATTGGGGAAGGGGGATTACGTACTGAACCCATACTCATGGAATAAGAGTAAGCTAACACAAATGATAGACATGAATTTGGGATACCTGCTAGTATGGAGATGTGAATCATAATTAGTAGGGATTAAAATTCATTCTTAATTTAATTACTTTTTATTTAGGTAGTATTAGGGTAGATCAAGAATTTGATAGGTGTGAACAAAGAGAATTACTTTGGCACCATTACTTGTAATTTCCATCAAACTAATTTTTGTTGTAGTTTGGGATATTATATATCATAGTTATAGACAACTATAATAACAATGTGTATCCAAATAATGGTAAAATTAATTTAAATGCAAGTACAAATCAATTAGGTGTAAGATATGAAAAATTGAATCCTAAGTGAATATAATTCAATAAATTAAGTGTAGTAATGCACATTAATTCATAACTAAAGTAAAAGCTATCAATAATCTAGAATCAAGTGTAAATAAAGTGTAAGAATCCTATGACAAATGAAAAACAAAAAGGCAAAGAGGTAAAATAAAAATAAAACAAACAAAAAAAACAAAAGAAAAAACCAATAAATAAACACACAATAAAACACCAATAAATAAAAATAAACACAATAAAACATGAATAAATAATAAATAAATATGGTGGCAAATAACAAAAATAAAAAAAAGAAAGAAATAATACAAAGCAAATAATAGTTCAATAAAAAAAATTATTCTAAATAGGAAAAGGAAAAATATAAACAATGGTTAATCATAATGTTAGTACAAGTAAAATACAAGTTATTCATGCATGTGTAATGTGATCTAGGAATTTGACTCAAGAGAGGATGGTTAGTATGGTATTAGTTTCAAAATTAAAACAAAATGAAATAAAAATACTAATAGAATAATATCTCTAGGCCTAGACACTAGGGAGAGCTTAGTTAACAATCATGAATGAAACACACAACTAAAATGCAAAAGAAAACTCTTTTACCTTCCTTCGATGCTCCAAAAATGCTTGTTGTGGTGGCTTGCTTAGCTTGTGCTCATAAAGTCCTTGGAAATAGAAGCTTGAAAACCTCCATCTCTCCTTGGCACCTTTGTCTTGTGGCTTGGCTTGGCTTGGAATCAATTTGGAATTATAACACTAGTTGCATGAAACTTTTTGGAACCAATCCTGCATTATAACTTTACATTAATTAAGCTTAGAAATGATGTTGTGAGGCCTATTATTTATAGATTTTTGTAATTAAGTTTTTAATTATACTCATCATGACTTTGGAATAAGGGGAAATTAAGAGGCATGGAGGGCATCATAGAAGGCATTGATGAGGCATGAAGGGCATGAATCTTGATATTTGTGGCATTTATGGCCTACGGATGTCTTCCAAAGAAATGAGGTCACTTGATGATGTAGATATTTAGTATTCATTTCCCAAAAAAGTATTCAAAAATTCTCCATGGAATTCTTGATTAGGCCTTAATTTGGGTTAATTAGCTCTTAAACATGATTAAGCGCTTTATGCACAAATTATCTAAATTGATCAACATTCCTTGTTATTAGTCCTAAATTTAACTAGATTAGAATTGGAAGGTCCTGTCAGATGTAGTGAAACTATATTCCCATTAGGATGTTTCCAACAACAAATAACAAAGGTATGGGTCTTGTATAAAATATTTGATAGGAAAGAGCAGTTTGGAGTATGTGGGAGCAAAATTGATATTTTGACTCAAAATGGATTGATCAAAGTTAGCTGGCCCAAAAATTTCATTGACCATTTAGTGATACCCTAGCCAAAATCATCACTTAAATATATCATTTTCACATCATTTTTATTGTTTTAGTGTTTTAGGCCAAATTGTGCATTTTAGATGGAAACTAGCCAAAACCCTGATTGGAGGTTATCAGTGGCCAGTTTTAGGTATCTATAGTTTGCCCTTGTTTGGGAAGGTGTTGCAAGATATAATCATAGTAATGTCTTCTCAAATAATGAAAAGGACATGTATCCGTACAACCACATTGATGATAAACTAACTGTATGATGCCCCTTCGAGGGAATGATTGACACAAGTGGGTTGGTGAATAGTCCCTCAAAAAGAAAGAAGTGAAATGAGGGGATGATAGAAAGGAAAGATGATGGGATGAAAACATAATGATATTGAAAAAATAGTCAAAATCATTGAGAATTCAAGTGGGACGATATACAATGGTTTTCCCAAAGATGGTTATAAGCATTGTACACTGATAGTGGCAACGTGGTATGATAACACAATGATTTTACCAAAGGTGGTTATAATCATTGAGAAGATGGAGATACCCCAGTTAGGATAGATAAACAAGATAATAACATGCCCTTGTATAGGCAAAAAAAGTAAAGTAGTGATAACACAATAATTTGCCTAAAGGTGGTTATAATCATTGAGAAATGTAGGTGGGATAGTGTGTAATTATTTGTCCATAGGTAGTTATAATCATTGGACCCTGATTATGGAAAAAATGATAAACTTGGCTGAGGATGATGATAACTCAACATAGAGGGTAATGATGAATTAGAACAACCTACTAGTAGGGAGATGTTCATCTGAACTAATAAAGGTTGAAATTTTTTCGTGGTTAATTACTCTATTTGGGATATGATTAGGAGTGAATTAGGATATCGGTGTTGAAGAGATGTCGCCATTGATGAATAGACTTCTTGAAGATGAGGTTTTTTGTAGCATGTGATAGTAGGATTTATGATAGAACACCATAAATACTTGGTCAAAATATGCATAAGGACTGACTCCCATAATCCAATATTCAATAAAAAACAATGTACCAATGATAGAAACCATGATGATACTGTAAACATATGAATATGGATGGATTCAAGTATAAGTGTGGACAAGGAATAACCCAATGAACACACATAAATTGAATCAAGGTAACAATGTTAAAAGCAAACAAATAGGTAGACAAAGAAACAAAATAAGCAGAAACACACAAATAAACAATGCAATAAAAATCCTACGAACATTACCCATAGAAAATAATTGACAACTTAACAAATAAACTAAATGGGGGAATATAAAAAAAGGAAGGGGGTGGCTGAGTTGTCTCCATATGCACTAGGCAAGTGGACACTGCCTAGATATTTTCATGGATGTGATATCCAATAAAACAACTTTAGGTTATATGTAGTTTTCCCAAGGAATGAGAAGAATCTGATAACTGAAGAAAACAAATAGAATGGATGTGATAGAAGAATATTAATGGTATTGAAAAATGACAAGTTTATGAGAGAAAAGGCAAAAAAAACTAGGGAAACTAAATGATAAGTGATTTAATTATAACTTAGTAAGGGTTCCCAGAATCCTTAAGGAAAATAAGTGGTCAATGTTTTTGTTCTTTTCTAACAATTTTTCAAATGTTTTTGGAAGTGTTTTGAAGTGTCTCAACGCAATCGTGAATGATGAGACACTAAATGGTTTAAGCTTGCAAAATGGTGAGAATGTTTAAACTAAAGGTTGCTCATAAAATGATGAGAGGATGGCTTAGGTTACTCACAAAACAATGAGAGTGTTCAAACTTAGATTACTCACAAAGTGGTGAGAGCATTAGGAAAAGGGTGACTAAGATGACCTCAATAAGTATTGAGTGATACCTACATATTCCTATAATAGGACCTCAATTCACTATAGTTCATCTAAACTTCTATTTTGAGTTCTCTTTTTCTTAGCTTGTCTATTTCTTCTAGAGCACAGATGAGTTCACATTCTAAATCCACTTCTCCTTCTTGTTCTTCATCTAAGTCTTCAAATTATTTTTTATCCATTGAAGCTGATCCTATTATCATGAATAGGACTTCCTTTTCCTCAGCCACAAAATCACACTCATGATCATCAACATAACTATCACTGTCATCCATTGAATCACTATCTTCTTTTATGTATAGGACTTTCTTATTTTTGAAGTTATTGAAATAGTGAGGTTTACCTTTTTACTAATATTTTCTTTCTTAGAGTTATCCTTCTTGTTACAGGGGCATTTAACAAGAAAATATCCTACTTTACCATATTTAAAGCATTTGAAGCATAACTTACCTTTGTACTTTCTAGAACCTCTTCTAAATCTTCTTAAAAAGTTGAATTCTTCTTCATTAGTCTCCTCAGATCTAGATGTAGGTGTTTCTTCCTTCACTAGTTTGGATTCTTTGAATGCAACTTCTCTCTTGAAGGTATTTATTTCTCCCATTCTCATATCATAGGCTATGAATGTTCCATGAATCTCATCAAAAGTGAGTTTATCCAATCTCTTGCTTCCTATATTTCCAAGATTTTTGAGTCATACCTTGATCATAGATATCTTAAGACCTTTTTGACAATGAATAGATCTTTCATCTCTTCTCCAAGGCCTCTAATTACATTGACTATTTTATCTACTCTGAGAAGTTAGTCTACAATCTTCTCTTCTTCATTCATTTTACGGCTCTCAAACTTGCCTTTAAATGTTTGTAGCTTGGCCTGTTTTACCTTATCATCACATTCATAGATGCATTTAAATTTTTTCAAGATATCTTATGCATTTTTACAATCCATCACTTTGATAGACTCTGAATTAGACAATCCACATAAAATAGCATTCTTAGCTTTGGCATTGCTCTCATATGCTTTCTTGGTAGCCTAATCAGTAGGAATTGTAGTAGGAGTTGTATATCCATTTACAATAGACATCCATACCTAATGAGGATAAATATGATTAAATTCTAAAGCTACAAAATGTGTAGTTTGATCCATCAAAGAGAGGTGCTTTATTTGAGGAAGAGCCTTCTTAACTAGCCATTTATGTTTACTATCTAAGATCTACCTGAGCTGATTAAGATTCTTCTAAAGAACTAGGGCTCTGATACCAATTTTTGGAACACAAATATATACAAAGAGGGGGGTGAATTAGTATATTGATTAACTTAGTCCTTTTCAAAACTTTTTAATAAAGATTAAAATTGTATGCAGAGATCACATACACACAAATAAACACAAAACTAGATATACCATGGAAAAACCCAATATGAGAAAAACCCTATGAGAATAGTTGTTATAATCTACCATTATAATCCAACCTCATAATAAATAACCTCACTAGTTATAATGTTTAAGGGCACCAACCCTAAGGAGACACCAATCCTCTGATTTGAGAGCACCTAATCTAAGGAAGCACCCACTCCCTGACTGAGCACCAACTCAACTTATCTGATGGCACCTACCAATCAGATTATACTATGGATCTACAAATCTAGATTATAATATAGATTAATAAATGAATCTAATTTTATATTCTATGTTATAATTCTAGTTTTTAATTGTTCATGCTCTACACTTCATCTCTTTTTTCTTCCTTTCTATCATCTTCTTTTCCCCTCTATTTATGTGCCTCTATATTTCTCTATTTAACACACTTGAATAATACGAACAAAAATTTCTTGTATCCTAGATGTCATATATATAAGAAATTAATCTAAGGTTTTGTATATTATCTGTGTCTACACTAGTTTGCTAACACATCTTGCTTAGTTTTGTTCAAATTTAGTTCTTGTATTTAACAAGTTTCCCACGTCTTGAACTCATACTTCACCTCTATGATTCTTTGTCTCATTACTATATTTGGCATATACTAGGATCTAGTTTTGATGCACATGTCATTTAACACAAATTTTAATGATCACCACAATCAAATTCATTATTTGTGTTGTAATTTATGACTTATTTGCAAGTTCCTAGATGTTCAACCACTTGACCTTTGGGATGAACATATCTTTAAATATTGACCATAGATATTAAGTTTGGCACCATGATCTAATGGTTTTCATTCAATATACTCAAATTTAAAACATTTTTAGTATATCAATCTTTGACATGATCATGCACTTCATTTGATCTTTGTACACTTTTGGAATTTAAATTTTAAAATTTAAAACATATCCATTGATATTTTGATCTAAGATCTCACATTTCATTAGATCTTCAAAGTAGCATTAACTTTACGTTTGTCTTATTATTAAACTTTGAGCTCTTTATCTCATCTCACTACTTCTTGAGTATCTAAAACATATACTCTCTATCAATCTCATCAAACTAGATTAGTTTTTAACTCACATCTATCTCATTAAATATCAAGCACTTTACCCCATTGAGTTCACTTGATTTGTTGGATCTTCATTACATGATCATTTTCTCATCATTAAATCTTTTTACAAGATCAATTTTTATCTCTAACGAGCTCTTGAGAATGTGACACTTGGCATTAGCATGTGTTTTATATACATTATTATCAATTCTCACTATTGAGACACTTGTCATCCCTGTGTTGATCATTGACTGTTTAACTTTGAACCACATCATATATTTAATATACAAACTTTGTGATTGTGATACTTATCACTAACACATTCACTTATAGGTGGGTTTGACATATTGACTTCATTGCACATCATTGTATATTTAATGTATTATTAAGATCTCACTGTTATATATTTTAAAAAAATCAAACTTTACCTTGTGCATATTTGACTAAGTATGGGGACCATCTCAATATGCTTGGAAGGCTAACTTTGCACCTTCATATATTTTTCTTCGCTCATCTACCTATTCTAAAATTTGGACCATATAAACTAGGCATGATAATGAAAAAACCCATATGCTCATCTCTTCTTGAATTCTTCATGCATTTTATAGATAACATCATTAATTTACTCACTCATAGTCTTCTACCAAAAACTAACTATGCTTATAACTTCTTGGAAGGCCAACTTTGTTCTTGAATAACTTTTGATACGCTTTATTTCATGACCTATAATTTAGCACATAATATCCTCTCACATAGGGGATTCCATCCATATATACATATACTCTATAAACTTTCATATGTACAAGATATGACATCATAAAAATGCCTACTCAGCTTTTTCTTACCATCTACAAATTTGATTATGTGGGAAAACAATGTCAAAATGCCTATGAGCCCAAATTTGCTTGTGCATATACTTAATCATGCCACATCATGTGACATAATATTTAGTGTATATAAACTAGGCATAAAAATTAAAAAAACCCATATGATCATTTTGTCTTGACACTTTCATGTGTGTGAATTTCGACCTCATCAACATGCTTACTTGGTTTTACTCGAACCCTTTTATAAATTTGGCTAGGTATAGAAAATTAGTGAATTTTGTCTAAGTAGCCAACTTTGCATCTTCATATCCTCTATTGTGTTTTATTGCATGAATTCAAATATGGTGCATAATAACTAGGGATGAATGTGATCATAGCCATATGACCAACTTCCCTAGACTCATTCACACATGGCAATGGTGATATCAACAAACTACCTATTTATATTTTCTTCTATAGACCCAAAATGTCTAGATGATCAATATCAAGAACAAAATGAATTACACTCATGCACACAAGCACTTCAATCATCCTTGACCTTTGATAAGATCCCTTACACATCCTCAAATCACCATACTCATCTATCAACATCAATGAGATCCATAATGCCAATAATATCCCTTTTGACATCAATGCCAATCATATTACCAACATTCATATCTCTTGATTGGGTTTGAGCATGTAATATATACCCACTATGAATATTAGGTTCACTTGGAGAATGATGGAATGGAATGTAATGAAAGGGAGAATTAGAATGGCAATAAATATGCCTCCAAGAGTGGGGACTCATAGATAGAGGTTTTAGAGCCTTTCAAGTATAAAAATGTTTTAAATTCATGATATTCATAGTCTAATTGAGATCATCTCCATCAAGTGTGGGTAATATATAGGATCTTGACCCAAATTTTGTAATAATGATATAGGTCCCAAGCTAGTTTGCTTCAAATTTTCCCTTTTTATCTTGATCTGCATTGGTGTTCTTTTGATTTTCTTTAAGGACTAGGTCACTGACTTCAAATTCTCAAGACAAGATCTTTTTGTGATATTTTCCCTTGAGCTTATTTTGATATGCTCAAAGATGGTTTAAATCATTTGACATTTTTCATCCAATAGTTCAAACTCTTGTAGTTGTTCTTTCTTGAGGTTATGATCAGTAATGATTCCCCACAAAGAGATGCATAATGAGGGGAGTTCTATTTCCACAAGCAAGATTAATTATATGCCATATATTAAAGAGTAAAAATTAGCCCTTTTAGGTGTTTAGACACTAGTTCTATAAGACAAAAGTGTAGGGTATAATTGCAAATGCTAGTTTCTTCTTGTATCATTGATGATTTTCTTTATAATCTTAAGAAGTATGTTATTAGTGGCTTTTGCTTGTCCATTCCCCTGGGGATGGTATGGTGTCAAAAAATGTTTCTCAATGTGATAACATTTTCAAAAATCTTTGACCTCTTAATTTTTAAAATACTTGTCACTATCTGAGAATATTTTGGTGAGGATGTTGAAATGACAAATGATTTTATTTAGAATAAACTTTAAGATATAGAGACCTATGGTATAAATAAGTAGCATGGATTCAACCCATTTTTAAAATTACTTCATAGTTATGATTATAAACTTATGCCCATTAGATGATGTTGGATTGATCTTTTTGATTAAATATAATCCCCATAAAGAAAATGGCCATGGGCTCATTATAGGTTACATCTCTTATGCAGGGACATGATTAAGATTACCATGTTTTTAATAGGCTACACATTTGTGTACATATTATTAGGTATCCTAATCCATTGTAGGTCAATCATATCTAGTCCTAAGTAAATTATTGGCTAGGGCCATTCCATTGACATGACCACCATAAATACCATCATACACCTCTTTGATTGTAAATTTAGCCTTTTATAAGTTTAAGCATCTCAATAGGGTCATGTTATAGTCTCATCAATAGAGTGTGTTGCTAAGGATGGTGTAATAGGATATGTGATGGATAA
Organism: Torreya grandis; assembly: GCA_037957365.1. Classification (NCBI taxonomy): domain Eukaryota; kingdom Viridiplantae; phylum Streptophyta; class Pinopsida; order Cupressales; family Taxaceae; genus Torreya; species Torreya grandis. Next base: position 791,314 of record JARHVA010005764.1, read on the forward strand.
AGGATTTATGTTCGTGATGATTTAGGTCTAGTGGTATGATATTATCATAGATATAGGTATATATGTCATGATACCATGGTAAATTAGGATGACACAAATTTGAAAATAGGCCATACATTGATGAGCCAATAATATCAAGTGTTCAATTAGAAAATGACCTTTAAGGACATCTTATGAAATATTGATTAAGGACTCGATAGTGGCCATAGAGCCAAATACTTTATTACTTCCCTTTGGTACTTGTTCGAATGAGATGGATTGGAAATTTTGTTTTGATTGGTCCACTATCTATTTATAGGGAAGTTATTTCTCATATTTTGTTTATAACTACTCATTTACTTGTTTAATAATTAATTATGAATCACCAAAGATGTGAAGGTACTAGATATTCCACTGGATGGATAGTTGGAGATTGATAATTAAGGCTTAATATTCAAAGTTATTATTGGTAGATAGGAAAGTAAGGAGGAAATATTTATGGATTAGGTCACCTTGTGGGGTTACCAAAATTATTCTTCATCCCAACCCATGTGTGGTGAAAGATCCATCAAAATATAATAACCATCTATTTGATTCTGTAGTAGTCAATAATGACTCATTTGGGAAAGCTATGATAAGAGGCTTAGTATCTACAAGGGGTGATCTACAAATTAATCCATAATTGATTATCCTTGGATGGCCTTTGATTTATATATTCTGTATCTAAATCACTTAACAACATAATCCACTTGTTCATCCTACCATTTAGATTAAATATTGATAGCATGTACTTAAGGGGATCAACTTTGGCTATCAGCTAAACTTGGCTATTAAGTGTATAATGGTAGAGTTATTGGGATGCAAATAAAATGACTAAGACTTTTTGATACAGGTATAATTAATATCATATGAAATCAATGTCATGCAGAGATAATAGATTGCTCATTCTTTCCCTTCATTATTGTGTTGAGCTAGAAGGGACCCTATTACATAAGGTGTTGTGTCTATATATATATATATATATATATATATATATAAGCAAAGGACTTCCCATAACTAGTGCTAATAAGACTAGAGGCTTAACTAAATATTGCTTAATATTGTTAAAATCATGTTGACACTCAAAGTTACAATTGAAGTAAGTCCCCTTCTTCAAGAGATGGGTGAAATCATGACATTTTTTTGCTAATTATGAAATAATTTGATATATGGCCATTAATTTTACTTGAAGGATTTTGAGCTACTTCAAATTTCTAGCAGGAGGTATTTCCACAATACCTTTGAATTTTACTAGGTTAACCTCAATGCCCTTAATGGAGACGATGAACCCTAATAATTTTCTTGAGGTAAATCTAAACACATTTTTTGGGGGTTCAATCTGACTTTATATTCTCAAAGGCACTCAAATATTATTATTAAGACTACATGATGCTCTGATCAGAGTTTTAACTTCCCCAAAATATCATCTACATAATATTTGGTGATGTCATGCATCATATCATGGAAGATGATGGTCATTCCCTTTTCGTATGTAGCACCTATTTTTTTAAGAACAAAAGGTGTCACTTGATAACAAAAATTTCCCCATAGAGTGATAAATTTTGTCTTCTGCTAATTATCAAGTGCAATTTTCATTTGATTGTATCCCAAAAACCCATCCATTATGGATAACATCTCATAACCCACAATGGATTCCATGATCATGTCTATATTTGGTAAGAGAAAGTCATCCTTAAGACATGATTTATTGATATCTCAACAACCAGTGTAAATTTTGATTTCACCTTATGTCTTGGCCATAGGAACAATATTCGATATCCAATCAAAATAATCAATGGGATAGATAAATATAGCTTCCAAGAATTTTTGTAATTCTTCTTTGACTAGTAGAGCCACCTTGGGGTGCACCTTGTGAATTTTTTATTTGATTGGTTTTACATTAGGATGGACTACTAAATGATGCACTACTAAGTATGGATCAAGTCTTAACTTGTCTGAATAGCACCATACAAAGACATCTATATAATCTTTGAGAAACTCAATAATAATTTTACATTCTTTAGATGTAATAATTTCCCCCAATTTGACTATGAAAAGATGATCTTCAATTCCAATATTGACTTCAATAATCTCCTCGAGGGTGACTGGTCTTGAATTCATGTTGGGGGTGATGAAAAGTCTTGAATTGTTAAAGCAAATTCATTAGGGAAATTTGTATCTAATTCTGAATAGAATTATGATTCATCAAGAATGAGTTGAAAGTACTTTAAACTTGGAGAGGGATATTATTCTTCATACTCCTCTTCTTAGATTTTACTAAGGGATGTTTGTTGTTCTTTAAAATAGGTTGACTTTTTGAGATTAATAGAGAACCACTTCTTGTGTTCTCCTAATGGCATAAAGTCTCATGGTCCAAAATATTCACCAATGGCCTCATCACTCTAAAATATGTCAAAACAAGGCTCATGATTTTGCTCCTAGTCTATCAGGGTAGGGTAATGGATGGAGATATTAATGGTGGAGATGGTGGTGTCATGGAAGAGATTGGTGGCATCAAGATCTTCATAAATACTATAAACAAAACTTGTTTCTATTTCTTCATCATATAAAGACTCCTTAGGAAATAAAGAAGTGTCCAAAATGATATTGTTTAGGTTAATGCTGAGAGTTTCGTACCTAGACCAAGATGTTTTAGGTGTTCTTAAACCCCTATAGGTTCAATCCTACCTTTTTCATTTATCCCTAGTTATTTTCCCTAATAATTCATATTTTGTATCATCTTCTAGAGTTAGGTGTACTTTTGTTTATGGAGTTATAAGGCCTCATTATTTGTAATAAGACATGAATCATCAAGATCATCAAAGTACTTTTATGATAGTAGACTTACACTAGTAAAGGCTATATATCTGAGCTAATAAATGATAAGATTATCATTCCTCATAGCTAGGGACCCATAGCTACATAGGTAGAGTGATAATTTTCCTACACAAAAGGTCTTGTATTCATATTATCCAAAACTTTTGAAAGTGATCTTGAGATGGGTGATGTCTAGGGATGTATTTAAAGTAGGTATTAAATCATTTGGGTGGACATACATTGTATATGTTAGAGTAAGAGTGTAACTATGTGTATTAGGATAATAGTAAATGGGATGGGATTAATCCATCTGATAGCTAAAAAAATGTTCTATCTCATGAAGGATGGTAACCTCCATGCCTAAATGAGGGAATGTTAAACATTGATGGGGGGTGGAAGGGATTTCTCACATTTCATAGATATATGGATAGACTATAATTAGATTATATGGAAGATCAACATCCATAACATGAATTAAAATTTTATGGATAATAGGTCCCATAATGATAGGAAGATAAATGGCTCCTATAAATGGCCTTTCATTATTATCATATGCCTTAATCATTATGAGTGTAGGTCCTAATGAAACCTTAAAGTAAACCAAATTATTTAGAAAGTCCAAATTGAAAAAAATTAAAGTAAACCCTCTGTCTATGAGAGCCTAAGGGATTTTGTGGTTGGAAATGTAAATTTATATGAAAAATGGATAATTATGATGTGGGCCAATAGGATGCATGTCTTAGGCACTAGAAGTTATTTGTTGTGAGGGAGACAAATTACCCACCAATGCTTGTAATTGGTTGTGTCAATATATCGAGGGATTTTGAGGTCATTTAAGACTTGATTAAGAATTTCCCAATGCATTGATGACATTTGAAGAAGATTTATAAGGGAGATTTGGGCTAGAGTCTTCTTTAGCTATTGGATTATATCATATGGATTATCAAAAGATGTAGAGTAATTTTTAGAGACATTGAATTTTTGGGAAGTGGAAATGGATGAGTCTTTTGGTTTTACTCCAAGAACTACAATTTTGTTATGGTGTGTGCTTACTACTTGGTTAGATATAGCCTGGTTAATCTTAAGAATGGTGGATGGTGGTGGTGTGGCATCTTGAGGGTCATATATTTTCATGGTATTGACATAATGATATGGGATGGCATGATAATCAATTTGATTGGTTGTGGAGGATCAACCCTAGTTTTGGGTTATTTTCTTTACCTTTTTTCATGTTTAGGAAATGGGTCTTGATAGATTCCAAGATTTTGATTAATTGAACTCTCCCCTTCTACTTCAATGTCCCCTTTCTCAATTAAATCTTGGATGTAGTGTTTCAATTACATGCATTTTTCAATATCATGACCTTTAACTCTATGGTATTGATATAATTCATCCTCATAATACCAATTTGGTTGGGTTTTACTATCATCCAAAGGTCAAATTTCTAGGAGAATAATCATATTTGTAGCTATTAACTATTATATGATTACTTTTGTAGGTATCCAAAGACTAGTGAGAGGCCTTTTCCTATTTGGGGTTTAGGATTTCCTCGTGGTACTCTTATGGTGCAGACATTATGTTTATTAGTAGGAGACATTTTATGCACTACTTGAACATGTTGTTTAGAATATGTAACTCCATATCCCACAATATTTTGTTTTTATTAAAGATTTTAGGCTTACATAAGAAACTGTTGTCTTGATTATGACTTTGTTCACTTTGGGTATACAATTTGATTCTACCTTTCTTAATTAGGGGATTTTTTATTTGGATCCTCTTCTCTATTATATCATCAAAATATTTTTCCCATTTTATTTTTAATTAATGTTTAAATTTATTATTGAGGTTCTCAATAAACATTTTGGCCAATTTCTTTTCTAAAACCATACAACGAAATCAACTTGTAAGACTTCTCTACCTTTGTAGAAATGAAACTAAGATTTCCATATTTCTTTATTTAGTGTTGTAAAGATCCATGATGGATATATAATGCTAAATATTAAAAGAGAAGTGTCTTATGAATTTTTCAATCAACTCCCTAAAGCTAGATATTGACTCTTTTAGAAAATGCATAAACCATTCTAGTGTAGGTCTTGTGAGACTTCTAAGGAAAAGCTTGAGGAGATAAACATAATCATAAGCAACCTCATGGCATGATACATAGAATTCTTGTACATGATATTGGATGTCTCCTTTCCCTTTGTATTTTTCAAAAAAATTAACCTCATAATGTGATGTAAAAGGTACTTGTAAGATGCTCGTGTCTAAAGGAGAGGTACAAAAATCTTCATACTTTTACCTTATTACTCGTATACAAGAATCAATATACTAAATATTTTCTTTCATTATCCTCCACTCTTGACCAAAGGATGGGTCCATGAGAGGATTGGAGGTTTGATCATGACTAGTGCAAGGTCTAGAATAATTGGGGTTAGTGTTTCTAGCATGTTTCCTTGGAGAAGGTCTTTGATTTTGGGCCTAAAATTATGAGGTAAGGGAGTTAATTTATTGGGTTAATTATTCTAACTAATATTCCAAAGTGTTTATTCTCCTATTACCTCAATGTGATTATTTTTTATGGGTTCTTGTTATTCTTTTTCTTCAAGCTCTTACTCATGATCCATAAGATTTTCCTCTTCATGCTCTTGGATGGTATTATCCTACTGATGTGGAGTGTTGGGCCTAGTAGATGGATGAATTAAATGGTGTAATATGTTTGGGTAAAAGTTAGGGGATAATGTGCCCCAAATTATAATGATCTAGGCTAATATTTGGTCATTATTTTCATAGATATATTGATCAAATTGGGCCCTAACCTCATCACTATGGAAGAAGTCATTTTTGAATCAGTCTTCCTCTCTAGGGGTTTGCATGTCACTATGCATGTCATCATTATCCTAGTTTTGATCATCTAGGTTCCCTAAGAAGTCATTTTCTTGGTTGAATCCTTATCCCATATTAATAATTTATGCACAGGTTGGGATAGGCATGATGGATGATGAGGGTGACGCATAAAAAGTGATTAGATATGACTTTAATGAAGGATGATGAGAGATAAGGTGACTTTGGATACTAATTTTTTCTAAAAAATAAAACTAAGAGTGGTCAAGATAAATGATTTAGATGTGTCTTGGATTAGGATTTTAGAGGGGATGAAGACTAAGATGACTAAATACTCTCAAAGCAAACACCCTATAAGGATTCAATCTAGTAAAGAGACAAAAGAGGACAAGGTGACTGACTATTCCTCACACTAGCAAGGTGACTATTAGATGGGTGCTAAATGTGAAGAGATAGGATGATGATGAGTGATAGACTAAAACCAAACAAGGTTATAAATCTTGATAATGTCTATTTAAGGATAGAAGTGATTCTTATGATATAAAATGATGGGTTACCAATAAAGTTTGATTTTAAGACAAATGTTTATATACAAAAGTGTGAATGGTGATATGAAATGGGTGATTTGTTTGATTCTAAGGTGGTATTTATCCTAAGGGTCTCTAATTTTTTTGTGATAAAAATGGGAAAGGCTTATTAAATTCACAAACAACATGGGTTTTAACATAACACAAAAATAAAATGCTTAATCAGAATCCCTAATTTAGTCAATGGAATTGGTGTGTAACATGATGTCTGCACTATCTAACAGCTTCACAGGTGAAGCTATAGGCTTGTGACCCATTATGAAATCAACCAAAATCTCTTGACCTCATCTACACTTGATGGTCACTTGGGAGATGATCTTAACCATGATATTATAATGCATATTATGGATGATAATTCCTATGCTAGGTTTACACAAGTATGTCTAAGGGATTCCTCAAAATAAACAAAGGTATATTTGGCCTAAATCCCTATAGGGTTTTATCTAATGCCTAGTTTAGAGAGTTAACTCTTTCCCTTCATGGATGACCTATATGGGGTTAACCACTTAGTCTATTGATAGATGTCCCTAATATTTATACTCCAATAAAACATGGAGTTTGGTTGAATACATGATGATGAAATCTATGAAACCAACCCCTCGTTACTAAGCCTATGCATGGGGATGAATTCCACACCATGTGTTATCCTAGACATAATGGGCTAATACACATGCAAGAAAGATTAATTTACCTAATTAATTACCTATGTGAAGGCATTAAAAATCAAATAAACAAGTCATACACACATGATATATACAATCAAAATATTAAAATATGTAATTTATGAACTTTTCCTACAAGCACATAGGTTAGAAAATAAGATTTAGTGCCTTCTACTTGAAAGGTCCTACAAGAAATGGGTTACTAGTTTAAAATAAATCAAAACTACCTATTTCCTAAAAACCATAAAAACATAGCTAGTGTAAAATAATATTTGCTTCTAGAGACTAAATAATCATAACTTTTATAAAAAAAATCTACTCTTGAGTCATGGTATTGTGTATTAGTAGCTAATCATGATACTTGATCGTATCGACCCTAAAAAAACATATAAAGTTAGGTAAAATTGTGACTTTTATCACAAAAATGCAAATTCACAAGTAGAAATATTGTAAAAGAATAAAATACTTCAATATTTTGAACCTTAGACTAGAATATGGATGCAACGAGGTTATTTGTAGATGTATTAAAAGCCTATTTATAGTTTTTTATATCAAAACTTGTTTTGAAAAGACACAAATATAAATTTTTTGACCTTATATAAACTAGTGAAGGATTTAAAAAACTACAAAATAGAATGATATTTATCTCTAAGAATGATCTTTGGACTTGTATTAGCAGTGAAAATTGTAACATAACTTAGCAATATAGGTGTTTAACACCTTTTAGAAAAATCACTTATTAAAAGATAATATCACTTATTTTATTACAAAACCACTAATTTATGATTGGTGGTATTATGTAAAGTGATGAAAGGAGTAATGATGAGAGTTTGAGTCCTTATTTATGCATCTCCTATCCCTTTCCTATCAACATACCACACAAGGTAAACACTGTTAGCAATAAATACCCTAATGCCTTAGATTATTTGAATAAGAGTATAATTTGTTATGAAAAGACTTTTTAAGATTGGTACCTCCCCCTTCCTACAAATAAAGGAAAATTAGATAGACAAAAACTAGGAAGTCATAGAATTAACAGGTTAATTTAACAATTTTAAAAGAAAACACAAAATCATGATTTTTGAGGAAAATATCACTACTTTTGAGACAAAATTATGAATTTCAAAATTGTAATTTTACATCTTGGTACCCTGGTAATTTAGGGCTAAACAATCCTAATTTCCTACACATAGAGAATAAAATCCCACTCTTGGTAGATAAACATTTTAAAACTACCTATAGAAGCTAAGAATTTGATGCAAAAACTACTTATGCTTATTTTGAAATACAAACCTACAAAATCATGACTAAAAGGACAAAACTATAAATTTTGCACAAAATCATGATTTATGAATTAGTGATATTGAAAAAAGTCAAAAACCCTACCAAAATACAAACCATTAATGGTTAAGGTGATGTTTAAGGCAATATAGCTTAGTTATAGACAAAACTGCAACTACAATATTGCTACTTGCAGGTCAATACCTCTAATCACTTGTTCATGAAGGTTTAAGTAATTTTAGAGCTTATTCTTCATCCATTAAAGCTTAAAAGTCACCAAATAAATTCTAATATGCCAAAAGGGTTATATTAAATGGTTATCTCCCACTGTGGTCACCAATGTGTGATTGTATTTTGAGTTATTTATAAAATTACCATATTTAGTAATAAAAACACAAGAACATAAACAAAATCAAAGGAGGGGATAAAATAAAAATTAGTAAATTAAATTTGAATTCTTACCATCTTTTTATCCCTTATGAATCCTCTCCAAGATCTTTAAGTTGATTTGAATGTAAAAATGGTTGGATGTGGATTTCTTGACTTGAGCTTCCAAGTGACTCCAATGGCTTCCTTGGGTTATTAAATGGCTTGAAAAGAGTATGAGGATGATTGATAATGGATGGTTATGAGATTTTAAATGGGGAATATTAATTTATAAGTTAGTTTTTCCATATCCTATGCATGGCTTATATAGGATGATGGATGATAATTTAGGGAATTTTAAATTATTTTAGAAGCCTATATTTTAGAGACTTCTAGATCTTTGGAGAAGCTTCACTAATTCTAGAGGTTTCTTGATTAGTTTAGGGATAATGGAGGATTAGATGGGATTTAATGAGGTTTATGATTTATAGTGGTGTAGGAAAGGCTAGGGTGGTACGGTAGATAGGTGGTAGGTGAATAAAAAAGAATTTTAAATTATCAAGGGGTTAGTGGGTAGTTAAGTAGAATAGTTATTGGGTTAATTGGGTAATTAATTATTTATAATGATATGGTAAGGTTCATGAGATGTAGGGAATTTTTTTTAGGAATTAAGATATTAGTTAATTATGTAGGGCTATGGTTATGAGTTAAATTAACATGTTTTAATAAGATTATTAGGGTGAGTAGATTTAGGTGCATATATTTTTTCCCTATTTAAAATGGTATTATGTTTTAAGCAAAGTGGAGTGAGTAATGAAATTTTTAAATAAAAATCATTTCATGTATAAGGGTGTTTTTAGTAGGTATGATGCCCTATCAAGGGAGTATGATAGGAGGAATGATATAAATGGTCACTCGAATAGAAATCCCTAGGGTGGGAGAGGACCAAGATGATGATAAGGGGTTAGGATGACCCTAGTGTTGATGTTCTATGATTGAGATGACCCAATCATAAGTGCTATGGGATAAATTATCTTTGCCTTAGAAGATGATTTTTAGACAAATTACCAATGTCTACAAGGGAGACAGGTTGATGAAGACTTGAAATCTCAAGACCTAGACATTATTTAGGAAAGGTAGAGATGGGATAAGCCATAGGCCAATGATAATTCCCATAGCAAGGACACATGCCAAGTATGGATAGAATCTTGTAAAGGACATTAGATAAGTGATTATGGAAAATAAGCCACTTTATGTTGGATTAATAGCTTAAAATCATGTAATAATGTTAAGTTAACCATTTAGGATGGGATGAGATTGGAGGTTAATAATGGTCGAGCTAACCCTAGTCACAAAACTATGACCATATGATTCCTACATAGTCTTAGGAAACCTCAAGGTGATGTAGTTATGACTTAGGATTGGGGATTGATAATGGGGAGATGGAAGGCCATGCCTTAGGATACCTAAAGATTATTAATGATGATTAAATGGGATAATAGATTATGACACAAGATTCAAGGTTGAAAATTAGGAAATGAGGTAGGATAATGGGTTTAGTGGGGGTTAAAGGGGTAATGGGGGGTAAAATGGAGGGGTAAAATAGAATAAATTGGTTTATTTTATATTTTACCTTAGTTTCTTAGAAACTCCATCCATAGATTGTATCCCACACTCATCACATCATAGAGAGAGTTAGAGAGCATCAAAGGCTAGCTGATGTGGGACCAATGATAAGTATTCAACCCCTAGCCTATTAATTAATGCATTTTTGAAATTATTACATCAATTAATGCTTGTACATTCTATAGGTACAATACCATGACTAAGGGTAATGCCCTAAATGGTGAATTATTCTTGAAATTCATGATATTATGGTCATGAACTACAATATTGCAAAACCATGACATGTGACTAGCGGTATTGTAATACCACAAAAAGAGAATGGCAATATTGTAATACCACAAGAGGATAATCACATTTTTTCAAAATTATAAGGTTACAATTATGGTTATGAAAAAATATTTAATATGAGTGGCAAGATTATTGATATCATTAGTATAGGCTAGGTCATAATTAGAGGTATTGTAGTGTTTAGGGTAAAACGAGAAGGGGGTGGTTTAGGGACTTAAGTGAATGGGATGGATAGTCAAAAGGTGGATAGGATGATGTTAGATATGTTAGGTTATGGATTGAGATGAATGGAGTGAATAGTTAGTGGGTTAGGTTGGGAAGATAAGAAGGGTAAGGTTAGATTAAGAGATGTTAGGATAGAGGCTACAGGGATATAGGTTTAGGTGGGTTATGATAACTAGAGTGGTAAGGACTAAGGGTGGGGTTTAGTATGGATAAAATCATGTTAAATAGGTTAGGAAATAGAGAGTAAATAGGCTAAAGGTCTTAGGGTAGATGAGTGAATGGGATTGAGTTTAGATTATTATAGGATAAATTAGGTAAGAGTAAGGTAGGATAAGTGAGAAGAATTAGGGACTTAGGGACATGGTATAGGGGGATGGATGGGATTAGTGGTAACAAGATGAGGATTGTTTTAGATGATGGGGTATATGGAAAAAGACAGTTAGGTAGATAAGGTGGAGAGTGGGGTTAAAATAGAACAAGCTAGGATGGGTTAGGAATTAGGGTAATGAGATAGGGGTATTAGAGGATAGAGTAGATGGGTGAGTTATAAAGCAATGGATAGTTAGGTGGATAAGATGGAGTGATGAGGTTTGGAGGGGGTGATGAAGATAAGTTGTTAGGATGATGAGATAGGATATACCAAGGGTAAAGTTAATATGATTATAACTATTTGATAGGATGTGTGATTGATGAAGGAAGATTTAAGAGTGATGGAATCTTGACTATGACATCCATAGGTATTGTAAAATATGCATGTATTGACATTAGAGGAGTATGGCATGAGAGAGTTGGTTGAAATTTATTATGTGGTGACTATGTCGATAGTATGGATTGATAGAACATTGATCATAACCCTAGTTAAGAGGTGGCACTAAGAGATGAGCACCTTTTAGTTCATGATAGGGGAGATGACCATCACTCTGGTGGATATGTTTCAAATCTTCTCACTTCTTATGATAGGCCATATGATATACTCATGGTCACACACCCTTAGTGTTAAATATTAGAGGATGGATGGGATGCTATATATTAGAGTATAATATGCATGAGTGAACATTTATAAGGAACTAAGGGAGGGAATGATCAACATGTTGACATTAGTGGTGATCTCTCTTATGATAAACATACTTTTATATGACAAGAATGGGTAGTGGTTTCACTTGGACTTAGGAGACATAGTATCAAACATAGTTTAGGGCTATAGAGTGTTTTCCTAAGGGCCAATTATATTATCCCATTTCTACTGAGTGCTTCACATGGGAGAATATAAAGGAGCAATGAGCCTAAGCCTATCTCTAATATTACAAATATGGAGTTGGGAGCACATATCCATAGAGCATCCCTTGGGCACACCTGTAGATATACATACCCATGAGCTGATAGTTCCTAAAATTTTATCCCCTAATATTATCCTAATACCCTTCTAAAACTCAATTAGTCATAACATGAAGCTAAAGGATTCTACTCTCTATAAGCTTCCCTCATCCTCCACATTTTATATAAATATCTATTTATAGAAAACTCCAAGGAATTTTAAATTCCTTATAGTTATCCCTTCTTTATAGAGTCTTCTTATCTTGAAACTTATAATAAATATTTAATTCATTATAAAATCCTCCTCCATTTCCTATTTAATCACACCATCTCCCTCCATTCCAACTAACTATAAAATAACTATATGAATGGCAAGCTAATAGATAATCCATAAAATATCTACTGTAGAAAATTTCACTAAGGTTGTCTTTGCATATAGTCAAGTGCTTAGCTATCAAACCAAGTCAGTTTTAGACTATATAAAGCTAGGAATGACCATAGAAAGTTTTAGTGCACAACATTTAATCATGATGGGGTGTTGACATTAGTTTCACATAAGGCCTAAGCCTTGTGCACTCACCTAAAGTGTAAATTTAAAGGGATCAGGCCTATGTTGGGTTAGTTACAACATGGTACAACTTGGGATAAAGGGACTCAGTCATTATATAGATGGGCTCAAGTGGCCTTTTAACACTAAGTCCTTCAAAATAATTTCAATAGGTGTAAGCCTTATCAAGGGCATAGGTATTAAGGTGAAAATCCATCTCTAGATGGACTAAGCTCTTACCAGCATATGCTGTTAAGGTATAGGTTAAGGGTCATTTGGTTACCTATGCAAATCATAGGGATAAATTAGGTTCAAGGACTCATTCTTGAGGTAGTGCTTTAGGTACAGGTCTTAGAATATTGGTAAATTTAGGGTTATAACCCTTATTAAATTTATAGGTGAGATGAGGTCACTATATGGCACAACAATAGCATTAGTGACCAAGGATAAAATTCCATTTCATAATACATTCAAGTAAATATCTCTAACATTACTTAAATGAAGCTAACTGACAAGCATAACATTATGCACATTATAACTTAAGGATCACTACTTCATTTAATATTTCAATAACATATTTTAATATAAATAACTAGATCACATGCTCTTCCCAACTCTATTCATTCCCAATGGTTCACATGTAAGCTTGGGCTATATATTTAAATCTATAAACTATTCTTATGCATGCTAAGAAATACTAGTGGTTTTCTCTTTATTTTTATAGAGATTTGTTGTAATTAATATCCTATCCTTGTATTTAATGTGAGTCTCATTTTATGGGCAAAATTTAGTCTCCTTGCCAAGTTAGATGGATGCATGCTGAGTGATGAGCTATTGCAAGTCTGCCAATTCCACTACACTATCCAAGGTGGAAAAGTAAACACCATACACTAATCTATAACTAAGGGGTTTCTATCTCACCTTCTCCATTTTATAAAATCCATGTTTCTTGAGACACAATTTATAATTATTGGTAGGGATGTCTTTATGTAAGTCATTTCTATGCAACTACCTACCATCTGGTGTAAGATCCATGAGGACTTCTATAGTTGGCACCAAAATGTATAAAAAGCGAGTAACCACTACAAAGGTTACCTCATGATTATATTGGTTTATTTTTCATGGTCCACATCCTTTCTCAAAATGGGGACCAACATTACCCCATAAAAAATTGCTAGCCTACCCTGGACTAATCTTTAAGCACCTTACATGCACAAAACTTGGGCACACCCTATCTTAAGTCTTCCTTAAAATTTTCAAAAACCTAGATGGTATCCCTAATATATTTAATGGATCCATCTAATTATATGGATTTAACCTCAATATTGATCACATTTTTGCTTTGAAACTCCTTTCTAAAGGCTTTAAGCCTTTCTTTCTCACGCTTCACCCTACTTTCCAAAATCTCTCCTTGCTCACTAGCCTTTATTTGGAAGGTGTAGAAGACCACCTGTAAATCTTGTTCTTTAGTTTTTAGTTGAGTGATAATTGATTTAAACTTAGACATTACATACATGTGCTTAGTCTTAGCTACCATGAAAGAGTGTTGGAATAAAGTGTCCTTATCTTCCTTTGTCTTCTTAAGGTGCATGTTGATAATTGTTGCCTAGTTGGCAAATTTACAAAATGTTGTGTCTGCTTCCTTGATGACCTCTTTGATTTTGGTGAATATATCTTCAACCACTTCCATTTTTTTTTCAATTCCTTCCATAGGACCTCACAAGTGTCCTCTTGGTCCTCAATCATCCACCTCATCCTAGGGAGCATTTGATCCACAAGCGTGCATACTTGGTTAACTTTGATCTTCTCTAAAGTATCCACCTCATCTAAGAGGGATGACTCTGTCTCTCCTACATTATCTACAAGCTATTATAGCTTGAGCTTAGTTACCTTGAGCTCCTTCTCAACCTTCTTTGATATTCTCTTCTAGTTATAGGTGAGAACATCATTGATGATGTTTTTGCATGCTATAGTGGAAGCCATCTTAATTAAAGCATGGGCTAAGCACATGGGACTCATGTCATTAAAATTGAAGAGTTGCTAATCATGCCCTTCATATGTCTTCTTAGCACTCCAAATTACCTTTTTGGAACCTCAAATTTGGGTTCATCTATATAGTAATCTAGTACCTAAGAGACTTGGTGGTGCATCAAGGTCATGGTAGTTTTTAGAGGCATGCACTCCATTAGGTAGATGATCTCATTTTCCTTAATCTCTTAATACACCTTTTCTCTATTACCTATAAAAAACTCCTCATACTCTCCCAACTCTTCCTTCTTAATTCTGATAGTGCTTGATCCAATGTCTTCTTTTATGAATTTTTGTTCTTGTTCTTTATCTTCTTCCTCTTATTATTCTTGTTCTCCTTCTTCCTGGGGTTCTTTGTCAAACTTCTTCCCTTCATCCATTGTGTCTAGCAGTCAATCTATGGTGCAAACTTATATTACACATCCTTTTATTTTCCTAATCCTAATGAGGCTTTGACCTCCTTCTCTATTTACTTCAAGGTGATAGTATCACCTTCCTTCTCCTTAGATGCCCCTTCATATCCAGGGCATGCCTACTATGTAGCTTCCTCTACTATACTAGTGGGGGCACTTAGTGCCTTCTTTGGTGTTTTCTCTTTACTTATCCCTATGCTTATGGTGACCTTCTTCTCTTACCTCTCTTTCAACATTTTGACCCATTCTACATAGGAAACCTTTTCCTCTATTTCCTTTTTCTTAGCCTTCTCTTCCTAGGCCTTTCTCTCTACCTCTTCCTTCTTGGCCCTTTCCTTCTCAGCCTTCCTTTGCATGGCTTACACTATGCATTTATTTTATTGTTCTCTTATTTCCTTATCCTCTAGTTGATTGATTTTAACCTGGGACATGCCCTTGGATTTCATATCCTCATGCCTCTAATGTAATTTTAGCATTGTGTCAATATGCACTTGGTCAAGGCCCATGCCCTTCCACTAGTACTATAGATCCTCTTCCATTAGTGTACCTAATTAGGTTACCTCTTTAGGCACCTTGCCCTTTTCTCCTTCCATGCCTCCTTCCTTCAAATTCACCTTACTCTCCTCTTCCTACCTCTATTCTTTAGCCTCCACCATTTCAAATACTTCCTTATGCACTCCTACCTTAGTCATTTCTTCTTTTTGTTATTGCATCTCTTGTGCCCTTTGAATTTTGGCTTCACTAAAATTGAGTTTCCTCAGCCTCATTTTGTGCTTCTATAGCTTAGTCTTAGGTGGTGGGGAGAGGGTCTCTTCACTTGGAGAGGAATGAATATACTTAAGCATAATTTAGGTGCCTATCACACCTTATTATTCCTCCAACTCCTCTTCCTCCAACTCCTCTTCTATGTCAGAGAGCTCTATCTTGGGCAACAAAATGTAGGCCTTCCCCTTCTTCTTTGTGCTAAGGTAGGTATTTGGCATGGACTTTATGTGCTTCTTATAGGAGCCTAAGGATGATGACTCTTTTTTTGAGGTGATTTTGAGCTTCAGGTGCTCTTGTATTTCCTCCAGAGTTTCCCTTCTCTTCTTTTGGGGAGACTTTTTCTTCTTGGTGGGTGTAAGGGTTCCTTCCTCCATATTATAGATTAGGGGGTATTCTTTCTTCTTGGCACTTGACCTACTGCTAGAATCCTTCTTCTTTGGCTTCATATCATAGTAGAGTCTATGGATGAATCCCATAATGGTGACCTCTTATATTAGATAGATGTCTATTTGATCCATGGTATCTTCTTCATATTCTATTGCTCTTCCATCTGTGTAGGTAAACTTATGCCTCAACTTCTACTTTTTTGTATCTAGTTCTTTAATTAGAATGTCCATTCATTGTGCATTTGGGATCTTATAAAACATATCTCTAAATTATTATACTAAGAAGGCAAAGGGGAACTTCAGCCATCCTAACCTATTTTCATTCATAAGCACCAAGCACAAGATGTAGTAGTGTTACATTGTGGAAAAAATTACCATCACAAATAAATTTTGAGGGATCCCTTGGGGAACACCACTCTAGTAAAAAGGATTCTATGTACTACTTGCATGAACACATTATGTGTGTCTTGTACTTAGGGATGAAAGTAGTGGGGTAGGTGTAATCCTTATATTTCTACATGGGGGATTCATGGTGTTCTAAAAACACCCACAGACTATCTTTATTCCCATCTATGATCTTGATATCCTCCATCATGATCAAGATGAGAACAAAACCCCACAAAAAATTTCCCTTCATACAATGGAATTCCATCACATTCTTGGTCAATTATTCTACAATGAACTTGGTGATATTAAATTAGATGCCCTACATCATGTGATATGTGATGCATAGGTACACCTTATACACATCTATCCACTAACTACCATGAAATAATTTAAAACTTACGAGGTGCACCATTGCCCTCCTACTTGGGTCCTCACATTTTTAATTGGGAATGTATATCCCTCTTGAATTAATTTAGGAGTTTCATGATGTGATCCACCTCCTTGACATCAATCATCAGCTGATGGATGTCCTATTTGACATCAAGTAGCTGATTTATCATTTTTATTAGCTATGATGAGATATTCATACACCATCTTATAAAGTATAAGTGGTCCTTGTGGACACATGAGAGTAAGACCTAGATGAGATCCCATGGTTTTTTTAAGTAAGGAAACTAATATATCTGAGTTGTACCAAAAGCTTTTAACTTGTTTAAAATTGAGACATCAAAGAGGGCATCACCTTCTAGGGTTTTATGCCCATAACCACTATATAGTCTTATACCAAGTCCGAGAAATGACTCAATGTCCAATTATTGTACTATTTTAGTTGGAAATTATGCACAAAGGAATGCTAAATTTCCCCTACCTAAACCTCTATGGGATACTACATATATTGATAGGATAACTTTGTTAGTACCTTAGAATCAACATCTATGATGCTCACCACCTTGATTGGTTGTGCTTTAGTCTTAGTGGTCATCACCTCTTATACAATTCTAACCCTCTTAGGTTCTTATTGTGCCTATACAAATATTGACACCTTTCATTTCTTCAACATTCTAAATTTACTTGTGTTGAAATGAAGTAGATGTGTCTTGCTAAAACCTCTAATGGTGTATGGCACTTTTATAGTTGTAGGATCTTCAACTTTGTGTTTAGCTCTAAGCTTTTTTCATCATTAATGGTGACCTAGGTGGTATATTCATGTTTCACTTGTCTCTCTACATAAATTATCTCATTCCAACCCCTCATACTAGATTCACTATGAATGTACTCCCTCTCTTTGTGCTTTCATTCACTCTAACATGTCAGGGTTGCTCAATTGCTCACTATGACATGTTTCTTTCTTGTTTCATCTCTCTAGTCTCTTACTTTTTTTTTCTCTTAGTTTGGTTTAGTGTAAACTTTTTAACCTAAGTAAGTTTTTCATTGATCAATTTATACCCTTCTCTTGTCAACCACCATCATTAATGTAGGCTTAATGGTGTAGGAACCTAGATCTTCTTAGAAAATGTGAAAATCCATGACATCTTTGAAAATATCCTATCTTATAAGAATTAAATTCATATCATTGTGTTACCACTACCACCTCATTGAATGTTCCTAATGGATTGTTTAGTGAAGTGATGTGTGGTTCAAATAGTCACTTACCACTTATTCCTAGGTGGACATCAGTTGTCTTAAATGACTTCCTTCTATGAATATATCCTTGGTGTGACCTTCACATTTACTATGGTAACATAGATTCAACACCTCAAATGCATATAATTTATCCTCCTTAGTTCCATTATCTTCTATTTATGCTCTTATTTCAAGCATGCTTTTCTTCTTTGGTTGATTTCTTACACATCGGCTTGCCTTGGCGTATCTTGCCCCATACAAATCCCTTAAATTAGACCTTTAGCACTTTGGTTCTCATCTAATCCTCTTGCACACTTTGAGAATGTGCATATTAATTATCTACCTTGTTCTCAACCATGTTGGGTATCTTCACTTCCTACCTCCTAAGGTATATGGATCTAGATCAATTAACACACCTTCTAGCAATTTTAGTGCAAATTTAGCACCATAGTAGTTTATTCTTGGAATTTCCCATTCCCTGCACTATCCATCTTGTTCAAATATCTTTTATTACTTCTACTTGTACTTGGTAAGCTTAACATTCACACTATGTACATGTCTAGCCTCATGTGCTTATAGGTGCAAGTCCTTGACTCACCTAATTGAAATTATGCATGAAGTGCTAACTCATAAGTTCTTGTGACCATTATGTGTCACTCACTACCTTAATACAATATACAAAGATGAATAAAAAAATTAAAATAATGGTCTAGATTATGCCAAATAGTTTTCTAGTTAGCTTACTCTCAACTAAATTGTGATAAAGAAGTTGGTGTTCCCATGGCACGAGCACCATTATACTATTCATATGGATTCAATTAGTTTCCATTGAAATACCTAGGGAGTATTTTGCTAGAAAACATGTGCAACTTTCATGCACCTATTTTCAAGATGTGATGGATGATGTAGGGACCTATTCACCAGATTTATAAATTACCTAGGTGATTGAATTACTTGGAATCATAGAGTAGCATCAATGTTCCTTCATTCAACTCCTTGTACTTGATGTGCTTATCATGCCACCACTTCTAAAATGTTTTATCAACCTGTTGACTCCATCTAGATTGGTCATACTTCTCATCTAAGTGATCTAAGTCTTCCTACCTTGTGCTTAAATATTTTTGGTCATCTAAGTGGCCAATTCATGCAATACATAAATAGGTCACCATGAATTCCATTAGCATAACTACTTAAATATTAAACACTAGTTGAAATGGTGTAGCCTTATTCAAGTACTTATAAATCATATGATATGCCCAAAATACCATTGAAACATGATCATCCTAACCCTTGTGACCAACATTGTATATATTCATTAGGCATGTTCCTAGGATTTTGTTAAAGGTTTTAGCCATGACATTGGCCTAGGGTTGATATGGGGTGGTCTTGTCATGTGCTAGCATGTATTCAGTCAAAAGGATGTGCACCATTTCATTGATGAAATGAGTGCACTTATCATTAGTCAGACTCAATGGGTACCCATACTAACTTATGGTGTTTCCCATATAAATCACATGGTTGTCATAAATGTGCAATCTTTGGTTGGCATGAATTTGGCTCACTTGGTGAAATAGTCAGTGGTTGCTAAGATGTATTTTGCACCTATGCACTATGTTGCAAGATTGATTGGCCCAAATAAGTCAATGGCCCATTTTTTGAATGGTGTTTGGGCAAGAATGGAGATGAGGGGAATCTCATCCTAGTGATTAGGATTTTTAGTGTGCTGACATACATCACATGCATTACCATATGATTTTATATCTTGGAATAGGCTTGGCTACGACAAGATTGACTTTAGTACTTTGTGCACCATTGTATCTCTAGTGTAATGGCCTCCTCTGATCTCTTTGTGAAATTCATATAGGATGGAGTCCCATTCATGTTCCAAAACACACCATCATAGGAATTTATCCCTACTTAGTTTATACAACTCCCCTTTATTTAGATGGAAGGGGGCGATATGGACCACATGTTTCTCTTTCTTAATGGACAAGGTCTAGAGCATAAACCCAAATGTTATGAAAGATATAATCTCCACTAGATATTTAATAATGTGATAAACTTTGTACAACTACAAATTCAACATGCCATCCTTAATTGACACCACTACATTTCTAGAGTTGATGTGGGATAAATGGTCTAGCCCCAAATTCTGATTCCCAAGTTTGATGACTACAAAGAACTAGAACTCTTGGAAGAGAATAATTCATCTACATATGAACCCATGTAAAATAGGATTTTTCATGAGGTACTTGAGAACCTCATTATATATGAATAAGGTGAATGGGGTTACCAGTAGGTATTGCCTAAATTTTTTCAAGGCATAAACCATTACCAGCACCTTGTGTTTGGTGGTATAATTCTACTCTACCTACATCAATTTTCCACTTGCAAAGGAGATGGGGTGGTATATATTTACCTCACTTGGTTTTGATAATATGGCAATAATGGTAGAGCTTGAAGCATTAACATGGACGTGGAAAGGAGACATCTAGTCCAAAAATTATAAAATTAGTGCACTAACCAACTTCAAAGTCAGTGTCTCAAAGGCCTCCTCTTACACATCACCCCAGTATAATGGGTCATCTTTATGCAACATATCCTCTATAGGTGTCACTATCTTTGCATATCTCTGAATGAACTTCTTATAGTATCCATAATGGCCTAAAAAGGTATGAACGTATTTCTATGTTGAGGGAGTTTATTGCTAGATTATTATGGCTATCTTCATTGGATCAACAAGTAAACCATATTTATAAATGGTTTGCTCAAGTAATATCCCAAATGGAGTTGTGAAGGTGCACTTTTTTAGATTTAAGGAGAAATGGAGCTGCCTTCACCTTTCAAACATGAAGCACCAATTGTCATAGTTATATTTTACAAAACCATACACAATTTAGTCATTGAGATATACTTGGAGGAACCTATGCATAAAGTCATTGAATTTAGTGATCAATACCCTAGAGAATATAGTTGATGCATTCTTGAGTCTAAAGGGCATCAAATTATAGGTGAAACAACCCCATTAAATAGTAAAGGTTATTTTGGGCTTATCCTCCCCCTTAATTTACACATGATGGTAACCTAAAACCCATTAGTGAAAATGTAGATTTTGTAGCCCATGACTCCATCTAGGACCTCATAAATGAATGGGGTCAAGAATGGATCATTGATGTAAATGATGTTCAAAATCCTATAGTCAACACAAATCCATATGCACCCATATTTTTTGATGCTAATGACCATCAGTCTCACCTATTCAGATTCTTATATCAATTAGATGAAATTTTCTACCAACATTCCATCAATCTCTATCTTTAACTTGATCCAAAGATTGGGATTCATTTAATATGGGTGCTTCTTGACTAGTCTCATGCCATCCACTAGCTTGTTGCTCATTTTATAAAGTGAAGGGTAGATTCCTTTCATGTACTTATCACTACATGGTAACAAGTCTTGAAATTCTTTTATGAGCTCTATAATGCATGTCAGCTCTAACTCAAACTAGTGGTGATCTTTGGCTTAGTTTATGTGATAATATCCACTTTAGTGGTCTTGAGTGGTGCATATGGTTAATTTCTCTCCTGATGAGATTATTTAACTTACCTTTTCCCTTATATTTTTTTAATTTGAATAAGCATTATATCTTTGTCATCTAGGTTATTATTGTCCACAAATTACACAAGCTTTTATCTTCTTGTTAGAGCCTTCCAATTGTGCTCTTTCCAGGTCTCATCATCTTCTTTGTTGGAGTCACTATTGAGAACCATCTCTTCAAATAATATCAAGAGTGCTAGTCATTTTTAAATAAACATCTTCTTCAAGTATTCTTATAAGATAGAAATGTCCTCAAACACTTCCTTATAAATAACTTGTAATGGCTCTAGTAGCTCTAAATCCTACAAAGAAAAGGAGAAGGCATGAACAAAACTCTCTTTGATCATCTTCCAGTTTATTATCTTGTGGTGCATCTCATTTAAAATTTACCATGATCACACCCAAGATTTTAAGGTCCTATAGAAGGCATGCACCCACCCACAGGTCTCTTGGCACATTCTCACCATAGACAGTCTAGGTTTCTTCACATAAATGCACATGCACAATTGGGTTAGGATAAAAATGTGTAAGTTGGTATGTTTAGATCCTCATTAATATTTTAAAACCTAGTGCCCATTAATACATACACATCCTACCAAGTTGGTAGGCTAGGTCTTTGTACTATCCACTAGTGAGTATCCATGCTCTTCAAGGTATGCACTAGTATACCCATTCAATTTATCTCCTTTAGGACACATGCTTCAATGTCATGGACATAATTTTATATGGTTTGGATCCCTTCATACTTTTTGAGTGTTTTAATCTTCCCTTTACTTAGTTGAAACACCCTTTTCTCCACCTTTTAGGCATTGGGAACCCATTTCTTATTGAGTTGCTCAATCCTAACCAACCCTATCCTAGCTAGTCTTGGCTTGGTTACATACACTAGGTAGCACCTTGAACCAGTGACCTCATAAGACTCCTCAATCCATCACTTGAAAACAACATTAGTTGTATTAGAGGCTGATTGTCTATCCTCCCATTTGAACATGCCTTGATCGTTAGGATTGAGATTTTTAGCAGCGTACACCATGATGTTATAGATGTGGTTGATCTCATCCTCGAGATAAAAAATTTACATTTATGGGGGCCCTTAATCACCTTAAATAGGGATCAAAAACCTTTACTTTCCATTTTCAAAAGTCATATAGCGCTTCTTAAAGCACATTTTTGTATTGTTAGCATAGTACCATGACCTTCCCAAGAGTACAAGATAGTTGTCCTATACTACCAAATTGATGAACTCAAAGTCGGTGTGGAATTCAACACCCATAATATATATAATGGTGCCCTTCAAGATCCTAATTAGTTTTACTTGTGTTTTTTTATCCTTTAACAACATGTGCAGTGGAAGCTTCAAGGGTGGCCACCCTATCTTTTCCTAGGCATTTCTAGTCAGAATATTGACCTTTGCACTCATATCAACTAGTACTTCACAAAATAACCACCCATTGATGGTGGAATATATAAATAATTATTGGTCATACTCAGTGTTATGAGTATGTCTAAATTCATGCATCTACTCCATATGTAGCATTGTAACCATTATTACTTGAAATATGCCCTCTTACATTACTTATTTCCTTGCATGCTTCAAAAATAAGTCTTTTAGTAGTGGTAACATCCCTTAAATTTGTAGGAGGCATATAATCTTGGTCAAATCCTATACTTTATCCTCTTTATAATATTTCTTGCATGAAATACTGGCCTGTGCCTCTAAACCTTTGGCCAACTTAAGTTCACCTTGTAATTTTTATATCATACTCATGGCATGTTGCAAGACATCTTTTTGCCATGAAGGGTTAGGGTATGAAATATATTTTAGCTCCATGTATGTTATCCACTTAGTGTGGCTTGATTCACCATACTCTAGGCACATATTTTAGTTTGGTTTGGTGGGTGATTGAGTGATAAAACCACTCCTTTTTGTGGCTTGTATCTTATGCGGCTCCTTATGAGTTTGTTATGGCTTAGGATCCCACCTTACCTATTTGGCCTCATACCTCACCATTTCCACACCTATATCTATGTTAGGCCAACATTGAGTTATCTTTTTATACAAATAAAGGAATTCCTTAACTACATATGGTCCTTGATAATAACCACATATTAGGTGCATGGGGCAATCACACTGATAATGTTCAATTGAGCCAACTTGTAGCATGATCATGGTGGGAATATTCCTATACCATTTCATCCTCCTCATCTAGGTACACCTTGATATTTTTCATAGCCCATATTGTTCTATCCATAGCCTTCATTACCTTGAGTCACCTGACCATTGGATGATATCATTTCCTACCTTGCAACTCTTTCTATTTTCTAGCACATCTCATCAATGACTCTATAGTCCATTATTGAGTGTGTATAGGAATCAAAATTTTTGCATAAAATGGTGGTGTTTACTTGGATAGAATTTTATAATAAAGGATAGTTTCAAGAGTCATGTGGCCCATAACAAACCTCATAATTGAGAATTAGAGCACAAACATTTCTTTGTGGATAGTTGTTCTTGTTATGCTCCTCCATCTCATAGTTAGTGCACCATAACCCACTATGAGTATCATGCACTAAACCAATGGTTAGATTTTATAGCTGGGAGGCCATTAATGAAATATATACCTCCATGAATGGGTTGATCCTATTATTAATGTTTCCTACCACCTTATTCCAAATCACAGATTCAAGCACTTCACAAGGGTCTATGAAGGTATTGATGGACAACACTCTTTTAAATGGCACCAATATGCCTCCAACAAACCATTGCATGTGTTGAGAGGGGTGAATGTCATATGGAATCTTAGAGAGAAGATTTTTAAACCATGCATCATACAAGTGCATGATCTCAAATAACCCTTGGATAATTTCCTTGAGCACCATGATGCTTTATTGCTCAAACTCAGAGATGTCAAACTCTTTCAAGAAGGTTAATTTCAGCACATTATAGTCAAATATACCATAATTTAGATCAAATTTTTGATATTAGGTGTGGGTATGATTTAGCAGTGTGGTCATAAATTGGGTTACCTTATTCTTATGATGAGTGATTCATTGAGTGTGTTATTGTAATTCATACTTTAGTACATGCTACATGACATTATCTATACCATGATACTTGGGCAAGTGCATCACCATCTCATAGTAGACTTGCTAAGGAGGTGGTGTAGGTTATAAGGCACCTAACCCCCTTGTACCTATGTTGTAAGTGGCCCTCTAGTGACTCAAATTGTAATTAGGGGTATTGATATTGATGTTATTGGCTACACTATCAAACTTGTTGGCATAGTACTGCTCACTTGTGGCATTGTGCCACTTCTTATAGGTTGTTACTCAATTGACATAATTGACATTCTCTGTATATGAATGCTTGGGCTTAGGTTCATGGTTCCTAGATTGGAACTTGTTAGACTCACCATATCCTCACTTAGTTTCTTATAGGGAATCATTTTCTCAATCACAAACTCTTGATCCAAATCTTGAATCCTATTAAAATTGACATTAATATTAGGTTCAATTACCATTCTTCTATTTTCTAATGGGGAATTGAATGCATGATCTTGAAATTTAGGTTAAAATGAGGTAGGTGCTTATATCACATTCTCATGTGGCACATCTTGTAATAAATTACTACATCCTAAACCTAATTGTGGAGTCTTATCTCTTACTTCTCTCTCTCTCTCTCTCTTTCTCTCTCTCTCTCTCTCTCTCTCTCTCTCTCTCTCTCTCTCTCTCTCTGTCTCTGTCTCTGTCTCTCTCTCTCTCTCTCTCTCTCTCTCTCTCTTTGTGCTATTACAATTCAAAGGATCCCTCCCCATGCCCTTCCCACTCACTATGGGTCCTCTTGAAACTTCTAGGTTCTAGATCCTCCATCATCCTATGCCTTCAGTTACTATAGTTTAGCCTTCAGAGCTATTGGGTTTCAGGTTATTATTCCTCTTCCATCACACCTTACCTACACTTCTCCTTGCCTTTTGTGCTTTTTCATACCTACAAGGACCTTAGCCCTCCATTATCATGATTTTTATACCATAATCCACTAGGAGATTCTTTAATTCAGTGTTGATCCCTCTAATGAATATGTCCCTTATTTCATGAAGAAACTCATACTCTACTTCTTTTAAGCATGAGAAGGTCGATAGTACGAACTCTAACACATAATTTGTCAACATGCCTCTCTACCACTTGTCCATATCACACATCCAAACTTCATCCAGGCTCTCCATCCTCTCTATAAACTTTGCATTACACTTGAGGCACTATTTTTAGCTTTGCCTTCTAGTACTAGTGGAGGAAATCAACCATCAGTACACATGCTCAGGTAGTTCACAAAAATACACCTCATACAAAGTATCATACAGGTTGGCTTGCACCCATTTTTTGGGCTTTTACCCCTTACATATAGGATGCTCTTATGTGAAACTATCTTCCACTTGCTCTAGACAATGATTGATATTCTTGGGTGATAGTTGGATCATCACTCTATTACACCATTTTAGTAATGAAATTCAACATGTGTTCTAGCAATGAAACCAAAATGTTGTAGAAAAGTTCACTAGGTTGGATTTATGCTTGGTCAAGCACTTAGCTATTAGACCAAGTTGGTTCTAGACTTTATGGAGCTAGGCACAACTATAGAAATGTCTAGTGTGTTGGGTGAATATTTTGTCATCAACTAACTGAGGACAAAATGGGTATATCAACCACAACACAGGGAGATTTATGCCATGAAAATTGTGGGTTTACCAGATTTGGACTAGGTAAATCTCTCCTCTCATTAAGGGGAGGTTCCCTATGAATATTTATATGATATATGTATATATAATTAAGCAAAAAATAATACTTGGGGTGGTGTAATAGCATCCACCTCTCTTTTTCAGAGGTGATGTACAAGGAACAAGAGAGAAAAATCTTGGTCGTGGGCCAACAACATTCCAAATGAAGCAGAAAGTGAAGAAATAGAGATCGAAGGCGTGCCTATGGTCCTCTTTGTTGCCACTACTGATGAGTGGTATTCTGACATTTCCCATTTTCTAACATATGGTGAGTGTCCCACTCATCTTTCCTATAAGGAAAAATAGAATGTTAAGTTAAAGGCTGCTAGTTATGTTCTGTGGGATAATGGTCTATATAAAAGGAACCTAGACGGGGCATTTCTTCATTGTGTTGATAAGGCACAACAAGATAAACTCTTGGAGTCTTTCCATAATTTGGCTTGTGGAGGGAATTTTTCTACACTGTTGATAGCACACAAGATTCTATGAGCAAGATATTATTGGCCCACGCTATTCTAGGATGCCTTTAGATGTGTGCATAGGTGCAAATTGTGTCAACAGTTCATTGGGAAGCCTAAACTGGCTGCATTGCCTCTCAAGCCAGTAGTAATAGAGGAGCCTTTTCAGCAATGGGGTATTGACTTCATTGGCACAATCAACCCATCTTCAAGCACTGGACATGATTATGTCCTCATGGTGACTGATTACTTTACCAAGTGGGTGGAAGACATCCCAACCAAGCACATTACGTCTGAAGTGGTGTGTAGTTTTCTCAAGGAAAATATTATCTCCCAGTTTGGGGTCCCACTCAAAATTGTAACAAATAATGCAGCCTATTTTTCATCGCATGAAATTACTCAATTCTATTTTTACTATGGGATTACCCTATCCCACACTTCAGATTATTTCCCTCAAGGAAATGGTCAAGCAGAATCAAGTAATAAGAACCTGGTCACTATTATCAGGAAGTTGGTAGACAACAATTAGAGAACATGGCACAAAGCATTGTATGATGCTTTATGGGTGAATAGGATAACACCCAAAAAGGCTATAGGTATGTCACCTTTCCAACTTCTATATGGCTTGAATGCGGAGATCCCCATCACCCCTGAACTACCAGCGCTCAGGTTAACCAAAGAAATCAAAGACTCAACCTTCGAAAGTTTGGTTGATAAAAGAATCATGTGTCTAACCAAACTGAATGAGTGGTGAACCATGGTAGTGGATCAGATTATAGCACATCAAAACTGGGTGAAGGAACTTTTTGATAAAAAATCTAAGGTTCATGAATTCCAAGTCAGAGATCAAGTCTTGTTGTGGGACAAGAGGTGAGAACCAAAAGGGATGCACGAAAAATTTGACTCCTTACGGAGAGGCTCGTTCACCATTCGATAGCTCTATGGTGAGGCTAGCTTCTTGCTAGAATACCAAGATGGAATGCCATTCACACTACCCCACAATGGGTAACATTTGAAGCTATTCAATCATTGAAGCTTAGATGGGTCCATTTGTATATATGTATAGTTTTTACATTTTATCTATTTTTCTTTCATTTTTAGCTTGACTCCATAGCCCAATGGCTTGGATGAAGGCACTTAGAGACTAGTTTCTACTCTCGTTGATTGATTTGATTAACAAAAGTTCCCTAATAGGAGCCAGCTATTGTTTCCAAAATTAGCTTAGCTCATTTTTGGGAATAACCCCCTACGAAACTTGTCTATTTCATCCTTTGTCTCTCTAAGTTTATTTTCAAGATGGGTTTTTTTTCTCGTTCTTGTCTTGGTCTAACTATACTGTTCAAAATTTGTAACATCTTTTCATCACATTTTCCCCAAAATGTGGAAAACATTACAGTCTCGATGCGTTCAGAGGACTGATTTCTTTCTTTCCAGAGTTAGTGTTTTTCTTCCTTTTTGTGTGCGGGTGGCAATTTTTGTCGTTAGTGCATTTGGCCTTTGATATGCAAGGGCAGCAAAATTTTCCACCCCTACATTTTAATCATGCAAGGGCGGCAAATTTTGCCACCCCTGCATCTTGACCTGCATGGGTAGCAATTTTTGCTGCCCATGCATTTTTTTTCCTCACACATGCAGGAGTGGCAAATTTTGCCACCCCTACATGTTGATTTCCATTTGCTCAGTGTAAGGGTGGTGATTTTTGCCACCCCTGCACTATCTCAATTTTTGTGCATGGCATTTATTGCCACGTAGGTAGGGTTGTTGGGGTCAATTTTTGCCCCATATAATCCATTTTTGACCTCCTTTTTCTTCATTCTTCCTCTCCTCCTCCTATCCTCTACCTCTGGATGATCCAGTGAATGGGTTAAAGGGTGTTTTTGAAAATTTGTGCTCACGGTGCGTGTGGTTCTCCAAGTAGGTTGTGTTTTTTGCATTTGTTTTCTTTTTTCTATTTTGATTTTCTAGATTGGGGTTTTTGTTCCCATTTTTACCTTGAGCCAGTCGGCCCACTCCCTTTTCTCTCCCTTAAGTGTCATCCCTTCTTGGTCACAGTTTTCTCGTGCTTCTTGTCTTTCCCTAAGATTTATGGGTGCTGAATTTCATGTGCCCTTGACTCACTGGCTTCCCTCCATGGGCGGCAAATTTCATTGCCTGTGTGTCCACGTGCCCATGCAGACTTTCCCTACAGGGGTGGTGAAATTCACCCACTGTGAAAACTTTCCCTACAAGGGCAGTGAAATTCACTGCTCGTGTGCTTTTCTTCTATTTAAATATGTAAGGGCGGTAAATTTTGCCGCCTATGTATTTATCACCCAAATTTCTATAACTCCAAAGGAATTTTCCCTTTTTCCATATTTTTCCTTTCCTCCCCTTTTTTCCCCCAGTTTCTGACCCAACCCTATTAAGTGCCCTTCCTTGGTCATGATCACTGAATGTGTGAATTCCCTAGTTTACCCACTTTTCCCTAATTACACGATCATGACTGCACTACTTTCAAAATATTCTTGCTCGTCAGCACTCGTTCAACTGAGGCTAGTTTTGATGTCTGAAACTTCTCTAAAAAAGTCAAAATCAATGAAGTACCGATATCAGGGCATCTTTTCGATCACTTCGGTCACCTCTAATGTTGATGACATTAGAGATACAGAAATTGGCCACATGGATATGGCTAAGTTCATGACTAGGACTAAGGCAATGAACCCAAGTTCCAAAATGAAGAGGATCATTGAAAGCAACATTCATCTGGTTGCTGCTTTCCCAGTGGCAACACATCATACAGAGTTCATCCTCTAGTGTACTCAGTTCTACAACAAAGAGACAAGATCAGTCTCAGATGCCAATGGCAACGTAATAATTTGGATGGATCCCAAATTTATTGACAAAGTCTTCATGTGCCCTCTTGCTATCGAAGTGTTGAGGATTAACTTCATAGAAGCACAGAAGGAGTATGACAAGGATCTTGAGAGGGAAAAGAAAGTGATGAATAATAGGTGGATGAAGACCCCCAGAACCAATCTATCTAGATGGTTGTAGAACTTCCCAAGAAGTGATTTCATTAAAGAAGTTGGTGACTTGATCACCCTTCTCGGAAGAGTGTGAGGTCTCCCATCTTCCTCACAGTTCCATGAGTGGATGTACCCATTCATCAAGATCATCCTCCAGGGTAAGTGGGTCATCTTTTGGGGTGAGTAGATCAGTAATGCCCTTCACGAGTAGCTAACCAAGGTACAAATTTCTTTAAAGTTTTATATGATTTCATACCTTGTGTACATAGCTACTTCGATGTGAACCTTCCAGGTTTGACAACTAAAGGGGACAGAAAAACCACCCCAGTCTACTCATATTACCCTATGTTAATGCTTCAAGGATTAATCCACCATTTTAAAAGGGTAAATGATGCTTTCTTTGCCATATTTTTATGCCTCTTCAACCCTCAGCTCGAACAAAAGAGAGTATCTGATGAGGCTTGGATGGTCATCAACGACTATGGTTTGATGTTCCTTCAATTTTCCACCTATTATCTTTAGGTTAGCTTTTTTCAAGGCTATCCCTATATGCTCCCCAAGTTTCCTTCTGATAAGTTAGTTCTTATGGAGCTATGTAGACAAATGGCTATCGTAAATACTAGTCAGATGGAGCTGAAAAAGCCAGGTTTCACGTTTCCAGTTGAAATTGGTAGATACTCTATCTTGACAATAGCCAAAGCTAAAGTCATGGAAACAGAGATGCAGCTAGTCACTATGAAATAATTCAAGAGAAAGGACAAATTTGACTATAGGGGTGTTAAAGACATGATCAGACAAAAGACTCAATTCCATGAGCCTATGATCAAAGACATCTAGGTAGACCTAAGGACAGCTAAATAAATTAGGAGGATGGACTATAGTAGGCTGAACTTAGAACAAATTAAATATTTGGGGCTTGTAGAGATTCCCCCTAATTTGGTTGATGATAGGAGCATTGTCAACAGTAGGTACTTGGTCGAGAAGATTGTTGAATCCCCTCTTCTTCCAATTCAGTGGTCTCAAAAAGAGCTAACTTCTCTGAGGAAGAGATTTGAGCCAATATTGGCTAACACCAATGATTGGTTAGCAACCAAAGGGATCGTACTGAAAGAGTTTATTACAAGATCAGAGGCTGAGTTTCAAGCAAAAATGAAGAAGGCAAAAAATAGGACCAAGAACAAAGGTGATGGTCCTTCCCCATCTAGGCCTCACAAGCCTAGAATAATCTTTGTTTATAAAAAATCAAAGGTTACTGAAAAGCCAAAATCAATGGCTAAGGGAGTTTTAGAACAAAGTCCTCAAGAACAGGCAGCCTAATAAATGGAGATAGATGATAGGTTTTTCAAACAGCAAAGGGCTAAACCCCTACCTTCTCAGGAAGGGGCACAACTGCTTAAAAATGTCTCTCCTTCTCCGCCTCAGTCTCTTATGGCATCTCCTTCACCTCTCTCTCCAATAAGTGTTCCTTTTTTTGGAGCCGCCTCTCCTTCTAGGGTTGTATTTGGCAATCCTCAGGGCACTTTTGGAGATACTCTTCTTTCCTCTGGATCTATTCCTAGTTTGTCATCTCCTTCCTTCAATCTGGGAGAAAGTTCTATGCTTGATCAATCAACGGCTAGTATGGTTTCACTTGTTACTCCTACTACAACCACTGTTACTACTATCAGTGCAGACATTACCATGGTAACACCATCTATGGGAACTATTGCCACAGTAAGTACTTCTCTCCCACCTTGGATGTTAGCATTCATGCCTAAAAGAAAGAAGCTAGCCATCTCTGCAGATGACTTTAATTTTGGCAAGATAGTGCTAGTGAAAGTTAAGGCTCCAAAGAGGCCAAAGATCCTTTCAAAATTGATTGCGAAAAAGGGGCATAAATTTTTGGAAATAGGTAAGCCTCTGTAAGATGCAACCCTTGAGGGTTTTGACATGAGTAGCTATTCCATCTCTCATGTTGAACTTGGAAAAGTTACTCACGAAGGTGCAAAAAGTGATCTACAATCTGCAATGGACATCATGATCTAGAAATTTGACAGAGAAAAGGAGATAAAAGACTACTATAAAGCCAAGATGGAGCAGTTGATGGTAGTAATAAGGAAATTCACTCTTCCCCCTGAAGCGGTGACTCCAGAGGCCTTCTCTATAGATGACCCTATCATTCAAAAGGTAGAGAAAACATAGTTGAAAGGGAAAGTACTAGAGGATTACGTTGAAAAGATGCATACTCAGGGAGTTTTCTTATTTACAGAGGTTGCAAAAAAGATAGACAAGATGAAGAAGGTGAGAGAAGATTTAGATGACCTTGTCTCTCTTATCTCTCAAGACATTGACAGTATAGAAAAATATCTTAGCAAGTGGAGGGAGATGAAGGATCTCAACAAAATCACCTTGATATCTATTGGCATCATTTCCAGCAAAGATTCCTATGTTGAGATCAAGGAGTCACTAATATATAAGATACATGTACTTAAGGAGTTTATCGAAGATCTCAAATCTTCCAAGGATGCTAGTGAGAAGAGCGACACAGGTCTACTAAATAGACTGGAAGAACTACCTTGCGATCTCACTTCCAGGGATAACCAATTTCTCTCAGTTGAAGAAATGATCCAAGGTTTCAAGGGTATGATTCAAAGAGATTTTGAAGACAAAACCTTCTCAATGACTTCTGTGGATAACATTTTAGATACTCAGTTAACTCTAGATAATCTAAGATCCAAGTTAACTAGTCATGTTAAGGCAATCACAGCATTTAAGGATGCTTTAATTAGAGCCAGGATCATCTTCAAGAACATAGTTACACTAGACAGTATAGGAATTTAGGCATCTATTGCTATGTACAATGCTCATCTAAAGAAGTCTAGCAGTAGGAGCTGAAGTTTTTTTTTCTCTTTTCTCTTCTTTCCTTATGCACTTTTGTCATGAGAAAAGTGCATCCAATTTTGTAATGTGTAATTACATGTAAAAAATCTGGAAAAATATCTCAAGAATTCAAAGATGACTCATCTTTGACTTAGATATTTTTATATTATAATCTTTTTATTTTTGAAGATTTCTCCCTATATATAGTGGAGACCTCTTTTGTAAATGTATCTCTAATAATTGAGAGCAAAAACTCTGCTGAAATTGAAACACTTTTTGAGACTTTGTGCTCAACTTGTAAATCATATTTTGTTAAATGAATGAGAAGCAAGTTTATTTCAGACTTTGTGTTGAAGTTATCTGTGTTGTTTAGGAAATATTTCTTATGTCCTATTTCCTGATAATCTCTTATTTGTTTGATTTAATAAGCAAAGTGGGTGTGTTGATATTATCTAAGGGAATTTCTATAAGGTAGAAGAGAGACTTTGAGATACTTTTATTTTTGTGATCCTTTTATCTTTTTTATTTTTAGACGAAGACTTTGTGCTTCATTTCACTCTACAGTTACGCTTGTTTCGAATCAGTGAAGGAGACAACAGAAGACTTTGTGCTTACGTGGGTTTTCTTGTGACCTTTGTTACTTACTTCAGGTGATTTTTTGCTCTACGCTGGATACCATTCCTGAAAGAAGAGGAATGATGTTGGCCCATGACCAATATTTCTCTCTCTTGTTCCTTGTATATCACCTCTAAAAAAAGAGAGGTGGATGATGTTACACCACCCCAAGTATTATTTTTTGCTTAATTATATATACATATAGCATATAAACATTCATAGGGAACCTCCCCTTGATGAGAGGAGAGATTTACCTCATCCAGATTTGGTAAACCCACACTTTTCATAGCATAAATCTCCTTGTGCTGTGGTTGATATACCCATTTTATCCTCAGTTAGTTGATGACAAAATATTCACCTAATAGTTTTTGGTGACTCCATTGGGGATTATGAATGTGCATTTTGAAGCCTTAAGCTTCAACTTGAAGGAGTTTCAGTCTCTTTTCATTTGAAATCTAGCAACTCCACTCTACACAAGAAGCCAGAGATCCAAGGGTGTTTTTAACCCTATGTTTGAGTTGGCACAACAGCACAATTTTGATCTGTTTCCTCCACCACGTTTCCTCCAACGATCTAGGAGTCTTCCTCCTGACCCTATCAGGTCACCAATGCAAGGTAGAGCTTCTTTTCCTACTGTTAATAGTGCCCTGCCTATAAATACCCCACCAAGATTTGTTATCCCACCATTTAATCCTCCTATCATAATGGCTCAAAGCCTATGGGGCAATTCTTTTGGTCCTCTTAACTTGACCCCACCTTTGCATTAACTACCTCATAGTTCTAGGACAAAGTTTTTTAAAATTTTTGGTGACGGGAAGGTTCATCCCGATGAGCATATTGCCACTTTCTCCATAGCATGTGGTGTAATCAGTGTGAAATTTGAGGATGTAGTAGTAAGACTTTTTGTGGAAACCTTGCAAGGAGCTACCATGGATTGGTTCTACCACCTACAGGCTAGGTCAGTGACTGACTGGGACACTCTCAAATCCAAATTCGAAGCTAGGTTTAAACCTATTTAAGATGCGCATGCTTTGTTAGCTCAGCTAACATAGATGAAAAAAGAATCCCAAGAACCCATGAGGGATTTCATAGCTAAATTCAACAAGTTAAGGAACTGGATTCCAACTGTTGCTCAGCCCACACTAGAGAATCTCAAGTGTTTTTTATCAACTTGCAGCTTCCTAAAGTAAGTTTTGTGTTGAGGCAAGTTGGCCCTATGGATCTAGCATTAGCTCAAAATTTGGCTACTAAGATTGAGGATGATCTTATCCTTACAGGTAAGATCAGAAAATACCCTAGTAAACATAGATTCTCCTCATCTACTAAAAGCTCTTCTACAGGCACTACAGATCCTATGGTGCAAAAATTAACAAATGAACTGATAGCTTTGTAGAGACAAATAGCCCAAGGTACGTCTACTCCCACCTATCGAGATATGCCTAGGAGAATGTTCCAAAATTAGCAATATCAAGGTAATACTACTTGGAACCAAGGGAAATCAAATCATCTGCCTCCCCCTCTAGGGAAATTGGCCATTGAAGTAGCACCTGCCAATTCAGTGGTCAATTACCTAGAGGTTGAACATGACTATTCGCTCCAACCTCAGTTGGACCAATAAGATGATGCTAATCTCTTTAAGGAGCAGAAAGAAGAATTAGTTGGCAACTCCAATATTGGTTTCCTAGATTACCAAGATGAAGCTGGAAGTAAGGGAGAAGGGTTGGATCGATCTTATGTTGTTTTCACTAGATCTTAAAACTAGTCAGCTCCACAAGTTGATAAAGGAAAAGTAGAAGAAGAACCTCAGTCGGTGATTTCCATCGCTAAATGAGGAACTCCATTACCTCCTCAATCAAAAGATCAGGTAACTCACCAGCAAGTAAGTACCTCCAATCACTCCATACCTTTCACCTCTATTGCTCAGACCAGTACCACACCAACTAAAGACCCAGATGAGGGACTCTCTTCCTCTATTTCAAATTCTTTTCAATTATTTGATATAATTGATCATGCTAAGAAGACTAAAATCCAAATGACAGAGATTGAATATCTGAGAGCTAACCCAGAACAATTTGATAGGTTGGCAGAATATGTGAAAAATAAAGTTGTCCCTGTAAGACAAGATTCTTCAAAGGCCATCCATGATCCCCCAAAGATAAATCCACTCAAAATAATCTCTTCGTGACCCCTCCTATTGCTCCCGAGAAGATAAAACCTTTTTATGTTTCCCTGCTAATAAATGGTTACAAACTGAGTAATTACATAATAGACTCTGGAGCCTCAGATAATGTCATACCCACCAAGGTGGTAGATTCCCTCAAATTAACTTTGACCAAAACCTTTGGGAGGCATTTTTCTATGGAATATAAGCAAGTTCCACTCCTTGGTCAGATAAAAGATGTTGAATTTGCTTTCATAGCTTTTCCAGAAAAGAGGATAAAAATGATGGTCCTAGTGGCCAATGTTCCAACCTCTTATGGCATCTTGCTTGGGTAGAATTTTTGCAAAGATGTTGGAGGTGAGCTAAGTATGGACTTGTCGGAAGCAAGGATCCCAATTCAAGGTGTTATGAAGAAGTTGCTTCCTGAAAAAGAGGTAAGGTATGTAGTCACCCGATCGTCAACACCAAAAGCTCAAATTTTATTTGAGTCTTCAGGCACGGGCCATTACTTCCTATCTACGAACAAGATCCATGAGGCATCTGATGAAACTCCTACAGGTGATAACTTGAAACTATGTTCAGTTGACATAGTGAGAGAATTGACAAAGCAAAATGAACACATGGAAGAACCTTTTCCCCCAAACAAAGAAGTTTTCAAATAAAAGGCAGTGTCTAATGAGGTGTGGACCTTAGAATTTGATGGCAACTACTCTTCTACCAGTTCAAGAGCTAGGGTTGTGTTGGTATCTCCTCAAGGAGACATTATTCCTTTGTCCTACAAGTTGCAGTTCAATAACACCAACAACACAGTTGAGTATGAATCCCTGTTACTTGGATTACAGGCTGCTAGAGAAAAAGGCATTAGGCTACTCCATGCTAAAGGGGACATCAAGTTAGTGGTTTTATAGGTAAGAAACCTCTATTAGACCAAAAATGAAAGATTGTGCCACTATCACAATCTTGTCTGGGATCAAATCAAAAATTTTGACACTTTCAACATCTCTACCATTCCATGAGAATTAAATGATCGGGCAGAGGCATTGGCTATCTCTGCTACTCTCTTGGTTCCCCACCCAGAATTTAAAGGAGATAAGTACAATATTGAACTGGAATTTTGACCAAGTGTACCTGATAATGCCAGCCATTGGCAAGTATTTAACAATGATGATCAAATCATCGCCTTCTTAGAGCAAAAGGACAATTTTGAATAACTGCATTTTGAAGGAAGTGAACTCCAGGAATGTGAAGTGACTTCTAAATCAAACACAAACACAGGTGAGGATTTCCTATAGCTTAAGGGGAATAAGATCTCCAAAGGCCTGGTTTCCCTAGAGAAATTGTTTGATAACCATGACAGGTTTATTAAACAACAGCAAACAGATTCAAACTCCTCTCAAGATTTTGATCAGGTAAACTTGGGAACCAAGGGAGATCCTAAGATGGTAAACATTGGGAAATGCTACACTCTCGAAGAGAGATTTAAGCTTGCTAGTCTACTTCACCAATATATATATATATATATATATATATATATATATATATATATATATATATATATGTCTTGGCATATTCCTATGATGATCTAAAATCACTCAGGCTAAATGACATCTGCCATGACATTCCTCTTAAGGAAAACTATGTACCTTACAAGCAAAATTCCAGGCAATATAATCCAAAAATATCAGGTACTATTTTAGCTGAGATACAAAAAATTCTTGATGCTTAGATAATTTTCCCAATCCATCACTCCACATGGATTGCCAACATAGTGCCTATCAAAAAGAAGAAAGGTGAAATTTGAATCTGTGTGGATTTCACGAACATGAATCAGTTATCTTTAAAGGATAACTACCCTCTCCCTATCATAGATCAAGTTTTACAAATGGTAACAGGTTCAAAAATGTTATCAATGTTGGACAGTTTTTTAGGGTATAATCAAGTCGAAGTTGGAAAAGCAGACCAGCATATGATGGCCTTCACCACACCTTGGGGCACATTCATCTATCGAAGGATGCCTTTTGGTCTGATAAATGCAGGTGCCACATTTCAAAGAGTGATGGACCTCACTTTCAAAGATGAGATGGGTAAGTTCATTATAGTGTACCTGGATGATTTGGCAGTATTTTCAAAGCATCATTATGACCATGTCCACCATTTACAAAGAATACTAGAACGTTGTCATTATAATGGTATTTCTCTAAATCTAAAGAAGTCTATCTTTGTGGTGACTAAAGGAAAACTTCTTGGACACGTTGTATCTTGAGAAGGTATTAAAATTGACTCAGAAAGAGTCAAGTCCATCCAAGAACTTACTTTGCCTACCAACAAAATCATAGTTGACTCGTTCTTTAGAAAGGTGAATTTTCTCTCGAGGTTCATTCTTGAGTTCGCTGAGAAGACCCGCCATATCATCAATATGATGAAAGGCAATGCTACCTTCAGGTGGACTGCTGAGGGCAAATCAACGTTCAAAGAAATCAAAGAAGCAATTGCTCATGCACCAGTCCTGGTTTGTCTAGACTATGCCAAAAGCTTCAAAATATACAGTTATGCTTTCGAACATACACTCTCAGCCATTTTAATTCAATTGAACTAAGAAGGCATAGAATTTCCTATCTCTTTCATGAGTTATCCACTTAAGGTTCATGAGATAAAATATTCCAACATGGAGAAGCATGCATATGCAGTGGTTAAAGTGGTCAAGCATTTCAGGTTTTATATCCTAAACTCACACACCGAAGTTCTCATACCTGATATAATAGTGAAGTCCATTTTTACTTAGTAGGAGTTTGGTATGAAGAGGGGTAATTAGATTGCCAAGATTCAGGAGTTTGATCTGGACATCAAACATACCAAACTTGTGCAGGGAAAGGGTCTTTGCTAGTTGATTGCCAACAACATTCTAGATGAAGTAGAAAGTGAAGAAATAAATATCGAAGGTGTGCCTATGGTCCTCTTTGTTGCCACTACTAATGAGTGGTATTATGAAATCACCCATTTTTTGACATATGGTGAGTGTCCTGCTCATCTTTCCTATAAAGAGAAATGGAATGTTAATTTAAAGGCTACTACTTATGTTATGTGGGATAATGGTCTATACATAAGGAACTTGGAGGGGGCATTTCTTTGTTATGTTGATAAGGCACAACAAGATAAACTCTTGGAGTCTTTCCACAATTTAGATTGTGAAGGGAATTTTTTTACACCAATGACAGTGCACAAGATTCTACGAGCAAGGTATTATTGGCCCATGCTATTTCAGGATGCCTATAGATGGGTGTGTAAGTGCAAATTGTGTCAACAGTTCGTTGGAAATCCTAAATTGGCTGCATTGCCTCTCAATCCAGTAGTAATCGAGGAGCCTTTTCAATAGTGGGGTATTGACTTCATTGGCACAGTCAACCCATCTTCGAGTGCTGGACATGTTTATGTCCTCACAGTGACTGATTACTTTACCAAGTGGGTGAAATCCATCCCAACCAAGCATGCTACGTCTGAAGTGGTGTGAAGTTTTCTCAAGGAAAATATTATCTCCCAGTTTGGGGTCCCACTCAAAATTGCAACAGATAATGCGGCCTATTTTTTATCACATGAAATTACTCAATTCTATCTTTACTATGGGATTACCCTATCCCACACTTTAGATTATTTCCCTCAAGGAAATGGTCAAGAAGAATCGAGTAATAAGAACCTGATCACTATTATCAGGAAGTTGGTAGATGACAATTAGAGAATGTGGCACAAAGCATTATATGATGCTTTATGGGCAGATAGGATAACACCCAAAAATGCTATAAGTATGTCACCTTTCCAACTTCTATATGGCTTGAATGCAGAGATCCCCATCACCCTTGAACTACTAGCACTCAGGTTAACCAAAGCAATCAAAGACTCAACCTTCAAAAGTTTGGTCGACAAAAGAATCATGTGTCTAACCAAACTGAATGAGTGGTGAACCATGGTAGTGGATCGGATTATGGCACATCAGAACCAGGTGAAGGAACTTTTTGATAAAAAATCTAAGGTTTGCAAATTATAAGTTGGAGATCAAGTCTTGTTGTGGGATAAAAGGTGAGAACCAAAAGGGATGCACAGCAAATTTGACTCCTTATGGAGAGGCCCGTTCACCATTCAACAGCTCTATGGTGAGGCTATCTTCTTGCTGAAATACCAAGATGGAACGCCATTCGCACTACCCCATAGTGGGCAACATTTGAAACTATTCAATCATTGAAGCTTAGATGGGTCCATTTGTATATATGTATAGATTTTATATTTTGTCTATTTTTCTTTCATTTTTAGCTTGACTCCGTAGCCCAATGGCTTGGATGAAGGCACTTAGAGACTGGTTTATACTCTCATCAATCAATTTGATCAACAAAAGTTCCCCAACAAGAGCTAGCTGTTGTTTCCAAAATTAGCTTAACTCATTTTTGAGAACAACCCCTATGAAACTTGTCTATTTTGTCCTTCGTCTCTCTAAGTTTGTTTTCAAGACGGGTTTTTTTCTCGTTCTCATCTTGGTCCAACTATACCTTTCAAAATTTGTAACATCTTTTCATCACATTTTCCCCAAAATGTGGAAATCATTACGGTCTCAATGCTTTTAGAGGACCGATTTCTTTCTTTTTAGAGTTAGTGTTTTTCTTCCTTTTTGTGCATGGGTGGCAATTTTTGCTGTTAGTGCATTTGGCCTTTGAGATGTAAGGGTGGCAAATTTTTCCACCCCTAAATTTTAATCATGCAAGGGCAGCAAATTTGGTTGCCCCTACATCTTGACCTGCACGAGAAGTAATGTTTTCCACCCATGCATTTTTTTCCCTCACACATGCAGGAGCAGCAAATTTTGCCACCCCTGCATGTCAATTTCCATTTTCACAGTGCAAGGGTGGCAATTTTTGCCACCCTTACACTGTCTCAATTTTCATGCATGGAATTTATTACCACACACGCAAGGTTATTGGGGTCAATTTTCACCCCATATAATCCATTTTTGACCTCATTTTTCTTCATTCTTTCTCTCCTCCTCCTATCCTCTACCTCTAAATGATCCATCGAATGGGTTAAAGGGCATTTTTTTGGATTTGTGCTCGCAGTGCACGTGGTTCTCCAGGTAGGTTGTGTTTTTTGTATTTGTTTTATTTTTTCTATTTTGATTTTCTAGGTTGGGGTTTTTGTTCCTATTTTTACCTTGAGCCAGTCAGCATGCTCCCTTTTCTCTCCCTTAAGTGTCATCCCTTCTTACTCATGGTTTTCTTGTGCTTCTTGTCTTTCCCCAGATTCATGGGTGGTAAATTTTGTGCACCCTTGACTCCCTAGCTTCCCTATACAGGGGGTGAATTTTGTCGATCGTGCACTCATGCACCCATGTAGACTTTCCCTGTAGGGGTGTCAAAATTCACCGCCCGTGTAGACTTTACCTACAGGGGCAGTAAAATTCACCACCCATGCACTTTTATTCTATTTAAATATGTAGGGGTGGTGAATTTTGCCACCCATGTATTTCTCACCTAAATTTCTCTAACTCTAGAGGAATTTTCCCCTTTTCTATCTTTTTCCTTTCCTCTCATTTTTTCCACCAGTTTTTGACCCAGTCCTGCTAAGTGCTCTTCCTTGGTCATGATCACTTAATGTGCGAATTCCCCAGTTTACCCACTTTTCCCTAATTGCACAATCATGACTGCAGTACTTTCAAAAGATTCTTGCTCATCAGCACTCATTCAACTGAGGCCAATTTCAATGTCTGAAACTTCTCTAAAAAAGTCAAAAGTAATGAAGTACCGATATCAGGGCATATTTTCGATCACTTTGGTCACCTCTAATGTTGATGATATTAGAGATACAAAAATTGGCCATGTGGATATGGCTAAGTTCATGACCAGAACTAAAGCAATGAACCTGAGTTCTGAAATGAAGAGGATCATTGAAAGCAACATTCGTTTGGTTGCCACTTTTCCAGTGGCAACACATCATATGGAGTTCATCCTCTAATGCGCTCAGTTCTATTACAAAGAGATAAGATCAGTCTAAGATGCCATTGGCAACGTA
This sequence comes from Torreya grandis, assembly GCA_037957365.1. Lineage (NCBI taxonomy): Eukaryota > Viridiplantae > Streptophyta > Pinopsida > Cupressales > Taxaceae > Torreya > Torreya grandis. The sequence goes on from JARHVA010005764.1 coordinate 833,003, forward strand.
ATAATTTGGCTGGATCCCAAATTTATTGACAAAGTCTTCATGTGCCCTCATGATATCTAAGTGCTAAGGATTGACTTCATAAAAGCACAGAAGGAGTATGACAAGGATCCTGAGAGAGCAAAGAAAGTGATGAATAATAGGTGGCTAAAGACCCCTAGAACCAATCTATCCAGATGGCTGTGAAACTTCCCAAGAAGTGATTTCATTAAAGAAGTTGGTGACTTGATCACCCTTCTTAGTAGAGTGTGAGGTCTCTCATCTTCCTCATAGTTCCATGAGTGGATGTACCCATTCATCAAGATCATCCTCCAGGGTAAGCAAGTCATCTTTTGGGGTGAGCAGATCAGTAATGCCCTTCATGAGTAGCTAACCAGTACAAACTTCTTCAAAGCTCTATATGACTTCGTACCTTGTGTACATAGCTAATTTGATTTAAACCTTTCTAGGTTTGACAACTAAAGGGGACAAAAAAACCACCCTATTCTACTCATATTACCCCTAGTTAACACTTCAAGGATCAATCCACCATTTTAAAAGGGTAAATGATGCTTTCTTTGCCATATTTTTATGCCTCTTCGACCCTTAGCTCAAACAAAAGAGAGTATCTGATGAGGCTTGGATGGTCATCAACGACTATGGTTATATGTTCCTTCAATTTCCCACCTTCTGTTATCTTCAGGTTAGCTTTTTCCAAGGCTATCCCTATATTCTCCCCAGGTTTCCTTCTGATAAGTTAGTTTTGATGGAGCTATGTAGACAAATGGCTATCATACATACTAGGCAGATGGAGCTGAAAAAGCTAGGTTTCAGGTTTTCATTTGAAATTGGTAGATACTCTATCTTGACAGCAGCTAAAGCCAAATTCATGGAAATAGAGATGAAACTGGTCACTATGAAACAATTCAAGAGAAAGGACAAATTTGACTATAGGGGTGTCAAGGACATGATCAAATGAAAGACTCAATTCCATGAGCCTATGATTGAAGACATTTGGGTAGACCTGAGGACAGCTAAAGAAATCAAGAGGATGGACTATAGTAGGCTGACCCTAGAACAAATTGAATATTTAGGGCTTGCAGAGCTTCACCCTAATTTAGTCGATGATAGGAGCATTGTCAATAGTAGGTACTTGGTCGTGAAGATTGATGACTCCCCTCTTCCTCCAATTTAGTGGTCTTAGAAAGAGCTAACTTCTCTGAGGAAGAGATTTGAGCCAATATTGGCTAACACCAATGATTGGTTAGCAGCCAAAGGGATCATACTGAAAGAGTTTATTACAAGATCAGAGACTGAGTTTCAAGCAGAAATGAGGAAGAAGACAGAAAATAGGACCAAGATCAAAGGTGATGTTCCTTCCCCATCTAGGCCTCAAAGGCTAGAATCATCTTTGTTTCTAAAAATTCAAAGGTTATTGAAGAGCCAGAATCAATGGCTAAGGGAGTTATAGAAAAAAGCCCTCAAGAACAGGTAGCCCAACAAATGGAGACAGATGATAGGTTTTCAAAATAGAAAAGGGTTGAACCCCTACCTTCCCAGGAAGGAGCACAACCACTTAAAAATGTCTCTCCTTCTCTACCTCAGTCTCCTGTGGCATCTCATTCACCTCTCTCTCCTATCAGTGTTCCTTCTTCTAGAGCTGCCTCTCCTTCTAAGGTTATATTTGGTGATCCTCAAGGTGCTTCTGGAGATACTATTCATTCCTCTGGATCTATTCCTAATTTGGCATCTCCTTCCTTCAATTTAGGAGAAAGTTTTGCGCTTGATCAATCAACATCTGGTATGGTTTTGCCTGTTACTCTTACTACAACCACTGTTACTACTAGTAGTGCAGATGTTACCATGATAACACCAACTATGGGAACTATTGCCACAATAAGTACTTCTCTCCCACCTTAGATGGCAGCATTCATGCCTAAAAGAAAGAAGTTAGTCATCTCTGCAGATGACTTCGATTTTGGCAAGATAGTACTGGTGAAAGCTAAGGCTCCTAAGAGGCTAAGGATCCTTTCAAAATTGGTTGAGGAAAAGGGGCATAAATTTTTTGAAATAGCTAAGCCTCTATAGGATGCAACCCTTGAGGGTTTTGACATGAGAAACTATTCCATCTCTCGTGTTGAACTTGGCAAAGTTACTCATGAAGGTGTGAAAAGTGATCTATAGTCTGCAATTGACATCATGATCCAAAAATTTGATAGAGAAAAGGAGATGAAAGACTACTATAAGGCCAAGATGGAGCAGTTGATGGTAGTAATAAGGAAATTCACTCTTCCCCCTAAAAAGACGACTCTAGAGGCCTTCTCTATAGATGACCCTATCATTTAAAAGGTAGAGAAAACCTAATTAAAAGGGAAAGTACTAGAGGATTACGTTGAAAATATGCATACTTAGGGAGTTTACTTACTTACAGAGGTTGCAGAAAAGATATACAAGATGAAGAAGGTGAGGGTAGATTTAGATGACTTTGTCTCTCTTATCTCTCAGGACATTGACAGTACAAAAAAATATCTAAGCAAGTGGAGGGAGATGAAGGATCTAAAGAAAAGCACCTTGATATCTATCGATGTCATTTCCATCAAAGATTTCTATGTTGAGATCAAGGAGTCACTAATATACAGGATACAGGTACTCAACGAGTTGATCAAAGATATCAAATCTTCCAAGGATGCTAGTGAGAAGAGCGACACAGGTCTGCTGAATAGACTGGAAGAACTACCTTGTGACCTCACTTCCAGGGATAACCAATTTCTCTTAACTGATGAAATGATCCAAGGTTTCAAGGGTATGATTCAAAGAGAATTTGAAGAGAAAACCTTCTCAATGACTTCTTTGGATAAAATTTTAGATACTCAGTTAACTCTAGATAATCTAAGATCCAGGTTAACTAGTCATGCTAAGGCAATCACAGCATTAAAGGATGCTTTAATTAGAGCCAAGGTCATCTTCAAGGACACAGTTGCACTAGACAGTATAGTAATTCAGGCATCCATTGCTATGTACGATGCTCATCTGAAGAAGTCTGGCGGTAAGAGCTAAAGTTTTTTTCCCTTTTCTCTTCTTTCCTTATGCACTTTTGTCATGAGAAAAGTGCTTGCAGTTTTGTAATGTGTAATTACATGTAAAAAATCTAGAAAAATAATTCAAAAAGTCAAAGATGACTCATCTTTGACTTAGATATTTTTATATTATAATCTTTTTATTTTTGAAGGTTTCTCCCTATATATAGTGGAGACCTCTTTTGTAAATGTATCTCTGATAATTGAGACCAAAAACTCTGCCAAAATTGAAACACTTTTTGAGACTTTGTACTCAACTTGTAAATCATATTTTGTTAAATGAATGAGAAGCAGGTTTATTTCAGACTTTGTGTTGAAGTTATCTATGTTGTTTAGGAAACAGTTCTTATATCCTATTTCCTGATAATCTCTTATTTCTTTGATTTAATAAGCAAAGTGGGTGTGTTGATATTATTTGAGGGAATTTCTATAGGGTAGAAGAGAGACTTTGATCTACTTTTATCTTTGTGATCCTTTTATCTTTTATAGTTTTAGATGAAGACTTTGTGCTTCATTTCACTCTACGGTTACACTTGTTTCAAATCAGTGAAGGAGACAACGGAAGACTTTGTGCTTGCGTGGGTTTTCTTGTGACCTTTGTTACTTACTTCAGGTGATTTTCTACTCTACTTTGGATACCATTCATGAAAGAAGAGGAATTTTGTTGGCCCACGACCAAGATTTCTCTCTCTTGTTCCTTGTACATCACCTCTGAAAAAAGAGAGGTGGATGTTGTTACACCACCCCAAGCATTATTTTCTACTTAATTATATATACATATAGCGTATAAATATTCATAGGGAACCTCCCCTTGATGAGAGGAGAGATTTACCTTGTCCAGATCTGGTAAACCCATACTTTTCATGGCATAAATCTCCCTGTGTTGTGGTTGATATACCCATTTTGTCCTCAGTTAGTTAACGACAAAATATTCAGCCAACATAGTGCATAATATTTAATCATGCTAGGGTGCTGGCATTAATTTCACACAAGGCACAAGCCTTGTACACACACCTAAAGCACAATAATGAAGTGTCTAGGCCCATGTTGGGTTAGTTACAACATGGAACAACTTAGGGTTCAAAGGGACTTAGTCATTAGCTAGAGGGGTTAAAGTGACCTGCCAGTGCTAAGTCCTTCAAAGTAATTTCAATAGGCATAAGCCTTATTGAGGGCATAGGTCCTAAGGTACAAATCTATCTTTCATTGGACCAAGCTTTTATAGGCACAAGCTATTGAGTAGTAGGTTAAGAGTCATTCAGTTACTTATGAAAATCATAGCGATGGATTAGGTTCAATGACTCATTCTCAAGGTATCACTCTAAGCATGGGACTTGGAACCTTGGTACATTTTGGTTCCAACCCTTAGTCATTTTATAGGTGAGCTGAGGTTGCTATATGGCACAAAGATGCCATTAATGACCAAGGATGAACTTCCATTTCACAATACATTCAATTAAATATCTCCAACATTAATTAAATGAAACTAACTCATAAACATAATATTATGCACATTATAACTCAAGTATCACTACTTCATTTCTTCATTAACTTATCATTCACTAATAAATTATAATACAAAGAACCAGATCACATACTCTTCCCAACTCTATTCATGCCCATCAACTCACATGGGAGATTGGGTTATACATTCAAATCTCTAAAATACCATATGCATATTAATAAATACTAATGGTTTTCTCTATATTTTTGTAGAGCTTTACTACACCTAATTTCATCTCCTTGTTTTCAAATGTGAGTCTCTTTTTATAGGTGAAAGGGAGTCTCCTTGCCATGTCAAATGGGTGCATATCAAGTGATGAGCTATCATGAGTCTACCATCTCCACTATGCTATCTAGGGTGGACAAGTGCATGTCATATACTAATCTATCATTGAGGGGTCTCTATCTCACCTGTTCCACTCTCTAACATCCATGCTTATTGAGTTTCCACATACAAGTCCTTATAGGGATGTGTTTATGTAAGTTAGTGTTATAAAAATACCTATCAATTGGTGTAGGATCCATGATAACTTCTATAAATGGTGCCAAAATGTACAAAAATTGGATAAACCACTCCAAAGGTCACCTCTCACTATGATTGGTCTAGTTGGCATGGTCCACATCTTTGCTCAAAAGGTGGCCTAACAATCTCCATGCCAATATGATCAAATAATCCATGTTATAATCAAATTCATTGATCAAGAAATCATTATGTCAAAATTTTGAGTCTATCCATATAATTCCACAAGCAAAATCAATAATCATTTAAAATATACTTGAAGATCTTAGAGTGAGGTTAAGAGGAACAAGACAATGGTAAGAATTTTTTATTATTTATTATTTTCTTCCATAATCTCTCCATTTAATGTTATTATGTTTTGGGTTAAATTTTATATATATAGTAGTTAAATTTAATTAGGTTAAAAATACAATAATATAATGTGTTACACACCATATAGACAGATGTAGAGTACTTCAATAGTTATTTTTCATGATTTTGTGAGGCCTACACCTTCACCCTTTCAATAACACTCAAAAGGTCATTTTTAGATGTAGACTCAACCTTTTCCTTGAATTTCACCTTCTCATTGATCATATGATATCAACCACACACTATTTTTTATTCTTACATTGATTACCCTTCATAGGAGGCACACCACCCTTCTCCTCTTCCTCCTTCTAGTACTCATTTGTTATCCGTTGAGCTCATGCATTAGAAATTTCTCACATGACTCTCTTTAAATATAGATAATATGAATATTAAAGTTATATTTTAGCTACAACATGATTTATCTAGTGTTTATATTAGATTAAACCCACCTTGATCTGGTGTGGAATCCAACCTGGGACATAACATGAGGCCTGGGTCTCCAAGAGAGTACATAAAAAAACTAGGGGTATAGATCACCTAAACATAGAAAGAACTAATCATAAACAATAAATAATGAAGACATATAATAAATGATAATTAAAAAAATAGGATAATCAAAACCCAAAAAAATAACCAATTCAAAAATTCAAGATTTAGGAGTCACACTAAAGGACCTAATGAGGTCTCTTTGAGGCTTTCCCCTAGGTCTTATAACTATGACCTTTACCAACTAACTTTAGTCCTCTAGTTACAAAATAATTGGAGGTATTTTTGGGGTTGAGTTAGGAGTATAAATGGTTCCATTCCATCACCTAGAGGAGCCCAGAACTGAAGGATCTTAATAGTCATCCAACTATTTGCTCTATGGGGTGTTAGTCTCAGAAACAAGGCTATCATTGGCCATCAAACCAACTTTGGGAAAAAAGACCCAATGTATGTCCTTAATATATTTACTTAATGACCTAATTTATAGGGTCTTATTCTTTATACTCAATTCTAAGGATCACAACTAAAAGAGTTTACAACACTCTTCAACCTAGATCTCTCTAATACACCATTACCACAGCCATTAGTACTTCAACATACACATAAAGAATAAACCAAATGAACAAATAAATTTTTATTCATAAATGAGATGAAAATTATTTACAATATAATGGATAACCCTTACTTAAGTAGGCAAGGAGAACCAAGATGCAAGCTAGTCTAAGCAATGTGGGATAAATCCAAACATAGGACAAAACTAGGAAAAGACAAATAGCCTAGATAGAACCTAGAAAGCATGAGCAATAATATACTCTAACACACCACCGCACCCCTCCCCGCATCCCCTGCCTCCCCCCCCCCCCCCAAAGTGAAGATAGAGGCTAATAATAGAAGATTTAGTATGAAGCCATGTGTCCCTATGGATGCTAATCCATCTTTTTATAGTACATAGATGTTGAGTTGTTGTAACTGCCAAGTGAAATTAGGAATGGAATTGAATAAGAGGATCATTGAACATGAACACTATGCTTTAAAATAATAGTATAATGATAAATATGAGGAAGCATTACTTGAACACCTTCCAATAAGATGGTAAAAAGTAAACACAAAGACTAGTGAGACTACCACACTGGTGTCACTAGTGGGGCTACCACACTGGTGTCACTATAAGAATCACCAAGAATTCCATGAATTCAAGTAAGAAATAATCATATGGGTTTTGACAAATAAAATACCTAAATAATATACCCATGTATAAAGGAGGAATTTATAAAACACTAAAAAAAGTGCAATATATACATATAACTCTCATAAAGTGGAGAAACAAAAGAGAAAACTAGAAAAAAAACTCACCCCAAAAAAGATAAGAAGAAGAGAGAGATAGAAAGCCCCAAAAATATGATGCTAAAATATTTTGCACTTCAAGTACTCGTATTTCACAAAATAACTCATTCTGCTTGAGTATTTTGAATCCACTACTTAATCACTAAGACAACTAACACTAAGCTTCACCATAATTTATTCAATAAAGAAGACTATTAGTGGTGATGAAAGTATAAAAGAGTACTACATGTGTAAGGAATGATCAACACCTAAGAATCATAATGTACACCAGACCCGCCCATACTATTATATAGGTAGAATGGAGGAAAAAGTTTTGCATGATTGATATGAATCCACTACTCAAACACTAAACAAGCTAACACTATATTCACTAGAATAACTCCATATCATGTTGAAAGAGACTATTGAACTATAAAAAAAAGACAAGATGACACTGAGATTCACTAGAATAGCTATAATTAAAGTTTTGGGATATTGTCAAATGTAAAAAAGGTGGTGTCAAAAATAAATATAAGGTCTCTAAAAAATGATGGCCCATGGTGTTGATGGAAGAGATAAGCAACTAAAGAAGTGAAAAGGTGCCCATAATAGAGCACACAAATGTATAAAGCTAGACAAGATTGAATCAACAAACCCCCATGGCCCTTTATAAATCAATACACACAAACTATAACCCATACACATAAAAACACCAAATGGAGACAAGGAAGATACTAGGCTTCACTAGAATAGCTCTAAATGAGGAGACTATCGACCTATTGAATAATCTATAATGAATCATGAGAGGTGCTCCAAAAATAAGGGAGAAAAAAGTATCTCCAGAAAAGAAGGCAAGGTGCTAAGAAAGGGGCCTTAATGGAGACATGACACAAACTAAAAGTGTGTCAAAGTAGCAATCAATGTCTTGGGCTGATGTAAGAGTGTGGCAAATAGAAAAAAACCCATGATGTATGCAAAAATACACTTGAAATGATTAGTTGTCAGAAAATGACAATCTATAAAGTATATACAAAGGATGTCAGACTCAACCAAAAATGTGTATGAAATAATTCAAAGTGCAATAGTGGCATCAGAAGTAAAACATGGGCCAAATCTTATGCTAATAGGATGTTAGTCATAGCTAAAAATTCATCCAAAAGATTGTAATGAGAAATCAAAATTAAAGGAGAAAACAAATTTATTTATTTGTGAGGGGGTCTAGCCTCCTACCAGACTAGGCCTCACCCTCCATCTTCAACTAACGAGGGAATAAAGATAAAATCAAAATAATAAATGTGCCTTTTACAATAATTCACATCCCCTTTATAAGGATTTATACATCATAATAAATCCATCACATGATAATATATTATTTTTGTAAAAAAATAATTCCATTCTGGTCCCCCATAAAATGAATATATCTCCCACATTAAAAATGTCCCTTAATATGTTCCCCACCATTAAAAAATAATCACCACCTAAAATATTTGTTTCCCCCCATTAAAAGGCAATTACAACTTTAATACACCATCCCACTAAAATAATAAGCCACATCTCAAAAATAAACACCCCCAATGTATAAAGCAACACCACTCAGTCAGTCACAAGCTTGGGAAAACAAATTATTTATTTAAACTTCATAGCTATGATGTGAAAAAAATAAATAAACCATACCATGTAAACCTTGAGACTATAACTTATTTGAATATGGAGGCAATTTAAATGGTGGCAATTTGTAAATGATGAATAGATGGGGGTTTGAGTACAACTATGTATGCAAAATTGTAGGCCACAAAGATTGGTGATGATGATAGTTTTGGAGTTTTTAATAGTATTTAGAAACTTTATGTAGACTAGGGATCAACAGATCTAAGGAGAAGATCTAGAGCTTGTCTAAAAAAATGGGATATAAAACATGAAGATGGTATCAAATAACTTGAAGATTACTGATTGTCTTCAACTAGGAAACCAACAAGCAGGCCCAAGAAGATACAAAGAACATAAACCATAGACTAAATTTTCTATTATGGAGGAGGAGAGGCTATGCTATAATATAGGTCATGAGTAAGTGTGGAACTAAGATAAGCGATGTGTTCTGATATGGATCAAGGATATCCAAATCTATGATCCAAATCACACAATGCCCAAAAAAGCACCTTACTTATGGATCAACCCCCCCAAAAAAAGGTAGGTCATATACCATCCTTGTCAAATAGTAATATAACCTACATAGATGAGGTGTATATCCCAACACATGAAACCTTAATGCATGGTAGATGTATCAAACACTCAAATCCCATCCCAACACTTGCATGCCTATGTAACATGGATGTTTTTTACCCTCAAATCGGAGTTACTAGAAATACAGGTGGATCCCTTATAATAGCAGGCCAATGACCACCTCCTCATCTCCTCGAATATATCAAATAGATACAAAACATGATGATCTATAAAAACCCACAAAATATTATAAAAACCTAGAAAGATTTAAAGAAACGTATCTAGAACCTAGCAAACATGAGAAATAATATCCTTTGATGAACTTAATTTAATAAAATAAGTATCCACTACACTAGTGACCTCTAGGGAGCCCAAATCTGAGAGAATCATCATAGTATCCCCCTTCATAGAGGTCCTATCTAAATATTTAACCAACTCCTTTGACTCTATAGATCCCAAGATTAATTTATTCCTTGGCTTACCAGTCTTTATTTTTTGTGCTTACAACATCAACATTCAACTACTCACACTTTAATATTTTCTTTGCTTTTTTTAAAGCTGAGTGGGATCTATGGGTTAGGGTCACCTCATTATTCCTCTTTGGAGAGGCACTCTTAAAAATAATAGTATGAGGGATTGGTGGACTATAAAAACCTTGATATTTCATTAAAAATCTACCACCAAATCCTCTAGGGAGTACAAAATAAAGAAGGGGAGGCTATTTTTATAAATATCCTTAAGGTGATTGAGAAACATGAAGTGATGAGAGCGAACAGGGTTGAGTTTAAAATACATGGTAAGAAACATCATGACCTCCTTACATAGCTCTAGCCAAGCCTCTGAGAGATTGGTACATCTAAAACTTTTGGTGACCTCCTTATCGTTTTTCAAGAGAGTCATTTTTTTGGGAAATCACTCATCCTTAATGATCTTATCCTTATAATAATTAAGGTCATGGATAATTAATCCCATAAATTTCACTATGAATTCCTCAAATAAATCCATTTGCATGCCCCTCAGTACAACTAACATTTCTTTCCAAGTAACAACAAATTATCTTGACATAATAGAATCATGTCCAATAATTTCTAATATAAACTAGGTTAGGCCTCTTTTATCCAAGATTCCCCATCCAAGTGAATTGTTGTTGTTTTTTATTTTAGAATAAGACTTGGATTGATTCTTCCCATCCCTAATTTAATATTATCCCCCTCTTGGGAACCATGTTTAAATCCATAATCCTTGCCTCTCTTAGTCCCTAAAGAATCCTCATGCAAAGCCATGTAAGATTTAACAATGAATGTAGTTAGTTTGATAATAATAATAAAGTAGAAAGAGCATAATGTAAAAATGGATCTCATAGACAACACTTTAACAAAATTATGACCAAAATAATTAAATGAACATCAAGGAGGATAATTATGGCATGAATAGCTTTGGTATAGATCACTTAGGTGAATAAGGTAATGATTAAAATGAGAGGGGAACCAATCCATAAATGGGAATGCCACATCATGATTTGACATGGGAGGATGGGATGAAAGTGAATTTACCATGAGTAAATCAAATCATGACAAGAAAAGGGAAATTTAATGATAGGAATGATCAAATCAGTTCTACCAAAAAAGGATCATTGTCATACACCCTAATTAAATCCAATGTAATAAATGTAGTTATAAAAAATGGTCATAATAAAATATTGATCACTAAAAAATTAAAAAAATAAAAGACCAACTGTAAAATTGATTAATTAGAACAAATCCAAAGAGAAGAGAGAAAGCAAGCAAAAAAAACTTAGCAAAAATCTAAATGGTCTCAAGAGGAAGAAACCACTTAACCCCCAAAAATGGAATAATCACAAACCCTCGGAAGAACAACCAATCTAATACGCAAATAAGAGAAGGGACCACCATGAAAAATGATAAAGGTCATAAATTCATTGGGAATTAATTAATTCCCCCTTCAAGAGGGTCCTTTGAGTCCCCTTTGCAATTTCATCCTCCATTTCCAATGCACACTTTATTTAATTCAATGGTATTCCTCTATTTTCCCTTTCATTACCTAGATCCACATCACCTTTACCATGTTTTAAATTCCTTTGATGGAACCATGACCTTGAACTTGGAAAATAAGATCCACATTAATCTTTTTTTTCTGGATTCTAACGAGTAAGTTAGGGGTTGGGGAATTCTAAGAAGGGATCTTCTGGTGAGCTAGTTTGACATCAATAAGAACTTTGAGGGAAATAAATGGGTCCTCGTCCTCCTAAGATGGAAGATTTGAACTTTATTTAATCCTTTCCTTAGGTTGGGGTGAGACACCAACAATTATGGGTCAAGAATGGTCCCCAACCATCCTACCAAAGCTTGAGGAATCCATGGAAATAGGCTTGTTCATATCTAAGTGATTTTTTCCACAAAGATATTGGCTTGGTGTTAGAATATAAGGTCTACCAACATCCATTCCACTTAAGCCCCCAAAAAGATCAAAATTTAATTTTGAGCTAGAAAGAGATGGATTATTTATAGAGATTCATAAATTTATATCAAATTCTGATAAAGGGGATCCCTTATAATCCTTAATATTCTCAAAGTTGAGATACTCCTCTAAAGGTACCAAAAATTCATCACCATGAGGGAGTATTCATTCATGAGAATGGATTTATAATGTTTAAAAAGTAGGAACAATTCTTGCAGGAACCTAAGTTTTCATCAATCAAAAATTGTTGCCTCCACAATCCCTCTATAGGTCTTATAATGATAGACATTATAAAAGTTTTATAGGGGGACCAAAATTTTTAACTAAGTTAATGAGAGTCTTATATTAATAAAATTAGTTTTATTAATGAATAAATGAAGACAAACAACCCTTACAATACCAAAAATGATTTATTCATGCCAAAACTCTAGTGGGAGCTTAGGAAGGAAGATCTAAATAGGAAAGTCCTAAAAAAAGTATTCATCATGGTAAAAACACGATCTCCATTTTACAAGAGAGACAAATTATATACCAATAAACCTTACTCCTTCATGGAGGGTTTTGAGAAAATCATATCTTTTATAGAAAAATATGAGGAATAATTATTGGCCATTTAAGTAATCTCCATTTTGTGACTAGGCCTCCAATTTTTGTCTGCCCAATTCCTGAACATTTCCACACTAGGGTGAAATCTATTACATCTTGCCAAGAATGAGAGATCTAAATTGTCTTTTAATTTTTTCACGACTAAATCTAGAATCAATATAAAAAATCCATAATTATAATCCACTATAAATAGCTCCATCCAAAGAAACTTAGGATTTGTTTGGTGATATTAAGGATATTTCTCTCTCTCTCTCTCTCTATATATATATATATATATATATATATATACATATATATATACATATATATATATACATATATATATATATATATCTATATACATATACATACATACATATATATATATATATACATATACATACATACATATATATATATATATATATATATATATATATATATATATATATATATATATATATATATATATATATATATATATATATATATATATATATATATATATATATATATATATATATATAGACGCGCGCGCACACACACACACACACACACACACACATATCAATATTTATGAGCAAATCTATGTGTCTTATCATATTATTCTTCCAAATGTCACATTATTGCATTTGACATTTACATTTCATTTTAGCATTTACGATACCTTATTTTATAGATCTTATTTATATTATTATTATTATTCATTTTAATAGTTTATTTTACATTTATGATGTCTTACTTACACCATTGTTGCCTTGTTGGTCATTTGGTACTTATTTTAGGCCTTTTAGCTGTATTTATAATTCTTTGAATTTGTATTCCCCCCATCTTTGGGATGACCATTTTTATTCTACCTTTTTTTGGGATGATTACTAATTTCATTAGTGCTTGTGCTACGTCATTCATAGGTTAGAAAAACTTCATAATAATGTGGATATCATAGTATAACACCAACAATTTCATAACATTATTTTATATTCTTATGATCAAATATTAGCATACACATAATTGTATCATTTATTACATATATGGATCTCTCGTGATCCACAGATTCCCTTATATTAATCCATTTGAGGCATACATATGTTAGTTTTGAGATTGAACACTTACTTGTGGGAAATTTTAGGAGTCCTTAAACACTATGATCTTTATGCCCCTTTGATCTAGTGGCCAAGTGTAAGATATCTTGTGTTACTTACATATTTCACTCATGTTTGGTTTAATGAATTTGTATGGAGGAGGAATAAAAAAATATACAATTGATAAAATATATATCATACAATAAAATATAATGATTAAAAATAAATAATAATATTAAAAGTTAGATCACAATAAAATATGTGATCTCTTTTTGGCACATATCCTAATCTATTTGAAGATAAAAATCCACAAATGGCCTTATGGTAGAGCGAGGTCCATTGGGGTGTAGTGTGCAAGTATAATGGGGTAGGAAGTCTCATTATATCATACTAAATAGTGAAACCTAATTTATCATATAAGTACCCAATATTTTTAGTAGACTGATGAATATGTAAGGGGTCCTAAGGAATGGGGAACATGTTGTGGGAAGATAGGACCATTTTAATATTCATGCATATAGACTTCATGGGATGATATATGTAATTCATTTATTAGCCCAAGCTTTATGTTCACTATTTGAAGCGTCTTAAGTACTTGAAATAAATTAGTTACTAACACTTATTTACTTATTTTGTGTCACATTTTTGTTAAACATTTCCACATCACCCATGTGTCACCTCAAACTCTTCAATTATATCATATTACACCTGATATTCCAATTAATTAGTATCATTTTTAGTTGATCACACTTCCTACTTATGCCTATTGGATTTTAGTTGCAAGTCACATTTTAATACCTCAGATATGATTAGGTTTTCCTCACAAACACCATATCACATTTGAATTTCACACCATCTCATTTTTTTGCCATCCTATTCCTGCTATTAAATGGTTGTGATTTCCTATCTTACATATTAACAAAATCATGTAATATTGAGTTGTCATTCTTTAGAGCTTTGTATTTTTCATTTTCACCATATTTTATTTCACATACTTGTCTTACATTTATAATCACATTTACTTAGATATCTTTGCTTGATTTTTATTCATTTATTGATATTTACTTTACTCACATGTCTTTGTTTTATTTCTTGCATTGAAATTTCATTTACTCATAGTGTTTTACATATCTCATGTTTTTTGATGTGTTTGACATTCACCTTATCATTTAAATTTGTGTGTCTTTAGATTTTACATCTATTTTTATTTATCCTTTTACATTATTTTCATTCTTTTTGACTATGTATTTACTCACATTTACTAGAAAATAATAACACATGTATCATATATCATATGATTTTCCCATATAATAATAAATCATAAACACGTGTTCAAAATAAAATACATCCATAGATACTACTACTAATTCATACAAAAAAATATCTATATATCAATGGCTCATCAGTTTATACATCATGATATCAAGTGATATAATACACACCCAAAATCAGCTCTATGGCTAAGGTCCACCTTGTCCATCTAATGGAAGACATGTTACACTACCCATAAAGTCATATCTATAAAATCCTCTTTTTTAAATCCATTATAGAGATTGTGTCTATGACTAAAAACCCTGGATCCACCTGATAAGTTGAAAACCTAGGACTGTAATTTTGTTACTTATCTAATTGTATCCATATGCATGGATTTATCCTAAGCCAATGTATGTATCTATCCCTACCTGATTCATGGGGATAGTAAAACCTACACCCCATTTGATTCCTATTTGTGTAGCTCTTAGGTAACTACCCTGATTAATCTAAATCTACTTGCATATGTCCTAACTGAAGGTACCACTAGATATATCATTAGAGTAATATTGTGATGTGGAAGCACATCATCTAAAATATCATGATGAAAATAATCCATCATGATCTTCCACTGTGCCTCCTCTATTTTGGCATCTAAAATTTTCAAAACAAAATTACATTAATATATATATCAAAATATATAAATAATATACATCTAATAGACTACATGTATATCTATCTCTAAGTAAATGTAAGTAAAAAAAAACACATTTAATCACCCATAGTGGTGCTATCTACTCAATCTCTTATCACCTCCTAGCTATTGTAGCTCCAAAGTGGCACAAAACATTTATACTATCTAGGTTGGATGATATGAGTTTATCTACCCTATGATGTACTCATTGTATACTTGTCTATTTAGGTGCAAGTTGTGGATATAGATACCCATGTATTATTGATGCCTATCCTCATCTAAAAACATGTACTAACCAATATAGTCTCTACCACCATATTTTTACCTTAATATAATGAGGATGTATCATAGGTACCTTAGTATATAATCCTCTACCACCTACACCATGACTCTCCTTTGAATGGTGGCCCAAAATGTTGGCACTACTAGTGGAGTTGATGGGTGTGTTAAAATAAATTGACTAGGTACATGATCATATAGATTAGACTCTACCCATAAAGGGTAGTGTCTGCAATCCTCTATCATTATTATCCCTATATTGTGGTTGACCATGATAGCCATATATCCACACTCCTATGGTATAACTAATAGATAATATGATCATGTTGTACTGACTACAAGATAGGTCCATGTGTAATGGTTCTCACCACATGATCCTATGTTCACCTCTGCACTCAAGGGAGGGAATCATCCATGACATGTGGAAACCCTATCAATCTGTATATTAGGAACCACTTGTAAATATAGCTCACAAAATAATATCAAGCCCCATTTTTTAATAGCTTCTAGTCAAAATTGCACCCAAATAAAATAACCTAAATCATATAATTTTCCTTAATATAACATAGAGTGACCCATGGATATATTATACAAAGACACTCTGCCATTTTATTTATGATAAATCATAGGAACTATCATAAGTCTAATCAATGCCTTCTAGATATCCAAATTAGTCAAGATATAGACATTATAAAATTATACAACCAACCCTTGATGGTCATACCTCTTTGAGACTATATCTCGTAATGTTAGGACTCTCCTCCCATAAACCAAATCTAGGGTATCACATACCAATTTTGTTCCCATGATCTATAGTCCCAAAATCACATAAACATCCCCCTAGGTAATGACCACCTCAATAGTATCCCAATCCATTACCCACTAAAAGGTATCCATCAATCTCTCCCATTATCCTAAGAACATGAACACTAATTCAACACTTGATGGAATCTGGTGCATCTCCATGATACCACTGAATCTAGGGATAGTTAAATCTAATTGATCCACTATAGATAGTATATACAATATATATAATAATGATATCATATCTAATAATCTCCACATCCTTAGACATCTCTAAAAATTAAAAAATAATAAGGCACAAATTGGGTTTCTATCCAAAATTGAAATAGATACTTAAATTTAAAAAATATACAAATATACATTTGATTCAAATTAACTATCTCATTGGCCATGAATACTACGTCATCAACCATCCCTTACTATTTTCTAATACATCAGCCATGTACAATACTACATCACCCATCCTATTTATGTACTATATTGGCCATGCCCTAGGACATCAACCCCATTTACACTATATTACATCAATTAGGATATACACCACCATCCATTCTTAATAACTTTTCTATGCCATCTGCTGACTATTGTATTACATTGATCAAACTATTTGTTTAATGCCATCAACCATGGCATATGAAATCAAACATATTGATACTTATCTTAATACATCAACCATTCCATACAACATCAACTGCTACACTCCTCAACTAAATCAAAAAATTTCTATAGTATCAACCAACATTTTTCCCTACTATTTTTCAACTGCATCAACCTAGATAATACCATTCAAATAGTATGACAATTTTTTATTTAGTCCTAATAAATAGACTTAACCTAATTTTTGACTTTTTATCACCTACCCATTACCCATTCTATTCTATACTCTAGTCTTACTCTTTTCAGGTAATTTTTTACTATATGGATTTGCCTCAACACCTACTTTTCATAACCTATTTCATTTTAAAAATGCTTAAAATTATCAAATATTACACCTCATAGATGAATAGCTCTATCCAAGACATAGATGTATCTACTGGCTCATCCACCTCCTCTTCCATAGGCCATCATCTCATAAATTTATAAATTTTGATACACAGAGCTCTAGTTTCCAAAAATAGCAACTTTGTAGATGAATAACTTTAACCCTTTTATTATAAAAAAATAATTTTTTAAACATATTTTACACATATATTTTTTTTAGGTCCACTTCATGAACCAAAATGAGCCTTAAAATCTTGGTGAGATAGAGAATTTATCAATATTAATACAATATTTTTTCAAAACTTTCACTTTATCTTAATTTTTAGGTTAGTCTCTTGTTCCACACACTAGGCACCTCTCATCATCTAATATACACATTACTTATTATCCATAGAAACAAGGTAAGTGAAGGTATGAATTTATAGTTTATTTAATTTAATTTATTTTATACTTTTTACTACATTGAGTTAGCTCATTTATCATGTTACTATATTATTTATCAAATCACCATCCCATGTTACACTATTAAGGCATGTGATGAGCTTCAGGTGGGGCATATGCATACACATAATATTTTTCACTTTTATCATTTAGTGACACTTTATCTTATATCAAGATATCGAGTTACAATCTCCCTGAGTACATGCCTTAAAAGGTGCACATAGAAATGGGAGGGTAGGTCTTTGGTGATTTGAGAGATATTTTTGTTTATCTATTATTCTACATCCATTCTAGCTTCTTCAAAGTTGATCCCCTAAGTTATTACATTCTATCTTATAACCTTAAACTATATTAGGATCTATATTTACTACTACATTAAACTGGTATGATGTATTATTATTCATCATCTATCCCTTCCATACTACATTGACTTGATCAATGTAGTTTTGAATGTGTTGACATAATTTTCATAACTATATCAGCTTGGTCGATGTAGTTTGAGGTTAGTCAGCCCATTTCAAAATACATCAAGCTAGCCGATGGTGGAAACTTAACTTTTAGGATAGATTGGGATCATTGACCACTATAAATACAAGTTAACAATTAATGTTAATAGATAAAAATAATCATTTTGATTGCTATTGCTCACACTTTTGCCCTAGATGTAAACTTGGAGGATCTTTTTCTTAGGATCTTTTCTTAAAATGAAGATTATCTTGTGGAGTATTGGATGCATTATTAGGAGTCCTTTTAGCCTAAATATTGACTCAACCTTTGATATACTTACAATTTAACTTTTTAAGTTATTTTATAGAAAAGGGTTAAATGGTTATAATAGACTAATCAAATGGATGAATAAAACTAATCTAAAACATGAAAATTAAGTATATTCAAATAACATGATCTAATAAATTTGGAAAATTATAAAATATATAAAGTATAATATTGATTTATATTATGATAGTTAAAACATAAAAAATAGAGAACACTTAGCTTGTTTATAGATGAACATGTAAATCTAAGATGTATAGGTGTGAAAACATAAGATTGATGCTTGAGATCCCAATGTCAGATTTTAGAAATATTATTTTTTAAGACCTTGGAAATTATCATCAACTTATAGACAATAGTGTAAATGATTATATTATAAAAAAATATTTTATTTATTTAAAAGTGATCACCTAGGTATGTTAGGGTTTTTTTTCACCTTTTAATTTAAATCTATAAATTACATGCATAGGCTATATATATATATATATATATATATATATATATATATATATATATATATATATATATATATATATCAAATGCTATGTTTCACCTTAGGTCATGTCACCTTACCAAAAATGGGTTAATAGGCTCACAAATTTGAGTTGACATGAAGGACCCATTTGTCAATGAGTGATGCCTACATAACCACTACTACAAATGGGGCCTTAGACATATATAGTTTTCCCTTAAGTGTGGGCTTGTGTGTGTACAAGGGTACAATATAATATATGTAAGGGCATGCAATGATATATATTTTAACTTGAAAAATATTTCTCATGGACTATTTTTTGAAATTTTCATATCTATAATATGATTTCTCCTATAAGTGATAGATAAATATGGAAGAATACTATAATAGAACTTAGTTGTGTAATTGATTTAATGAGCTTGAATAGGTGATTTCTTATTATTTTCTTGATGGGTAATGAGTAGGATTTGATTTGTATTTATACCACACCTTTTGAAAATGTATAATATAAGGGTTAAATAATACAAATGGGTTGATTCGTAGGATTCAAAATATTTGTAACATAGATGAATTTTCAGGTACAAACACTAAATAAGGAATCTAGACACTAGCATTGATGTTAGTGTCCCTATATGGATGATATTTTATAGAAGGATATAAAATACTAGAGGTTTGTAAATGAAAGTGAAGGATATCAATCATATTTTAAGATTTCTATAGTCTACAAGTGATCTAGGTCATCAAAATGATATGATCGATCCATAAGACAAGTAATTAGACATAATGAGATGGTGAATGTGATCCTTTAGACATATAGAAGTCTTGGAATTGAAGGTTTGAGACCTAATTGGTATTTATAAAGTGTATAATACAAATTCTATTTATAATAATATTTTAGTACCTATATTTCCCCTTGATTTAATATACTAATGCATAAGGATGAAATTACTAGGTTAAAGGAAATAAACTCATATCTAGGTATATAATACACCTTAACTTTGATTTACCCATAATGAATTTATTTTTGGTGTATAAATTATAACCAAGAGAATGTTTCAATATAAATTAGTGCATGTAATCTAAAATTTAATAATTTAAATTTTTGAAAAGTAAATAAAATAAGGAAGGAGTACCCCTATGTGTCGATGAAACCATGTTTTACCTTAGTACTTTGATTTGATAAATATGTTCCCTTATGAATAATTGGATATGAGAGAGGTTTAGAACTAAACCTTAGATATTTGAATAGGAAACTTGGAGGGTAATTATGCCCCCAATCCGATGTAAGGGTGAGTTGTGACACGACCATTGAGATAAATGAATCTCAATCACACAAATCAATTGAATGTATAATAAATCAAATTTAAGTGGTATAAGCACCTCAACATATAAAAATGGAGTAGTGTTAAATCCATCAATGGCATTGAATCTCAATTGCACTACTCAAAGGAGAAAACTAATATAGATATGAAAGACCTCAAATAGTGATCTTGGTAAAATGTTTTGAATATGTATTTGTAATTTTTGGTACACTTGCATGGATTTTGCAACTATAATGTGTCTCAAAATGAATTATTTATCAAAATGTAACCTATGATCTATAATTATGTATAATATCTATCACAAATCTAAAAATCTATCCCAAATCTATAAAAATCTATGTCAAATGTATAATATTATGACCCAAGTGTATATCTAAATCATGTAAATTGTATCAAATTCTTCAAAATATGTATTTTTTAAGTCATGTCTTTATGATATGTCCCCACTAATATTCCCCACTTTTAAGGTGAGGGGATGGAATTTGGTAGTCACCTTACCTTAAAAGGATAAGATAACTATATTATCTATGTATGAATCATGGATCATTTATGATTAGCATGTTTAATTAGATATATCAATTAAATTAATAGTATGTGATCACAATAATACCTAATTATCATGATATAGATCATGGAAATGTATAAAAAGTAATAGTACAATCTCAACAAATAATCAAGCACACAAAAAAGAGCACTCAATGTCACACAAAATGGGTCTAAGGAGATCAAAAAAAGGTGGCATGTTCAAATGCCACACATGAAAAGGGAGGACATATTCAAATATCTACACATAAATAAATAACATGCAGTGAAATAGGGGCCTATAAGAAAGGAAAATGTTCAAATGTTACACAAGTAAAACACTAGACAAGAAGTACCCTCAAGGAAGTGACAATGTGAATATATGAAGTATAAGTAACCAACATAAGAATATCATATTAGTCCCTGAATATATGTGTTAGCAAAAAAATTCATGTAACATAACATATCAACTACATGGTATAAGATGTAAGCATGAGTATAGACATGTGCAAGTGTTAGTAAACAAACTTAACATGATTATGTAAAAGTGATTATAAAATAATGTAACCTATATCAATCATGATCAAATAGAAACAAAATGGCCCCAACATAGTGTGTCATGTGGGAAGAGGAAAGCTCCCACATATACATGTTGATGTATATGTATTTACTATATGGATGGATCACACTCAAGTATGCATGAAACATATGTGTCAATGTAAAATAAATGATATAATATCTATATACAATGGGAAATGTAGTAGATCTATAAATCAATCCTAGCTTGAAGAAGATAAATCCTACTTACACTTACAATTTATGATACACTAGATAATCAAGGTCATGAACAATATGGATCCACTAGACCTAATAAAGGTATCTCTTACCACAATAATATCACTAGAGAGGGTTTCAAATCCTCCATTCAAGAAAAACTATGCAATAATCTTAACTAAGTCCTATGCTTTCATATTCACCAAACTAATAACAAGTAAATAAATTATAATCTAGTGCTCACCAAAAATTATGGCACAAAGTGGGGGTTAGTAAACATAAAAGTAAACATTAATAAGATAATCCTATTTAATCTATGTATAAGTAAAACACTAATGAATTAAGAGTGAAATATATTCAAAATCCATTATTTATGCTACTTTTATCTACTAAAGAGAGGAGCAAATTTAGAAATACTTACTTTGAAGATGAATCCATCAAGACTCAATCTCTCCCTTGGACAAAGGTGCTTTGCAATAGTTTGTTATGGTTTGTAAGGATCACTAAGAAATACCAATGTATCCAAGACTTCTCCATAAGATAATATTATTCTCCAAGTATAAACCCTAACCTAAGACTCCTCAAATAGAATGGTGGAAGAGAAGATTATAAAGAAGTGCAAATGAATAATTAACTCTTGTTGTCTCTATAAGAATGGAAAAATGGATGTGTTTATTTAGACATGTCTAACCCTAAACCCTTACAAATGTTTAGGATGATAAGTTTGACATAGTTGACCTAATATCATAATTGAAAAATAACAAACTAGATCATATACTAGGTCCACCATGGGCTGACCTAGTCCCTAATGATTTTTTTCAATAGGGATATAAGCTTGATGTGGTCAGCCATGTCATGTAAACTGTCAAAAATGGGTTTAGGTTAGGGAAAAAGATAATGAAGGTGGTAAAATAATAGAGGAGCATGTAAAATAGGAGGCAAAACATAGGGGAATGGTTTTAGGAAACAAGTGTGTAGATATCTAGTGGAAAAAAGGGACAACAATCCTAAAAAGCACCAATGGTCTATGCACCACTTTCCTGTTGCACCCCTTAAGGCATGCACTTAGAGATATTAAGACTCGATGGATTCATGTAATATAAAAAATGAAGTTTGAAAATATTATGTGTATACATATTCCCCACTCAAGCTCATCATGTGTCACTTAGATGAAACAAGGGATGCTACTTCCATAAAGAACATAGCTACCCACAATGCTAAAGCTAAAACAAAGTTGTAGTATTTTAAAGCATAAAATAGCTAAAAGTAAATGATGGAAAAGAAAATAACTAAAAAAATAAATGTATGCACACCTTGTCTTACCTTTATCTATGGATGGCTGCCTATTGTGTTTATAGTTTTGATCATAGAGGGCATAAATATTGCTTTCGACAAACCCAGGGATATAAAACTAAAGAGCACAAAAAAACCAAATACAAGAAAGATAAGATAACTAGTGCTATGTGGATGAGATGTGCTTGGAAATTTGGAAAGTCAGGATGACAACTACTATGTTAGACTAAATGACCAAGTTGAAGTTTACAGTAAATTGAGTAATTGAAAAGCCAAGGTTACTATAGGCCAAAAAACTCAAACAAGTAAACCTTAAGTGAGAAAGGAAAACTCACCAAATCAAACTAAGGATACATATGAAAAAGGATGGTAATCAAACTTCAATGTAAAAGTAGTAATAATCCTTAAAAAAATATGGGCAAGAAAAAATGGTAAAGCAATATTGATGAATGAATAATAACTATAGACACCTAAATCTAGCCACCAATGACCATCAACTAGGCTTTTGACCAATTTCTACCAAAATGCACAATTTGGCCTAAAAACACTAAAGAACATTAAATGAGTTGAAATTGATATATTCAAGTGATGATTTTGGCTATAGTATCATTAAATAGGGAAATACAATTTATGAAGCAACTAATTTTGATCAAATCATTTCGAGTCAAAATACCAATTTTGCACCTGGATGCTCTGGCTTGCTCTTTTCTATCAAATTTCTTGTACAAGACACATGACTTTGTTATTTTTCATTGAAAACATCATAAATTGGATAATGGTTCCAATGCATCTAACATCAACTTCCAATTCTAATCTAGTCAAATTTTGAGCCAATAATACAACATTTTGACCAATTCAATTAATTTATGCATAAATTACCAAGGTTTTACATCAAATTTGACTAATCATGTTTAAGGATAATTAAACAAAATCAAGAGATTAAGTTAATTTTCCATGGAAATTTTTGAATATTTATTTTTACAATTCAATTTTCATTAATTGTATCATCAAATGACACCATCCTATGGGGTGGAATCTACAAGCCATAAATGCCACAAATAATTGAATTAATGCCTCTCATACTTCATTAAGACCCTTTATGCCTAGTTAATGACCCTCTATCCCAAATATTGATTAGCCTATTTATAAATTTTACTTACATAATTGAATTAATTCTTAGACACACATCTTCATCTTGGGATGGATGGTTCAAGTTGATTCCAAACCATTACAAAAATCTATAAATAGAAGGCCTTATTTATTGAGTTTTAAGCACTTTTATTCCAAACTTATAATGCCCAACTAAATTCAAAAATCAACTGAAATAAGTTTTATAATTACAAATTATTTATCCAAGCCAAATCCAAACATGGAACCAAAGAGAGATAGGGGTAGCTACACTTCATTGATACAGACTTCATAAGCACAAACTGAACAAGCCACTTCAACAAACTATTTGGAGCATCCAAGGAAGGTAAAATAAGGTTTATTTTGAATTTTATTTGTGTTTTCCATTATATTTTTATTAAATAATATCTCCCATTGAGATAGGCTTAAGGTGTTAGCTATTAGTGTGGTATTTTGGTTTTGATTTCATATACTAAAACAATACTAATATCCCTTTATTGCAATCCTATGTTCATAAATGGCACACCCGACAGGACTTAGCCTCACAACTTTGGTCAAATTTTATCTATAAATAACTTACAAAACATTTTCATATAGGATATTAGAGTGTGGAGGCAAAAAATGTAAATATTTGAGAAAAATTCCATTCTTTTGTAAGCCACAATTTTGTTATTAGGACTATTTAACCTAGCTTGACTATATGCCTAAGTCATCGAGACTCACCCCAACATGGCCCCATCTCAGCCCTAAATTGACCCAAATAAACCCCAAATCAGCCCTAACTCGACCCCAACTCAGCCCCAACTCGGCCCAATATGCCTTGACTCAACCCCAACTCAACCCCAACTCACCTTGACTCAACCCCAACTCATCCTGACTCACCCCAACTTGACCCTAACTAGCCCCAACTCGACACCAACTCACCCTAACTCACCTTGACATGACATCAACTTGTTTCTCTAGCCCATCTCACCTATCAACCCAACTTGCCTACCAACCTATCTCACCTTTCAACCCAACTCACCTATCAACCCCACTCACCTGTTAGCCCAACTCACCTATCAACCCAACTTAACTGTAAACCTAACTTTATTGTCAACCTGAAAGATAAATTCTTAATGCCATTTTCTCAAACTCCTGAGTACTTCAAAACAAGTCATTTTAATCTTGTTTTTTCATGTTGAGGGGGTAGTTTGGAAGTAGATTTAAATGCCTTTGACTAACCACACACCTTTCAAATTGGGTTTGAAAATAACTTGATCAAAAATCATGCACACTTCAAATTTGGCTTAAAATGAACATGTCATTTTTCTTACACATTTGAATTGGTGCTTAAAATGAACTTAATATTTATCTAAGTCTTAGGTACTTTTTATTTAGTGATTAAAACACATCATAAATCTTGAAACTTTTTTTATTTTGTATTTTAATCATGAATCTAGGCTAAGTCTTGAATAGTTAATTTGGGCTTAAAATGAACTTAGGTTTTTGTTGCTTCATGTGGTCATTTGTTTTTGTGTTTAATCTTTACCATTTTTACACTTAAATCCAAGGGGCTAGTAATGAACCTAATCACACATTTAAAAATTGGTGCAACAAATCAACATCACTTTAATTATTTACAAAATCTCTTATTATTTTTTAGCTAAAAGATACGTGCGTCTATGCTCTCCCATCCATCCCCTTTAGGGAAATTTTGGGACTAGAAGCACCATCTCATCATAATTTGATCCCAGTCTAAGGTATAGAAAATTTTTCATCTAAATCACTCCCCAAAAACTTTTAATAGTTTAGGTGACCTTGAAATGACCCTAAAGTCTTTTTATTAAGTCATTTATTTTTATGCAAAGTTATCTTGCGAGGGGGACTTCATTACCTCTTATAAGTTCTATAGGGAAGATTTTACTTGGGGTTTTATCTCTTGACATTGAATTCAACCACTCCCATTAGGATTGGAGTTTTGAGTGGTTAAACCACCTTCTAGTATTGGAGTTGTACACAAGATGTATCTTCACTTTGGACATCACACTATATTGAGTAAGTGACGGATGTAGTGGTTACAAAAAGGACAATAACTTTTTGCAACAAGCCAAGTGTCGTATATACTTAATTAAAGTGTTACTTATCTTGTTTGATAACATGAAAGTTAGTAGACATGGGAACCATTTATAAATGATTAGAAACTAATTAGTTTTAGTCAGCCCCACTCTGCCACACCTTAAATGGGAATTTGGATGATTTACTTGTGTTTTGTCATTTTTTTACTTGGTGTTTTGAGACTAAAACTTGTTTGTTTGTTTATAAACCATGTCAAACCCCATTTTTTTATGCAACACTCTTTTATCTAAATAGGTGTTATGCTAGCACTTTTACACCACACTTGTGCCTTGAATTTTTTGCTAAACTTATTTATGTGTGTGTGTGTCATTTGAGTTGCATAGCGTAGCATTAGGCTACCCAAAACATGCAAAACCATTTTTCATTTAAGTATTTAAAACAAAACTTTGATTACATAATTATAGCATGCTAAGATTTTTTAAGCTACTCAATTTATTTCAAAACTTGTTTATTATTGTGCCAAAAACTATTTGTTTCAAACCATGTCATGTATACCATTTGGACCTTGTTTATGCATCATTATGTTGTCTAATATTGTTTAGATTGTTTGGTTAAATCTTAGTCTTCAACATTGAGTTTATAATTAAAATTTAAAAAAATTTGGGTTCAAACATTGATTGATTTCTATTTAGGCCTCAATTTGTGTTGTTAATACATAGATCTTTCTCTTTTAGGTTGCATAACTTTGGTTAATTGATTACCCAAATTTAAATACTATTGATGGTTTTTTTGTTTAATGCCTATATTTATCATTATTTGTGTCTTTATTTTAGAGAACATATAATTTCTCCAAAATCCTTTTATCTTGTGCCTTAAACAAATTGATCTTATTTATATTTGATTGTATGTGCCTGGTCTATATCAAAGTTATTTCCAAAAAATTTAGATTAAATTAAATCACATCATGCCTTTATTTCAAGTCTAGGTTTTGATGTTATTTGGTAAAAAGTCCTAGTACATCCTGTTTGAGTCTAGATTTTGACTCCACATTTGGACAAAATACCTAGCGACTCTTTTCCCTTTCCTAGTTTAGACTTTGTTTGGAATACTTTGACCTATACCTTTGACATACTAGTTTTTATTTAGATACTTGAACATTTGTGTGTATTAAATTTGACATTAGACATTTGATGTTAGACTATTTGATGCCAAATCTTAGAAAAAACCATTTTGGAGATACAGCTTCATTTTCAGACCACATTGGAGATACAACTCCATCTTTGACCAAGTTAGACCAAGTTTGAAGCATTTGTCCTTTGGACATAGTTTCTTAGAGTTTTTAAAACTATAAGAATTTTGGTTTTGGAGCTTTCATCATTTATGTAGATATGTCTAGCTACACTTATGTTGGAGTCACCTATAATCCAAATTATGATAGAATGGTTGCATAAAATTTGACTAGAAACCCCTATAGAGATAGATTTTCTAGGGAGTTTTATTATTCTCCCTATAATACTCCATATAGGGAACATATTCAAAATCCATAAAATCAAAATAAAATTACCAATTGGGATGATATGGCTTATGAGGAGGAATTTGAATACCCAACTATATATAATGTTGTTTGGGATACATATCCATACCCTTTTTACAATAATTAGTACACAAAACATATTCAAGAACCAACTTATGATCCAACTCAAGATTGGGATGATATGGTTTATGAGGAGAGATTAGATGATTTATCTTGTGCAAGCTATCAAGCTCCATAGTTTTCCTTCATCATTCAAGGACCTCTTCCTTTGGCTTATGTGAGCAACCAAGATCTACATTGCCCTATCGTTACCATTTTAGGACTTCATCCTTTAGCTTATGTGAGAAATCATGTTCCCTAATGCCCTAACATTATCTAACTATAGGTGATTCCTCATCCATTACTAATCCAATCAAAACCTCAACCCATCTAATCATTCAAAGACCTAGATTTGTTCAAAACTATTATTTCCAACTCATTAGAAACTAAGGTCAAGAAAACCAACCAATCTAAGATGTTTTTGTCAAAATAATCACTTGTGATAAGTTAACCTATGATGAATCACCTATTTATCCTATACTAGTTGTCGAGGAGTCTCACTCTAACAAGCCAATCTTTGTGGAGTCACTTCTTAATGATTATAACTACCTTTAGGAAAATCATTACCTTGACCATATGCCTATTTTTCAAGATCCTCTTATTGTCAAGCTAGTCTATAAGGAGTTATCTTTTGACTTTTTTCCCATTATGGAAGAGTCTCACTCTAACAAACCAATCTTTGTGGAGCCCATTATGCCATCACTTGTCTAATAATAAACATTCAACAAGACATTATTGTAATAGGGTACCCATGAGATGAAGAATCAAAGATTGAGTCAGGTTTTATTCTTAAATTGACAATAGATTTAACATCAATTGAAGAATCAACATTAGTCTTGACATCAGATTTAGATTCCTTCAAGTTAGAATTAGATTCAAAAATAGAATACATTAAAGACTTTTACAATATTAGTTACGCATGCCTCATATATTATTTTGAATACATTTATGACCCTTCTATATTTTTTGAGGATGAGTAATTTAGCTTCAACAAAAGTTATCCTAGTATCTTATACAAGGATTGTGTAGCCTCTCCCCATTCCATTACCATTCTATAGGCCATTACCATTAACCAACATAGCCATATTATTGACATTCCATCTCCCAAAAATGTCAATTGGGATTGACAAAATCAAACTTTATTGAATTTCATCTATGGTGACATAGAATTTGAAGAAGAGAAAGAAGTCCAAGACCATATTCATATAGAAAAATAACACTCTCCTAGTGAAAACTTTTTAGAGGTGTTAGGGGACACATAAAGTTCAAACTCAACATCTTTTAGTGAAACTTTTTTAGAAGTGCTAGAAGAAAATCAAATTCAAAAGCTAATGTTCATTAGTGACACCTTTTCAGAGGCACTACGGGATAATCAAGACAAATTAATTGGTGAAAACCTCTTTGAGGAACCAATATATGAGCAAAACATTTATTCACTACTAGATGAAAACAAAATCAAATATTAAATCAAAATAGCTTCCTATCTATAGCCTAATCAGATAGTATCTACTCTCAAGCCCAAATAATAGAAAAATCTGGAGGTCTTATCAATATCATCTTTAGAGGTCTTCAACCCCATCACATCCAAATTTATTTTGAATCTAGCATCAACAACATTGTGTGTGACTAAAATTCCTAATCTTTATTTTCTTCCCATCCATTATCATCTATCATTCCATTTCATAATCAAACCTATCATCCATTATTTACCATCCATAGCTACAAATTCCTTTATAGATACTACAAAGATACCTTGTTTCAATGTATGAAGGAATCCAAATAAGTGACAAATGAAGATCACAAAAATATTCTTGACATCCAAATCTATGGTAGTTCTTGATAGAGTAATCTTTTAGACAAGGTGTGGGATAGTAATTAACCTGATTGATTATTATATTTGTATCATTTCTTGATTATGACGTTCATCTCCACTTCACTAGGAATAAACACATATAAAATACTTAAACACACCTAGGATAAAGTTAAGTGTAGACACCTAAATCTGGCCACTGATAACCTCTAACTGGGGTTTTGACCAATTTCAATCAAAATACACAATTTAGCCTAAAATACATTAAACAAGTTGAAATTAATATATTCAAGTACTGATTTTGGCTAGGATATCCCTAAATGGGGTAATGAAATTTATGGGATAGCTAACTTTGATGAAATCATTTTGAGTCAAAATGTCAATTTTACAACTGGGTGCTCTGGATTGCTCTTTTTTATCAAATTTCTTGTATGGGACACATGCCTTTGTTATTTGGTGTTGACAACATCCTAAATGGGATAACAGATCCAACATATCTAACATCATATTCTAATTCTAATCTAGTCAAATTTTGGACCAATAACAAGGCATTTTGATCAATTTGAGTAATTTGTGCACAAAGTGCTTAATTATGCTTAAGAGATAATTAAACCAAATTAGAGCCTAATTAAGAATTCTATGGAAGCTTGTTGAATACTTATTTTTATAAATGAATATTGAATATATGCATCATCAAGTGACATCATTTTTTGAGAAGACATCCTTAGGCCATAAATGCATAAAATTTCAAGGTTAACCCCTCCCATGCCTCTTAAATGCCCCTCTATCTCAAATATTGATGAGCCTATTTATAGATTTTTAATTACATAATTATATTAATCCTTAGCAACACATCTCAATCTTGAGATGGATGGTCCAAGTTGATTCTATCCATTTTCCAAAATCTATAAATAAGAGGCCTTGCCACATGAAATTGAAGCTTAACTTGTGCAAAGTTACCATGCCAAATTGATTCCAAAAATATCTCACATGATAAAGTTATGATGCCAAAATATTGAAGCCAAAGCCAACCAAGGTACCAAGGAGAGATATAGGTATTCAAGCTTCCATTGATGTAGACTTCATGAGCACAAACCGAGCAAGCCACTACAACAAAACATTTGGAGCATCCAAGGAAGGTGAAAGATTCTTGTTTTTTCTTACTTTTTAGTTTTATTTTTCATTTGTTTTTATTATTAAGCTCACCCTAGTAACTAGGCATGAAGGTATTAGTTTAGTGTGCTTTTGATTTGAGTTATTCACTAACATAATACTAATCTCCCTTCATCATCAAATTTCTATTTCACATAATGGCACGCCTGGTGGGATGATCTTCATGAGAGAACAATCCACAAACTTTTTTGTGTTTCATAGTCTTGATTCTTTTTTTTTGTTGTTTTTGCTTTAAGTAAAAATGGATAATAAAGAAGTCATAAATTTTTATTTACTAAATTTTTTTGTCTAAATTTTTTAATAATATATCTAAACATTTAATTGATATGATCTAAAAATATCACAAAAATATCCTTTATATTGTATAATTTATATCTATTTTAGTGACTATCACTTTCTATTTTATATTTTTTTGGTAAAAATGATTAGAACAGAGTTTATAACTTTTTTGTATTAACTATTTGGACCTAAATTTTTTTTATTGAAGTGCAACTTGTATTTCTTGACAACCTCTCAAAAATTTATGACAAACTGATCTATATTTTAAAATTTATGTTAAAAATACTTAATATAGATTTTTATGTTTTATGTGATGGCTTTTATGAGTTGTGTTATGATTTATTTTTAGCCTTCTAATTTTTATTTGTGGGTATTCATATATTTAATATTATTTTTTTAAATATTTTTTTTATATTTGTACTAACATTATCTAATCTAACATGTTTGATTTCTTGAGATTTTTCCTTTGGGTTGATAGATTTTGCCATTCAAGGTTAACTCATTTGATAAATGTGCTTCAAGGCTAAACAAAGTGCTAACATTTTTCTTGCAAGATCTACATGGAAAGTCATTTAAAAAAACTAAATCAGTGTCTTTCACACTTCAATTGAATGTTTTAAAATGAATTAGGAACTTTATTTTTGGGCTTAATGAAAAATTTAGATGCTTAAGTGAATGCTTTAATAATTATGCTTTCAAAGTTACAACTCAAGACCAAGGGGTCAAAAGAACACCACCACATCCTTCATTTGGGTTCTAAAATTGAAAATACTTGTCAATTTTTGTTTTTAATAGTTGTTTAATTAAAAATTGTTTTTCAAATAGATGTTTTGTGCATGTATTCTCTTCTATTTGTCCCTTTTAGGGAACCCTTGGAATCCGAAGTGCCATGTTTATTGCAAAAATCCTAGTCCAAGGCTTAGAAAGAATATTATCTAAAACACTCCCTAAAAACTCATCAAAGTTTAGGTGACCTTGAAAATGAACCTAAAGTCTTTCTATTAGTCTTTTATTTCATGAAAACTTGGCTTGTGAGGGGGAATTCACTACCTCCTATGAGTTCTTTAGGGAATCTTTGACCCAAGGTTTCATCTCCTGACATTGACTTCATCCACTTCTTCTAAGTTGAACATGGGGCGTATCTACATTTGGACATTGTACTACACTGAGTGAATAGTAGGATGTAGTCATTGTAAAAAGGAATAGACCCTTTTATAACTATCCAATGCCATAGACACCCAATTTCTATGCTTTTCTTTTGTATTATTTGACGTAAAATTCATTGTGCAATTGATTCCCCTAGAAATGTTCAAAGGCTTGATAGTTTAGTCAACCCCACATTACCATACTCTTGTTAGGATTTGGATGATTATACTTAGAGTATTTTGGTCATTTTTTTTGGTATGTTTTGAGATTAAAACTTATTTGTTTATTTATAAAGCCATGTCAAAATCAATTTTTTTATACATCATTTTATCTAAAGAGGTGTTATGCTGGCCATTTTACACCACATTTGTGCCTTGAAATTTTTGCTAAACTTGTTTATGTTTGTGTTAATTTGAGTTAAAAAGGGTAGTGTTATGCTACCAAAATGATATCAAACAATTTTGCCTTTTGAGTATTTGAAACATAACATATATCACATCATTCAAGCATGCTTATGCCATTAGGCTACTCAATTTATTTCAAGACTAGTTTACCTTGTATCAAAAACTATTTTATTTCAAACCATGGCATGTATACTATTTGGACCTTTGTCTTATGTCATCATGTTATCCAATCTTGTTTGGTCAAATCCTAGTTTTCAATGTTGATTTTTCAATTAACCTTGTCAAGTTTGGATTCAAACATTGATTGATTTCTATTTAAGCTTCAATTCATGGGGCTAATACACAGATCTTTCTCTTTTAGGTTACATAACTTCAATTAATTGATTACCCCAATTTAAAAAAATATTTATGGTTTATTTGTTCAAAACCTATCCTCATCATCATTTGTGCCTTTATTTGGGAGAACACAACCTTTCTCCAAAATCCTTTTGCCTCATGCCTTATGCCAACTGATCATGTTTATATTTGATTTTGTGTGTCAGGTTTATGTCAATGTTATTTTCAAACTTGTTAGATTAAATCAAATCACAAGATACCTTTATTTCAAGTCTAGATTTTGATTCCATTTGGCCAAAATTCCTAGCATAACATATTTGAGCCTAGCTTTTAACTCCATGTTTGGACAAAATACATAGCGACTCTTTTCCCTTTCTTAGTTTATACCTTTTTGGAATACTTGACCTTTTGTGTGTATGACATTTGATATTAGACATTTGATGTTAGACTATTTTATTCCAAGTCTTAGTAAAAATCATTTGAGAGATACAGTTCCACTTTCATACCATATTAGAGATATATCTCCACCCCTTTGACTAAGTTAGAGCAAGTATGAACCATTTGTCTTTTGAACAGTTTTTTAGAGTTTGTAAAAATACATGCCTTTTTATTTTAGAACTTTCATCATTTATGTGGATGTGTCTAGCTACACTTGTGGTAGAGTCATGTACAATCCAACTTATGATAGAATAGCCACACAAAATCTGACTAGGAACCCTTATAGGATAAGATTTTTTAAGGAGTTTTATTATTCTCCCTACAATACTCCATATGGGGAACATAGT
Source organism: Torreya grandis (assembly GCA_037957365.1). Taxonomy (NCBI): domain Eukaryota; kingdom Viridiplantae; phylum Streptophyta; class Pinopsida; order Cupressales; family Taxaceae; genus Torreya; species Torreya grandis. Next base: position 866,960 of record JARHVA010005764.1, read on the forward strand.
CAAAATCCACAAAATCCAAATCAAAACCTTGATTGGAATAAAGAGGCTTGTGAGGAGGAATTTGAAAACCTAACTATAGATAATATTATTTGAGATATAGATTCATACCCTCTTTTTAATAATCAGTATATGGAACACAGTTAAAAACTAGCTTATAAGCCAACTCATGACTGGGATGATATGGTTTATGAGGAATATTTGGATGCTTTGGCTTGTACAAGCAATCAAGTTCCATGACATCCTTTTTTAATCTAATAATTTACTACCCCTAATCCTCCTTTGGATTATATGAGCTATCAAGCTCTGAAATATCCAAGGAGTACCATTACCATTCTTAGACCTAGTCCTTTGGCTTGTGTGAGCAACCAGGCTCCATAATACCCTTTTATAATTCTAGGACCAAGTCCTTTGACTTGTGTGAGTAATCAAGCTCCAAACCTCCCTATAATTACTATCTAAAGACTTTATCCTTTGGATCATACAATTAATCATGGTCTCCAATGCCATACCATTATCCAACCATAGGCCATTCCTCCATTATCAATCTCATCCAAACCTCAACTAATCGAATCATTTAAAGATCAATCTATGTTCAAAACTAGTATCTTATAACTAATTAGAAACTAAGGCCAAGAGAACCAACCAATCCAATATGTTTCTATTGAATAAACCATTTGTGATAAGTCAAATTATGATGAATTACCTATTGATCTTATACCAATTGTCAAGGAGTCTCACTTTGATGAGCCAGTCTTTGTTGACTCACTTATTAATGATTATAACCAACTTTGGGAAAATCATTACCTTGAACATATACCTATTTTTAAAGAGCCTCCCCTTGATAATCTATTCCTTGAGGAGTTATCTGTTAACCTATTTCCCATTATGAAGGAGTCTCACTTTGACAAACCAATCTTTATGGAACTCATTATGCCATCATAGGTCATTACTTATCTAATACCAAACATTCAACAAGACATAATTATAATAGAGTACCCATTAGATAAATAATTAGAGTTAGATTTAGGTTCTATTCTAGGATCAACATTAGATTTAACATCATAATCAAAATCAACATCAGTCTCAACATTAGATTCAAAGTCCCTTGAGTTAGAATCAGATTCAAAAGAAAAATATGTTTATGGATATTAAAAAATTGGTTATTCATACCTCAAAAATCAATTTTATTTTATTTTTGATCCTTCTACAATTTTTGAAGTTGATTACTTCAGCATTAACACAAGTTCTCCTAGTATCTTCTACAAAGATTATGATGTCAACACCTATTTCACTACCATTCTACATGCTATTACCATCAACCAAGATAGCCATACTATTGACATTATATCTCCCATAAGTGTTGATTGGGATCGAAAGAATCACACTTTTTTAAATTGCATCCATGATGACATAGCAATTGAAGAAGAGTAAGGAGGCTAAGACCACATTCATGTAGTAGAAAAGCACTCTCTTAGTGAAACCTTTTTAAAGGTGCTAGGACACAATCAAATTTCCAACTTAGCATCTTCTAGTGAAACTTTTTTAGAAGTGATAGAATAAAATCAAAGTAAAAATCCAATGTTCATTAGTGAAACCTTCTCAGAGGTGTTATGAGACAATCAAGATAACTTCATTGGTGAAAACTTGATTGAGGCACCAATAGATGGGCATAAAATTTCTTCACTACTTGATGAAGACAAAATCAAAGATTAAATCAAAATAGCTTCTTATCTATAGCCTAATCATATGGTAGCTACTCTCAGGCTCAAACAATAGAAAAATATAATGGTCTTATTGAGAGAACAAGTCTTTGGCCCCGCCACAACCAAAATTATGTGGAATTTGGCATCAACAACATTACATATGACTGAAAGTCCTAATTTTCATTTGTTTCCCCACTATTATACATTCCATTATCATCTAACATTATATTTCATAATCAACCTACCATCCATTTTTTGTCCTTATTTACCATCCATGGCCACATTTTCCTTTGTAGAGGCTACAAAGATACCTTGTATCAATGTTTGAAGGAATCAAAATCAACAAACAATGAAGATTGCAAAAGCATTCTTGACATCCAAATCTATAGGTAGTTATTGATGGAGTAGCTATTCATATGAGGTGTGAGGTAGCAATTAACATGATCAAGTGTGTTTTTTGTATCATTTATTGATTAGGGCATGCATCTCCCCATCAGTAGGAACAATAGAATCAAAAACCACACCTAGGCCAAAAACATGTACCATACCATTTTATTACTAGACCATTGCCATTGTTTCATATCCCAACCAATCACCTTCTCATTTGGGGGAAACCCTCTTACCATTTTTTTCAATCTATAAAAAACCATCATTATCCTTAGCAAGACCATACCATCCTATCATTCCATTCTTATCTAGACCAAAACCTATTTTTATTCATCCTACCCAATCCTATTTTGATCTTTGATAATTTATTTCTTTCTAATATTTTTTTGAGGGGATTTTGATCAAGTTTAAAATCTTATCTAATTTGTGTTTATAATGATAGTCTATGAAAGTAGTGTGATAGTTAATCTAGAAAGATATCTTTCATCTTATCAAGTTTGTTTATGTGAGCCTAATTATAACTACATATGGGTAAATTAGTGTCTCACCAATCTTGATACTAATTATAACCACCTATGAGAAAATTATTATCATTAACCTAATCTATAGTATCTTAGTTATAACTACCTATGGGAAAACTAGGGATAAAAATTGTTTACCATGCATTGTCGCATCACCTTGCCATCATTATTTTCATTTGACTAGCCATTTTTTAGATTTCAGAACTTATTGGGATATAGTTGGTTTATCCTTGCCTTTTTTGTGGATGGAATTACTTTGAATTGAGATTAGTTCAAGACTAATTAGGTTGTGTTCAATTCATGTTTATGTCACCTTAGTCCCCCTTTCCATAAGCTCTCTCCATTTTATGAGAAACCTAAGTCAAACACTCACCATTTTATGAGTAGGTATCTTGTCATTATCTAACAATTTAAGATACCTAAAAATTCAAAAAACATTAATAACATTTCAAAAATGCAAAAAAAATTGTGCTATCTAAGCCTAGTTAGTTATCCTCGATCCACCCTATTAGGGTAAAGTCATTATTAGGATGCTTTATTTTGATTTTGTTTTCAAGATTTTTATTTATTTATTTTATTTCAAGTTGTTTGTTTATTTTTGTACTTTTTGTGTGTTTTATTTATTTGTTTGTCTTCTTGCCTATTTTTTTGCTTTCAACACTGTTATCTCAACTCAGTCTGTATGTGTTCATTGGGTGATTCTTTGAGCACATTATTTTTGAGTCCATCCATATTCATACATCAACATTGTCATCATGGTTTTTATCATTAGTGCATTATTTTTGAGTGTTTATTAGATTGAGAGTCAGTCCTTATGCATATTTTGGCCAAGCCTTCATGGTGTTCTACCATGAAGCCTACCATCACATGTTACAACAAAAATTAGCTTCAAGAAAGTCTACAATCAATGGAACCATAGAAGTTTCTCCTTGGCACCTTGAAAAATCCTCCCATCCCACCCTTAATCAAATCAACCCATTAACCATTCTATTTGTATCATTTCTAATTAGGAAAAGCATATCCTCATTGGTAGGTACAACTAAATCATTCACACTAATCAATTTTATTCTTCTATTTATCTATTTCATCACTTTACACCCACTCATTTTTAATCTAATTCCAGGTTATATCCTTGATGTATGATTTATAATTATCCTTAACTGGAGCATAATCATCTTTAGCCAGTCTAAGTCTTCTTAATGATTATAACCTATTATGGGCAAATTATTATTTTGACTTTTATTCTTGATTATAACCACTTATAGGAAAATAAGTAATCTATTTAAATCAATGTATGCAAGTATTTTCTCATTTGGATTAATCTCAAACATGGGTTAATTCTACCTTTTTTCTTGCTTATTTTAAGGGACCATCACTCAACAAATGTGATGGCCACTCCCTCAAGGGGGTATCATTATAGGCTTCTCAAAACCATTTGGAGCTTTGTTCTTTAATCATCATCTTTTTTTTGGCATACAGGCCATTTCTCATTATTTAAGAAGACATTTATTTACCTATGATTTTCAACATCTTCCCAAGCAGGGGCAAACTATAGAGACCTAAATCTGGCCATCAAAAACCTTCAACCATGCTTTGGACCAATTTTCATCAAAATACACAATTTGGCCTAAAAACACTAAAATGCATTAAATGAGTTGAAATTGATATATTCAAGTGCTTATTTTGGCCAAGATATCCCTAAATGGGGCAATGCAATTTATGGGCCAACTAACTTTGATCAAATCATTTTGAGTTAAAATGCCAATTTTGCATTTGGGTGCTCTAGATTGCTCTTTTATATCAAATTTCTTATATAGGACATGTGCCTTTGTTATTTGGTGTTAGAAACATCCTAAATGAGATAATAGATCCAAAATATTTGACATCACATTATAATTATAATCCAATCAAATTTTAGACCAATAACAAGGCATTCTGATCAATTTGAGTAATTTTTACTCAAAGTGCTTAATCATGCTTATGAGCTAATTAAACCAGATTAGAGCCTAATTAAAAATTCCATGGAAACTTGTTGAATACTTAATTTTAGAAATGAGTATTGAATATATGCATCATCAAGTGACATCATTTTTTGAGAAGACATCCTTAGGCCATAAATGCATAAAATTTCAAGGTTAACCCCTCCCATGCCTCATCAATGCCTCCCATGCCTCTTAAATGCCCCTCTATCTCAAATATTGATGAGCCTATTTATGGATTTTTAATTACATAATTGGATTAATCCTTAGCCACACATCTCAATCTTAAGATGGATAATTTAGATTGATTTTATCCATTTTCCAAAATCTATAAATAAGAGGCCTTTCCACATGAATTTTAAGCTTAACTTGTGAAAAGTTACCATGCCAAATTGATTCCAAAAATCTCTCACATGAAAAAGTTATGATTCCAAAATATTGAATCCAAATCTAACCAAGGTGGTAAGGAGAGATGGAGGTAGTCAAGCTTCCATTGATGTAGACTTCATGAGCACAAACTGAGCAAGCCACTATAAAAAATCATTTGGAGCATCCAAGGAAGGTGAAGGATTCTTGTTTTTTCTTACTTTTTAGTTTGTTTTTCATTTGTTTTTGTTATTAATCTCACCTTAGTAACTAGGCATGAAGGTGTTAGTTTAGTGTGCTTTTAATTTGATTTATCCACTAACACAATACTAATCTCCTCTTCATCATCAAATTCCTAGTTCACAACATGTACTATACCATTTCAAATTCCCATGCCATTGCCATTGTTACATATCCATTTGTCATTGTCATATATCCCAGCTAATCACCTTCTTACTTGGGGGAAACTCTCCCACCATCTCATCTAACCAATTAAACCATCATTATCTTATGAAATACCATACCATCCTATCATTCCATTCCTATCTAGACCAAAGCCTATTTTTAGTCATCCTATCTGATCCTATTTTGATCTTGGTTCCTTTGGTTCTTCCCACATATTTTATGGGAGGATTTTGATCAAATTTTAATAATCAATCAAATTTATGTTTAAATGATAGTTTATGAAAGTAGTGTGATAGTTGATATGGAAATATATCTTTCATTTTCCATCCTATATCAAGTTGGTTTATGTGAGCCTGATTATAACCGCCTATGGGCAAATCAATGTTTCATCAGTATTACTACTAATTATAACTAGTTATGAGAAAATTAGTATCATTAAACTATTATGTTGTATCCTAGTTATAACTACATATGGGAAAACTAGGGGCAAAACTTATTTATCATGCATTGATGTATCACTTTGTCATTATTACTTTCATTTGACTAGCCATTTTTCTATATTTGAGAACTTGTTGCTACCTGGTCAAGTTTCTCCCTTCATTTTGTTTTGATGGAATTACTATGATTTGAAGTCATTTTGGGACTATGTGGGCCATGATCAATTCATTTTTAGGTCACCTTAATCTCCCTAAGCCATGCTCTATCCATATTTCAAGCAACCTAAGCCACACTCTCATTGTTTCACAAGCAACCTAAACCACACTTTCACTATTTTGTGAGTAATCTAAGCCACACTGTTGCCATTTTATGAATAACCTAAGCCATGCTCTCACTATTTTGTGACCAACCTAAGAGACACTCTCACCATTTTTCAAGTAACCTAAACCATGCTCTCACCATTTTATGAGCAACCTAAGCCAAACACTCTCATCATTTTATGAGTAGGTATCTTGTCATTCTCTAACAAGTTAAGTTACCTCAATATATGAAAAACATTAAAATGTTTCAAAATCTAAAAACATTTGTCCTATCTAAGCCTAGTTAGTTATTCTTGATTTGCCCTACTATGGCAAAGTCATTATTAGGATGATTTCTTTTGATTTTGTTTTCAATATTTCTATTTATTTATTTATTTATTTATTTTAGGTTAGTTATTTGTTTTTCTATTTTTATGTTTCTTTATTTGTTTGTTCGCTTATCTATTTATTTAATTTTAATAATGTTTCCTTGACTCAATCTATATGTGTTCAATGGGTGATTCCTTGAGCACATTATTCTTGAGTCTATCCATATTGATAAATCAACATTATCATCATGGTGCTTATCATTAGTGTATTGTTTTCGAGTGTTTATTAGATTGGGAGTCAATACTTACGCATATTTCAAGATATTCTTCATGATGTTCTATCATGATGTCTACCATCACATCCTACAAAAAAAATAAGCTTCAAGAAGGTATAAAATGAATGGATCCACATAAGTTTCTCCTTGACACCTTAGCACATCCTTCCATCCACCCTTGATCAAATCAACCCAATTATTATTCTAATTATATCATTGATAATAAAGATGAGCATATCCTCATTGGAAAGTACAACTAAATTATTTTTATTAATCAATATTATTCTTATATTCATCTCTTTCATCACTTTGTGCCCACTCATATTTATTATTTTTTCAAAACTTGTTTACCATTGCACCAAAAACTATTTGTTTCAAACCATATCATATGTACCATTTGGACCTTGTTTATGCATCATCATATTATCCAATCTTGTATAAATTGTTTGGTCAAATCCTAATATTAAAAATCGAGTTTTCAATTAACCTTGTCAAAAGTTTGGATTCAAACATTGATTGATTTCTATTTAGGCCTCAATTTATGGGGCTGATATATAGATCTTTTTCTTTTGGGTGCCATAACTTCAGTTAATTGATTACCCAAATTTGAAGACTATTGATGGTTTGTTTGTTTAATGCATATATCCATCATTATTTGTGTCTTTATTTGAGAGAATATAATATTTCTTCAAAATATTTTTGTCTTGTGTCTTATACCAACTGATCATGTTTATTTTTGATTTTGTGTGTCGAGTCTATGTAAAATTTATTTCCAAACTTGTTAGATTAAATCAAATCACATCATGCCTTTGTTTCAAGTTGAGATTTTGACATTGTTTGGATAAAAGTCATATCACATCCTATTTTAGCCTAGATTTTGACTTTGTGTTTGGACAAAATACCTAGCGACTCTTTTCCCTTTCTTAGTTTAGACCTTGTTTGGAACACTTTGACCTAGACCTTTGACATGATGGTTTTTATTCAGATGCTTGACCATTTATGTGTATGACATTTGACATTATAAATTTGATGTTAAACTATTTTATGTCAAATATTAGCACAAATCATTTTGGAGATATAGCTCCACTTTTAGACCATGTTGGAGATACAACTCCACCTTCGACCAAATTTGAACCATTTGTCCTTTAGACATAGTTTTTCAAAGTTTGTAGAACTCTAAGCTTTTTCATTTTAAAAATTTAATCATTTATGAAGATATGTCTAGATACATTTATGGTGGAGTCACATACAATATAACTTATGATAGAATGGCCACACAAAATTTGACGAGAAACCCCTACAAAGATATATTTTCTAAGGAGTTTTATTATTCTCTCTACAATACTCCATATAGGAAACATAGTCAAAATCCACAAAATCAAAATAAAATTACCAATTAGGATGATATGGTTTATGAGGACTTTGATTACCCAACTATATATAATGTTGTTTGGGATACGGATCCATACCCTCTTCACAATAATTAATACACATAACATATTCAAGAACCAGCTTATGATCCAACTCAAGATTGGGATGATATGGTTTATGAGGAGGACATAGATGCTTTGGATTGTGTGAGAAATCAAGCTCCATAATTCCCCTTAATCATTCCAAGACCTCATCCTTTGGCTTATGTAAGCAACCAAGCTCTGCACCACCCTATCTTTACCATTTCAGGACTTCATCCTTTGGGCTCATGTGAGTAATCATGCTACTCAATGCCCTACCATTATCCAACCATAGGCCATTCCTCATTTGGTACCAATCCAATCAAAACCTCAACCCATCCAATCATTAGAAGACCAATTTGTGTTCAAAATTGGTATTTTCCAACTTGTTGAAAACCAAGACCAAGAAAACCAACCAATATAAGATGTTTTTATCAAATCGATCACTTTCGATAAGTCAATCTATGATGAATCACTTATTGATCCTATACCAGTTGTCAAGGATTCTCACTCTAACAATCTAATCTTTATTGAGTCACTTCTTAATGATTATAACTTCCTTTGGGAAAATCATTACCTCGACTATATGCTTATTTTTTAAGAGACTCTTATTCCTAAGTCATTCTCTAAGGAGTTGTCTCTTGACCATTTTACCATTATGGAAGAGTCTCACTTTGACAAAATAATATTTGTGGAGCCCAGTATGCCATCATAGACCATCACTTGTCTAATACCAAACATTCAACAATACAATATTGTAATAGGGTACCCATCAGATGAAGAATCAGAGTTAGAGTCAAGTTCTATTCTTAAACCAACATCAAATTTAACATCAGTAAAATAATCATCATCAATATTGACATCGAATTCAGAGTATTTTGAGTCAAAATCAAATTCAAAAACATAATACATTCAATATTATTAAAATATTTGGTATTCATACCTCACAGATCAGTTTGAATACATTTGTGACCCTTCTATAGTTTTTCAGGATGAGTACTTTAGCTTCAAAACAAGTTATCCTAGTATCTTCTATAAGGATTATATAGCCTCTCCCAATTCCATTACCATTCCACAAGCCATTAACATCAACCAACATATCCATATTATTGATATTCCATCTCCTAAAAATGTTGATTGGGACTGATAGAGTCACGCTTTGTTAAACTGCATCCATGATGACATATAATTTGAAGAAGATAAAGAAGTCCAATACCACATTCATATAGCAAAAGAACACTCTCCAAGTGAACCTTTTTGGAGGTGTTAGTGGACATGAAAATTTCAAACTCAACATATTTTAGTGAAATTTTTTTAGAAGTGCTAGAAGAAAATCAAAGTCAAAATCAAATGTTGATTAGTGACACCTTTTTGGAGGCACTATGAGATAATCAAGACAACTTTATTGGTGAAAACCTCTTCAAGGTGTGAACTATTAATTTCACTCAAGAGAGGATGGTTAATATTGTGTTAGTTTTTTTTAAAAAAGAAATACACTAATTAGCATAACATCTCTAGGCCTACACACTAGGGGGAGCTTAGTGATGAAAAATCATTTAAAAACACAACTAAGAATGGAGAGAAATGAGAAATATGAACACAAAACACAAATTTCTCACCAAATCCTTGATTATTCCAAAAGGTTCCTTCACTACTTGCTCAGCTTGTGCTTCAATAGATCTTCTTCAATGGAGTGTGGCTAACTTCATCTCCTATTGGCACCTTTGGATTTGGCTTTGGCTTAGCTTGGCTCAATAATTTGACATTATAACACTAATTGTAATGGCTTTTGGAATTATTTATTCATTATAACTTTGCATTATCCAAGATTTTTGGAATCAATTTGGCATGGTAAATTTGTATAATTTGAGCTTCTTGAAGATACTTGAGCATAATAACTTTACACTAAAATAACTTGAAAATTATGTTCATGGCCTCTCTATTTATATATTTTGGAAAATGGATAGAATCAACCTAAACTATCCATCTGAAGATTGAGATGTGTGGCTAAGGATAAATATAAATATTAAGTTCATTATAAAAATACCCATATTAATATTTTGGATAGAGGGACATTAAATAGGCATGGAAGGGCTTTGATGAGGCATGGAAAGCATGAATCTTGACATTTGTGGAATTTATGGCCTAGGGATGTCTTCTCAAGAAATGATGTCACCTGATGATGTAGATATTCAATATTAATTTCTAAAAATAAGTATTTAACAAGTTTCCATGTAATTATTAATTAGGCTCTAATTTGGTTTAATTATCTCATAAGCATGATTAAGTACTTTGTGCATAAATTACTCAAATTGATTATAATGCCTTATTATTGCTACAAAATTTGAATAGATTAGAATTAAGATGTGATGTGAGATTAATTAGAACCATTATCCCATTTGTGATGTTACTAATACCAAACAATAAAGGAACGTGTCTTGTGCAAGATATTTGACATAAAAGATCAATCTAGAACACCTAGGTGCAAAATTGACATTTTGATTTAGAATTATTTGGTCAAAGTTAGCTAGCCCATAAATTACACTACCCTATTTAGGGATACCCTAGAAAAATTAGCACTTGAATATATAAATTTTAATTTAATTAATATTTTTTAGTGTTTTAAGTCAAATTGTGCATTTTGATAGAAATTGGTCAAAAGCCTGGTTGGAGGTTATCGATGGCTAGATTTAGGTGTCCATAGTTTTCCCCTATTTGGGAAGATGTTACAAACCATATAAAAAACAATGTCTTCTCAAATAATGAGAGATGGTTTGTATGCAAAAAAGAAGATGATGGTTGAAGAACAAAGCTCCAAATGGTGTTTAGGAAGCCTAGGATGATACTACCTTGAGGGAGTGGCCATCACATTTGTTGATGGATGGTCCTTCATAAATAAATAAGAAGAAATGTGGAACTAACCCATGGTTGAGATTAATTAAAATTAGAAAATGTTTGCATGCATTGATTTAAAAAAGATGTTGATTTGCCCAAAGGTGGTTATAATTAAGAATAAAAGTCAAAAATAATGATTTACCCATATGTGGTTATAATCATTAAGAGGACTTGGATTGGCTAAATATGATGATTTATCAATTAGGGATGATTAGCAAGCATAACTCAAGGATATATCCTAGAATATAGATTAAAATATGAGTGGATGCAAAGTGATGAAAGAGATGAATAGAAGAATAAGAATTGATCAATATAAAAGATTTAATTGTACTTGTCAATGAGGAGAGGCTCATCTTGATTAGTAATGATAAAACTAGAATGGTCAAATGAGTTATATTGATCAAGGTGGGTGGGAAGATTTGCTAAGGTGCTAAGGAGAAACTTATATGGATCCATTGATTATAGACCTTCTTGAAGCTAATTTTTTCTATAACATGTGATGGTAGGCATCATGATATAACACCATGAATACTTGGCTAAAAAATGCATAAGAACTGACTCTTGATCCAATAAACACTTGAAAATAATGCATCAACGATAAAAACCATGATGACAATGTTGACATGTGAATATGCATGGACTCAAGAATAGTGTGTACAAGGAATCACCCAATACATACATATAGACTGAGTCAAGGCAACAGTGTTGAAATTAAATAAACAAATAGAAAAACAAATAAACAACTTGAAACAAACAAACAAATAGAAAGCCTATAAATAAAATCAAAAGAAAACATCCTACTAATGACCATGCCCCAATAATGTGAATCCAATATACTTGACTAGGGTTAGATAAGATAAATGTTTTTGGTATTTTGAGGTATCTTAACTCATTAGAGAATGAGAAGATACCTAATAAAAAAATGGTGAGAGATTTTGTCTTAGGTTACTTGCAAAACAATAAGAGCATATGGAAAGGGGGACTGAGGTGACCTCAACATGAATTGAGTATGACCTACATAGTCCCAAGATTACCTCAAGTCATAATAATTCTATCCACACAAAAGGTGAGGAAAAATCAACTAGGTCCCAACAAGTTCTCAAATCTAGAAAATGGCTAGTCAAATGAAAATAATGATGGAAATGTGATGCAATAATACATGGTAAATAAGTGTTTCCCCTAGTTTGCACATAGGATATTATAAATAAGATAAAATAGCATAGGTCAATGATATTAATTTTTGCATAGTTGGTTATAATTAGTAGCAAGACTAGTGAGAGACTAATTTGCCCATAGGCAGTTATAATTAGGCTCACATAAACAAACTTGATAAGATGGAAAAATGAAAGATATCTTGCTAGATCAACTATCACACTACTTTTATAGACTATCATTGAAACACAACTTTGATTGATTATTGAAACTTGATCAAAATGCCCCTATAAAAAGTGTGGGAAGAACCAAAGTAACCAAGATCAAAATAGGATTGGGTAGGATGACTAAAAATAGCCTTTGGTCTAGATAGGAATGGAATGATCAAACGTAATGGTATTGCTAAGGATAATGATTAGATTGGATAAAATGGTAGTAGTTTTTCCCTCAAATGATGGGGTTAATGGTTGGGATATGTTACAATGGCAAAAGGATATGTAATAATGGCAATGGCATGGAAATGAAATGGTATGATACATGTTTTTGGCCTAATTGTGATAAATGGCATATGATTTTGTTATTCTTGTTGAAGTGGAGATGCACATCTTGATTAGTAAATGATATAAAGAAAATAATCAATCATGTTAATTGCTATCCCACACCTCATCTGAATAACTACTCTAAGAATAAATACTTTCATATTTGGATGCTGAGAATGCTTTTGTGATATTCATTGGTCATTGATTTTGATTCCTTTAAACATTAAGACAAGGTATCTTTATAGCCTCTATGAAGGAAAGTATGGCCATGGATGGTAAATAAGGATAAATAATGGATGATAGGTTTTTTTTTGAAATGTAATGGTTGATTATAATGGAATGTATAATGGTAGAGAAATAAATGAAGATCGGGACTTTTAGTCACACATAATGTTGTTGATGTTAGATTTAACATAACTCTAGTTATCGTAGGGTTAAAGACTTGTTTTCTTGATAGGACTATCATATTTTTCTATTATATGGGCCTGAGAGTAGCTACCATTTGATTAGGTTATAGATAAGAAGCTATTTTGATTTAATATTTGATTTTGTCTTCATCAAGTAGTGAAGAACTTTTGTGCTTAGCAATTGGTGCCTTGATGAGGTTTTCACCAATGAAGTTGTCTTGATTGTTCCATAATGCCTTTAAGAAAGTTTCACTAATGAACACTAGATTTTGAATTTGATTTTATTCTAATTCTTCCAAAAAAAACTCACTAGAAGATGTTGATTTTGAACTATGATTGTCCCCTAACACCTCTAAAAAATTTTCACTAGGAGAGTGTTCTTATTCTACATGAATTTGGTCTTGGCCTCCTTGCTCTTCTTCAATTACTATGTCACCATTGATGAAGTTTAACAAAGTGTGATTCTATTAGTCCTAATCAATACTTGTGGGAGATGAAATGTTAATAATATGGTTATATTAGTTGGTGGCAATGGCCTGTGAAATGGTAATGGAATGGGGAGAGGCTACACAATCCTTATAGAAGATACTAAGATAACTTTTGTTGGATATGAAGTACTCATCCTTAAAAATTGTAGAAGGATCACAAATGTATTCAAATTGATTTGAAAGGCATTTATAACTAATGTTGTAATAGTCATGAATGTATTCTATATCTAAATCTGACTCTAACTTATTGGACTCTAAATCTAATGTTGAGACTAATGTTGTTTCTAATTTTGATACTAAATCTGATGTTGGTTCAATAATATAACCTAAATATAACTCTAATTCTTCATCTGATGGGTACTCTGTTACAATTATGTCTTGTTGAATGTTTGGTATTAGATAATTAATGGCCTGTGATGGCATAATGGGCTGAACAAAGACTAATTGTCAAAGTGAGACTCCTCTATAATGGGAAAAAGGTCAAGAGACAACTCCTTAGAGACTATCTTATCAAAGGGAGGCTCTTAAAAAAATGCATATGGTCAAGGTAATGATTTATCCAAAGGTATTTATAATCATTAATAAGTGACTCAGTAAAGAATGGGTCATCAGAGTGAGACTCCTTAACAACTAGTATAGGATCAATAGGTGATTCATCATATATTGACTTATCACAAATAATTGGTTCAACAAAGACATCTTGTATTGGTTGGTTCTCTTGCCCTTGGTTTCTAATGAGTTAGAAAATACCAATTTTGAACATAGTTTGATCTTCAAATGATTACATTGGTTGAGGTTTGGATGAGATTGGTAATGGAGGAGGAATGGTCTATGGTTGGATAATTGTATGGCTTTATGGATCATGATTGCTTGCATGAGCTAAAGGATGAAGTCTTGAAATGATAATGAAATGGTGATGTGGAGCTTGATTGCTTGTACAATCCAAAGGACTAGGTCTTATAATGATGAGTTTGGGGCATTGTGGAACTTGGTAGCTTTCACAATCCAAAGCATCTAAGTCCTCTTCATAAACCATATCATCCCAATCTTGAGTTGGATCATAAGCTAGTTCTTGACTATGTTTTATGTAAGGATTATCATAAAGAGGGTATAGATCCATATCCTAAACAACATTATCTATAGTTGGGTCTTCAAAGTCCCCCTTACAAGTTCTTCATACCAATAAAGGTCTTGAGTTGGATCATAAGCTGATTCGTGACTTTTTTCTCATAAATGATTATTATGAGGTGGATAGAAATTTTTCTCACAAACCATATTAGTATCATTGGGGTCTTGACTAAACCCATAAAATTCATTTTGTGCAGCCATTCTATCATAAGTTGGATTATATGTGACTCCACCATAGGTTTACCTAGACATATCCACATAAATGATGAAATATCTAAACTAAAAGGCTTAGAGTTTGTAAACTCTAAAAACATATGTCCAAAGAATAAATGGTTCAAACATGGTCTAACTTGGTTGAAGGTGGAGATGTATCTCCTACATGGTTTAAGAATGGATTTGTATCTCCAAAATGGTTTATGCTAAGACTTGGCATAAAATAGTCTAACATCAAATGTCAAATGTCATACACATAAAAGGGCAAGTGTCTGAATAAAAAATTGCATGCCAAAAGTCTAGGTCAAAGTATTCCAAACAAGGTCTAAACAAGGAAAGGGAAAAGTTGAGTTACTAGGTCTTTTGTCCAAACATGAATTCAGAAGCTAGGCTCAAACAAATAGGCATATGCTAGGACTTTTGGCCAAATAGTGTCAAAAACTAGACTTAAAATAAAGGCATGATATGAATTTAATCTAAAAAGTTTGGAAACAACTTTGACATAGACCTGTTACATAGAATCAAACATAAACATGATCAGTTAGCATAAGGCATAAAATAGAAGGCGCTTTGAAGAAAGGTTGTGTTCTCCCAAATAAAGGCACAAATAATGATGAGGATAGGCATTAAATAAATAAACCATCAATAGTTTTCAAATTTAGGTAATCAATTAACTGAAGTTATGTAACCCAAAAGAGAAATATCTATGTATCAACCCCATGAATTGAGGCCTAAACAGAAATAAATCAATGTTTGAATCCAAACTTATCAAGATAAATTAAAAACTCAATGTTGAAAACTAGGATTTTACTAAACAAGCTAGAAAAAATTGGATAACATGAAGACACATAAATGAGGTTCAAATGGCTAATGTGATATGGTTTAAAATAAAGGGTTTTTGGTGTAATGGTAAACAAGTCTTGAAACAAATTGAGCAGCCTAACGGTGTAAGCATGCTTGAATTATGTGATCCATGTTATGTTTCAAAAGACTCAAAGGAAAAAATGGTTTGACATGATTTGGGTAGCATAACGCTACCCTCATCAACTCAAATACATGGTTTTAACATTGTTTATGAACAAACAAATGATTTTTAGTCTCAAAACATACTAAGTAAAAAAAAGATAAGTGACCAAATGTAACTAAACATAATCATCTAAATCCTAACAAGGGTATGGTAATGTGGGGTTGACTAAACTAGCAAGTTTTTGAACATTTCTAGGGGATAAATTGCACCATGACTTTCATGTCAAACAATGCAAAAGAAAATCATAGAAATTGGGTGTCCATGGCACTTGGTTTGTTGCCAAAAGGTCTAGTCTTTTTTTCAACCACTACATCCTATTGTTCACTTAGTGTAGTTCGATGTCCAAAGTGTAGGTACATCCCATGTGCAATTCAGAAGGAGTGGATGAATTCAATGCTGGGAGATGAAGCTCCATGTCAAATCTTCCCTAAATAAATCATGGGAGGTAATAGTGTCCCCATTGTAAGACAATTTTGCATGAAATAAAAAAGCATAAAATATAAAGACTTTACGGTTGTGTCAAGGTCATCCAATACTATTGTGAGTTTTTGGGGAGTGCTTTAAACAATTTTATTTCTATGCCTTGGAATAGGATTTTTGTAATATAAATGGTGATTTTGAATCCAAGGGTTCCCTAAAGGGGAAAAATGGAAGAGCATACATGAACAAACCTTCTCTTTTCCAAATAAGTTTTAATTAAATAATTATTGAAAATAAGAATTGACAAGCGTGTTAAATTTTAAAACCTAAATGAAATATGTGGTGGTTCTATTTTGACCCCTTGGTCTTAAGTTTTAACTTTGAAAGACTAACTATCAAACATTTAATTTAAGCACCTAAATGTTCCATTAAGTACTAAAACAATGTTCCTTGCTTGTTTTAAAATCATTCAAAAGATGGTTTAAAACATGTTTTAATAAATTTGATGTCCACCAGTTATTTACCTACCCTTAAGGCATCGCTCCAAAAGCAAATATGTTAGATTAGAAACATCCAAATATATTTTCAAAATTTTGTGAAAAATATATGAAACTTGAAGCTAAACTAATGTCAAATTTTGAAAATTTGGAAGAAAACATGTGGTTTAAAAAAAATCATGAAAAATGGAGTCCAGATGACCCCAAACAAAACATTTTAAAATAACTTATTAACTCTTGGGTCTATGTTTTGATAGTGACCATTGATAGTTGTGCATGACTAGTGATGGTTATACTTTACCATCAACAGTTAAAAATGAGCATTGATGGTTTAATTAACCATCGGTGGTTCCTCTGATAATCGATAGTTACCTGTGTAAACTTGTGAAGATAAAATATAGCCAAATAAAGTTATAAAAACGTGTAGGAAGAGTTTTAATCATCCAAATTAAAAAAATTAAGTTGTATCTTGCTCTCTTTCATATGTGGGATGCATTTGGTCCCACCAGACATGCCAAAATATGAACTAGGAATTTGACTCAAAGAGGATGGTTAATATTAAGTTTGTTTCAAAATGAAAACAAAATGAAAGAAACACAATAACTATCATAAAATATCTAGGTATAGAAACTAGGGGGAGCTTAGTGAGGAAAAACCATTTGACAACAAAACAAAAAAAGGAGAGAAATGAGAAATATGAACACAAAACACAAATTTCTCACCAAATCCTTGATTGCTCCAAAATCCTCTTTCATTGGATTAATCAGCTTGTCATTCAAGATATATTATTCAATGGAGTGTGGCTACCTTCATCTCCTATTGGCATCTTTGGCTTTGGCTTGGCTTGACTCAATAATTTGGCATTATAACACTAATTGCAGTGGCTTTTGAAATTATTTGTGCATTATAACTTTGCATTATCCAAGATTTTTAGAATCAATTTATCATGGTAACTTTACACAAGTTAATCTTCTTGAAGATATTTAAGCATAATAACTTTGCACCAAAATATCTTAGAAATGATGTTCATGGCCTCTCTATTTATATATTTTGGAAAATGGCTAGAATCAACTTGAACCATCCATCTCAAGATTTAGATGTGTGGCTAAGGATAAATATAAATATTAAAATTATTCTAAAAATATCCCCATTAATATTTTGGATAGAGGGACATTGAATAGGCATGGAAGGGCTTTGATGAGGCATGAAAGCCATGAGTCTTAATATATTGGTGGCATTTATGGCCTAAGTATGTCTTCCCAAGAAATGATGTCACCTAATGATGTAGATATTCAATATTCATTTCTAAAAATAAGTATTCATTAATTTTCCATGGAATTATTAATTAATCTCTAATTTGGTTTAATTATCTCTTAAGCATGATTAAGTACTTTGTGTACAAATTACTCATATTGATCAAAATGCCTTGTTATTGGTCTAAAATTTGACTGGATTAGAATTAGGATGTGATGTCAGATACATTGGAACCATTATCCAATTTAGGATTTTACCAACACCAAATAACAAATGTACATGTCTCATGTAATAAATTTGATTGAAAAGAGAAATCTAGAGCACCCAAGTGTAAAATTGGCATTTTGACTCAGAATGATCTAATCAAAGTTAGTTGGCTTGTAAATGGTACTGCCCTATTTAGGGATACCCTAGCCAAAATCATCAATTGAATATATCAATTTCAACTTATTTAATATATTTTAGTGTTTTTAATCCAAATTGTGTATTTTGGGGAAAATTGGTCAAAAGCCTAGTTGGAGGTTATTGCTGGCCAGAACTAGGTGTCTACACATGTCACCAATATCTAAGCACAAAATTTATTCACTATTTGATGAAGAAAAAATTAAGGATCAAATCGAAATAACTTCCTATCTACAACTTATTCAGATAGTATCTAGTTTCAATCCCAAATAATATAATAATCTAGGGGTCTTATTGAGAGTATCTTCAGAGGTCTTTAGCCCCACCACATCTAAAGTTATGTTGAATCCAACATCAACAAATTTACACATGACTAAAATTCTTGATCTTCATTTATTTCCCAACCATTACACATTTCATTATCATCTACCATTCCATTTCACAATTAAACATATCATCCATTCTTTATCCCTATTTACCATTCACAACTGCACTTTCCTTTGTAGAGGCTACAAAGATACCTTGTCTTGATGTTTGAAGGAATTAGAATGAAGGACCAATGAAGATCATAACAATATTCTTGGCATCCAAATCTATAGGCAATTCTTGATAGAGAAACTATTCAAATGAGGTGTGGGCTAAAAATTAACATGATTGATTATTCTTTTTATATCATTTGCTGACTAGAACATGTAGCTCCACTTCAATATAAACAAACACATCCAAAATTGAAAACCACACATAGGATAAAAACATGTACTATACTATTTCAAATTGCCATGCCATTGCCATTATTACATATCCATTTTCCATTGTTGTATATCCTTGTTAATCACCTTCTCACTTGGGGGCAACCCTCTTACCATCTTATCCAATCAGTCAAACCATCATTATCCTAAGCAATACCATACCCTCCTATCATTACATTACTATCTATACCAAAGCTTGTTTTTATTCATCCTACCCGATCTTATTTTGATCTTGGTACCTTTGGTTCTTCTCACACCATTTGTGGGAGGATTCTGATCAAGTTTCAATAATCAATCAAATCCATGTTTAAATGATAGTCTATGAAAGTAGTGTGATAGTTGATTTGAAAAGATATATTTCATTTTCCATCCTATATCAAGTTATTTTATGTGAGCCTAATTATAGCCACCTATGGGCAAATCAATGTTTCACTAGTCTTACTACTAATTATAACTACCTATGGGCAAACTAGGGGAAACACTTGTTTATCATGTATTTTGCATCACCTTGCCATTGTTGTTTTCATTTCATTGGCCATTTTTATATATTTGAGAACTTATTTTTACCTAGTCAAGTTTCTCCCTACCTTTTATATGGATGGAATTACTATAACCGAAGGTCATTTTGGGACTATGTGGTTCATGCTCAATTCATGTTGAGGTCACCTTAGTCCCCCTAAGCTATGTTCTCACCATTTCATGAGCAACTTAAACCACACGCTCACCATTTTAAAAGCAACCTAAGCCACACTCTCACTAATTTGTGAGCAACCTAAGACATGCTCTCATCATTTTATGAGCAACCTAAGCCACACTCTTATCATTTTGTTAACAACTTAAGCCATGCTCTCACCATTTTATGAGAAACTTAAGCCATGTTATTTCTATTTTAAAAGAAACCTAAGAAAAATAATCTCTCCATTTTTATAGTAGGTATCTTTTAATTATCTAATGAGTTAAGTTACCTTAAAATACCAAAAACATTCAAATATTTAAAAATCCAAAAATATTTGTTATGTCTAAGCCTAGTCAGTTATCCTCGATCTGCCCTATCGAGGCAAATTTATTATTATGATGATTTATTTTTATTTTGTTTTCAATATTTGTGTGTGTTTTTTTTTAAATTTCAAGTTAGTTGTTTGTTTTTTTACTTTCCTATTTATTTGTTTTTAGCACTATTACTTTGACTCAGTCTATATGTGTTCATTGGGTGTTTCTTCAAGCACATTATTCTTGAGTATATCCATAATAATGCGTAAAAATTATTATCACGGTGTTTATTATTGGTGCATTATTTTCAAGTGTTTATTGGATTGGGAGTCATTCCTTACACATATTTTGGGATAGTCTTCATAATGTTCTATCATGATGCCTACTGTCATATTCTATATCAAAAATCAAATTAAAGAAGGTCTACAATTAATGGAACCACATAATTGTCTCATTAACACCTTGACACATCCTTCAATCCACTCTTGATCAAATCAACCTAATGACCATTCTATTTATATCATTGATAATAAGGATGAGCATCTCCTTGTTGGTAAGTACAGTTGAATTATTTCTATTGATCAATCTTATTCTTCTATCCATATCTTTCATCACTTTGTGCCCAATCATATTTAATATTTATTATAGGTTATATCCTTGATTTATGCTTACTAACAAGCCCTAATTGGGGCATAATCATCTTTATAAAATAATCCAGGTCCCCTTAATGATTATAACTGCCTATGAGCAAAGCATTATTTTGACTTTTATTCCTAATTATAACTACATTTGGTCAAGTTAGTAATCCTTTTTAAATTAATGAATGCAATAATTTTATCATTTGTATATATCTCAATCATGGATTAATTCCACCTTTATTCTTATTTCTTTTTGAGGGACCATCCATCAACAAATGTGATGACCACTCCCTCGAGGGGGCATCATTATAGGATTCCCAAATAACATTTGGATATTTGATCTTCAATCATCATATTTTTTGGCATATAGGCCATTTATCATTATTTGAGAATACATTGTTATACCTATGGTTTTCAACATCTTCCCAAATAGGGTCAAACTGTAGACACCTAAATTTGGCCATCAATGACCATCAACTAGACTTTTGATCAATTTCTACCAAAATAAATAATTTGAACTAAAAACACTAAAACACATTAAATGAGTTGAAATTGATATATTAAAGTGTTAATTTTAGTTAGAGTATTATTAAATGGGGAAATACAATTTATGAATTAGCTAACTTTGATCAAATCATTTCGAGTTAAAATACCAATTTTGCACTTAGGTGCTCTGGATTGCTCTTTTCTATCAAATTTATTATACAAGACATGTTCTTTTTTTATTTTGCATTGACAAGATAATAAATGGGATAATGGTTCTAATGCATCTAAAATTGACTTCTAATTCCAATCCAATCAAATTTTTATTTAATAATATGACATTTTAACCAATTTGATTAATTTATGCATAAATTGTGAAGGTTTTGCATCAAAGTTGACCAATCACATTTAAGGATAATTAAACTAAATCAAGAGTTTAAGTTAATTTTTAATGGAGATTTTTGAATATTTATTTTTATAAATTGATTGTAATTAACTACATCATCCTATGGGGTGGCATCCATAATCCATGCCACAAATATTTAAATTAGTGCCTCCCATGCCTCATTAAGACCTTCCATGCCTAGTTAATGCCCCTCTATCCCAAATATTTATGATCCTATTTATGAATTTTAATTACATAATTTAATTAATCCTTAGCACACATTTTCATCTTGGGATGGATGGTTTAGGTTGATTCTAAACCATTCCAAAAATCTATAAATAAGAGGCTTTGCCTATTGAATTTTAAGCTCTTTTATGCCAAAATTATAATTCCAAAATGGATTCAAAATCATTTCATCTTAATGTTATAATTCCAAAATGTTGAGCCAAGCCAATCCAAGTCAAAGCCAAATAAGGTGATAAAGAGAAATGGAGGTAGCCACACTTCATTGATGTAGACTTCATGAGCACAAACTGAGCAAGCCATTACAACAAGAATTTTAGAGCATCATAAGAATGTGAAGGAAGGTATTTCTTTCATTTTTTAGTTGTGTTTTATATTTTTGTTTTTTTAACTAAGCTCCTCCTTAGAGGTAGGCTTAGGGTGTTAGTTTAGTGTGTTTTTGATTAATTTGTTTTATTTACTAACACAATACTAATCTCCCCCTTTTGCAATCCTATGTTCATAGTAACAATCCTTATTAAATCATCAATGGAAAAAGGTGCATAATGTAGACACCTAAAAGTGGCCACCAATGAATTCATACCTGAATTTAGATCAGTTCTTACCAACCACTGAACATCTAGCCTAAGACTTTCTAAACATTTCAAATTTGGCTTCATCACAAGCAATTAAATTAATTTGGCCCAAAAATCAATTAAATAGAGAAAATGCCCAAATCAATTAAATCAAAACTTGGAAAATATTCAAAAGCCTAAAAGGGATTAATTAACATATAAATCCTAATCAAATACTAATTGAATTAATCCTTGAAAAATTAAATGAATTATCAAAAATAAATATTCAAAATCAAAGAATATCCTGGGAAGTAATCATTAGCTTTTGTGAGTTGTCCAAAATCCAAAATATCTCAAAACACACCTATTCCATGCTAATCATGAGGTTTGGACACCTTTTAAATCTACTAAGGTTAATTAAAAAAATCTAGGTTAGGATTTAACTCATTCCAAGTTGATTTCAAAACTTATAAATACAAGCATTTGCCTCTCTATTTAGAAAGCTTGGATAGAGTAGTGTTATAATGTTGGTTTTATGACAAGAGTGAAATCTATATGGTTATAATGCCAAAATTGTGAATCACAAGCAAAGCCATTTAAATAAATTTTAAAATCTAAATCCAAGCCAACCATGGTGCCAAGAGGAGATGGAGATAGCTAAACCCCATTGATGAAGACTTCTTGAGTACAATTCGAGCAAGCCAAATGAAGAGACCTCTTGGAACATTCAAGGAATTGATAAAGAATTGTGTGAGTTATTTGAATTTTTAGTTGTGATTTTTTCATTTGTGTATCTTCACCATGCTCGTCCCTTTGATCTAGGCAATATAGTGTTATGCATCTTAGTGTGTTTGTTTTTCATTTTGAAGCTAACATATGATCTAACCACCCTTCTTAGATTCCTTGATCATAAATGGCATGCCTTGTGGGAGCATGAGCACCCCACTTACCAAGGAGATGAAGATGCATGTCAAAATCTAAGGAATGGATGCTTAAATCTCTTTAAAATTGCATTTTTAACCTTTTTTTGGTTTCATTCTAATTTCTTTATATTTCTCAGATCTACATAGAGATCAGTGATGGTTAGGTGTAACCAGCATTGGTTTGGCCTAAACCAACCATGGTTCTACTTAACAAACCCTAATTTTGTGTAAACCATTGATGATCAAATTATAGGGGGAAAATATTCATAAATATTGCATTTTTATTCTTTTTATCATTCAAATTCATGATTTATAGGGTTTAAAGGCATTTAAATCCATTAACTAAACTTTACCTTCCAAATTTTCTTGATTTTTATGCTAACCATTACCTAACCTAATGCATTTATCTTTTGTGGTTTTTCCTTCAGGTCTACAGGTGACCAATGATGGTACTCATCGATCTAAATCAATTCTTCATGACTAACATCAGTTCTCTCATAGACTGACTTACGATAGTTGCCTTGAACTAGCATTGGTCATCTCTAACCAGTTGTGGTAACTATGTTTTAAAAAAAATAAAACCTAAGAGCTAAATTTCAAACATCATTTGCCCATCTAAGAAAGTGATTCAAATAAGGACATTATTATCTAAAAATTATAGTTCATGGACATGTTTTAGAACACCAATTTTCTTTTTTAGACTAATCAAACATTTCATTTTGGTATTTTAATAGGAATTAGCCAAATCTTGTACATTTCAATTTGGGTCTTAAAATGAACATGTTAAATCTTACACATTTGATATTTTTAAAATGAACATGTTAAATCTTACACATTTGATATTTTTAAAATGAACATGTTAAATCTTACACATTTGATATTTGGTGCTAAAAGGAGTTAGGATTTCTAATGTAAAACACTTCAATTTTGGTTCTTAAAAAGAATAGCTAAGTCTTGAACACTTACTTGTGGTGTTTGAAAACAAACTTAGGCTAAATCTTGAAATTTTGGAATTTTGGGATTAAAATGAACATAGATGATTTTTACTTAATTTAATTTTTGTAATCATTTCAATATTTCACACTTAAGCCAAGGATCCAAGGAGATAACATCATCATATTTCAATTTGGTGTCTAAAATCAAAATTCACTTGCAATTATTTGTAAACTATTTGTTGATTTTTTGTTTTGCAAAAAGAATAGTGCATGTATATTTCCCCCCCATCCCTTATAGGGAACTCATGGGATCAAAAGTTCCTTTTCATTTCATTTATTTCCTTGTCCAAACCTTAGAAATAAATTTATCTAGGCTCTCCCCAAACCTGCATGGTATTTGGTGATCTAAAAGCAACCCTAAAGTCTTTCTACTAGACTTTATTTTCATGCATTTTGGCCTGTGAAAGAAATGTCATTACCTCTCACAGGTTCTCTATGGAAACATTGATCTGAGGCTTCATATCCTAATATTGTTTCAACCACACTCCATGGTAGGGTATACAAATATGGGAACACATACTAGTAGAGCCAGGGGTTGAATGACTAACCTCTCCTTTAGTAATGAAGGATCAAGGTCTAGTCAACTAAGGGATACCGATGAAAATGATGGTATCAACATGCAAAGGAGTATATCCTTGCAAGATAATTTAATCGGTATGAACTCAAGTGATCTGATTATTTTATTGTGTTAACCACACTTGGGATCAATCTAGACGGTCATAACTAGTAAGTTTTAGTCAATCCCACTTTGCCATACCTTGATAGGATTTAGGATGATATACTTAGTTTTATTTCTATCATTTATTATTTTATTTCTTGGTGTGTTAGATCTAAAAAAAATTGTTTAAAACCATGTCATGAATTATTTTTGTGTCCAACATTACTTCATTGTTTGAGGAGGTGATATGCCATCCATTTGACACCTTGATTTAACTTAGAAAAAATTTCATGTCAAAAACATTGAGTCTAGCACTTGATTAAGATGGGTAATGTTATGTTTCCCAAATCATTTCAATTATTTTGCCTTAGAAGTCTTTAAAACATAAAATTTTCACATCATTTTGGAGTGATAACACCATTACACTTCTCAAATTGTTTCAAAAAACTTATCTTGTCTTGTGTCCAAATTATCATTATTTGAACTAGTCATTCTTGCCTTGTTGGATATTTATTTAGAATATACATGCTATTCAAATTTACCTAGCTTGTTGTTCATCAAAACCCTAGTTTACCTAAGTTAAATATTTGATTAACTTTTACAAGTTCAAATTCAAACATTGATTGACTTTTTTTTAGGCCTCGACACGTAGGGTCTGATACACAAATATTTTTATTTTGGGTTACATAACTTAGGTTAATCCATTACTCAAGTTGGTAAAATTTATTGTTCATGACTTTATTTGATATAATCATTCCATCTTCAAAGCTCCTTTTGTTTTGTGTTTTATATCAATTTGATCATGTTTATGTCTAGACTCAAGTGCCTAGTCTTTTCCAAACTATTCCAATTTTGTTATATTAATCATCATCTCCTTATTTTAAGTCTAGATTTTGACATTGTGTTTGGCCAAAAATCTTAGCACAACCTATTTGAGACTAGATTTTGACTCCATGTTTGGATAAAAGACCTAGTAACATTTCCCTTTTCAATTTTAGACATATTTGGAACATCTTTGGACATTAGAGTTTGGCATCTTGACTTTAGTTCATTTTACTTAACCTTGTTTGTGTTAAATATTTAATGATAGACATTTGACATTATACTATTTTTACCAAGTCTTTACATAGACTTTTTGGAGATACAACTCCACCCTCGACCAAGTTAGATAATGTTTGAACCCTTTGTCTTTTTATACATAGATTTTTAGAGTTTGTATAACTCTTCCCACTCTTGTTGTAAAATATTTTCCATTTAATTTGACCGTGGCTTACTACACACATAGTGGAACTATATACAATCTAGGTTATGGAAATGTTAGCACACAAGATGAATTTTTTCATAGCCTTATGGAGATGATGTTGTTTGGGAAATGGATTATTATCCACCATACAACATTCAAATAGGGGAATATATTCAAGATCCTTTGGCCAACTATTTAGTTAGAACTCCTCCTTAAATGGAATAAGACCAAGAATAGACAACCCACTATTTGTCTAAGATACATATGGTTGTAGAAAATATCCAATAACAACCTTATTATATAACCATGCCATCAACTTATGATCCTAATAGAATCACAGAATTAGGGCATGACAATTTTCCAAGTCTAGTGAGAGGGCCTTATATCATGTCTTATAATTAGAGCAATGCACATGTCTTTTCTACTAACCCTCATGCCATGATACCAATGCCATATAAATATTTACATATGCTTGTCACATAAAGAGGCCTCATGGAGGACCAATTCATTCAAATAAAGATAGAATACTAAACATATCAAAACCTAGTACATAACTTTAGCAATATGACCATGTCAAATGCACCTCTTATGTAGTCACTCCCTTTGATAGGAGTCTTATTTGAGCTGACTGGTCAAGAAAATTAGGGTTTTGACCCAATTATATAAAGTAATTTAGTAAAAAACATGTTCAATACACTAATCATCGAGGAGGTGTCTCTTGTTTGTACACAAAATAATGAGAAAAATTTAGTATACAATACTCTAGTAACATCCAATTTAAACCAAAGTGGTGTTAGCACACAAACACATAATCAACAATAAAATATTCCTTTAAGTAACATTGTGAGTGGTCTAAAAATTTAATTAGTATAAGTTTATACTCCCAATTTCATCCAACTACCTTGAATCCTCAACCAACTACTTCTTCTAGCACCCAATAACAAGGATTAAGTAGTCAACCAATGACCAATGCCATGCCATAGCATAATGTGATGAATCTTACTCCATCCCAACAAGTAACAAGTAATATTCCACAATATAAAGAACCATTAAACATACCCATGTAGTAGAGGATAAACATATTACCACCTCAATAGGGGCAACTAATGCTCCACCTCACTAGGTAGTTGTGAACATACCTCTTCAGTCACAAACTAACATGCTGATCCAAAACCAAATGATGTCTAACCAATAATGTGTAAATTTTGGTCAATGACAAATGTTGAATC
Organism: Torreya grandis; assembly: GCA_037957365.1. Lineage (NCBI taxonomy): Eukaryota > Viridiplantae > Streptophyta > Pinopsida > Cupressales > Taxaceae > Torreya > Torreya grandis. Next base: position 894,625 of record JARHVA010005764.1, read on the forward strand.
TCCAAAATGTCTCCACTTCCTAATTAGGGTTCATATAACCAAGAGGTTCCAATGTTCCTTAAGTACTTATTAGGCAATAGTTACCTTTCATGTAAAATGTGCCACAAATTTAGTGATAGGTGTTTGGTCACAAGTGTTCCTCCATCAACTAGGTATGAATAGTTGGTAGCACATCCCTATTCAACCTTAGTAGGCACAATACACTTATATTCCTTCATCCTAACCATAGTATCAAATCTACGTACGTAACCCAAACCATAATATTAGACAACCACAAGGGCAATTTCAATAATTGTACCTAAATCCACATATGCGTATTCTTGGTCCATTTCTTAGCCAATCTAACATTCCATAATAAATACCTTGACTTTACCCTCGTTAAAGTAATCCAATTTTGACCACCAACCATCACCTCAATAGGCCAATAATCCCAATAGTTTCCTTTCACAAAAAATACAATAAATTAAGGATGTAATTTCCCTCATGCAAGCAGGGAAAGAGACCAAAATTTTCAAATTGGATGATGTGTGTTCTTACCCTTTCAACATGGAGTACTTGTAGATAGCATTTTCTCTAGGGTATGATCCACCAAATTTTGACAAATACAAGAGGAAAAGTGACCCCAAGGCCCATATAACAAAATTATTTATTACATGCCAACTAGTGGCCTTTAGTGACACTTATTATTGTTGTCTCCATAAAACCTAGTAGGGAAATCATTATAATGGTTCCTAAAATTGATAGAGAATTCAATCCCTAATTTTGATGATCTCTCAAACAAGTTCTTACAACACTTCTCTTACAATCTTGAGCATGAGAATTCATTGGTAGAATTAACATAAGAAAAATAAATAGTTGGTGAAAGATTTGTAATCTATCTACAGTGATGGAGATCCCTTATAATCTGATTCACCCATAATCTACTAGATAATTAATTAGCCATTATGCTTACCAAAATTCTACACAATAAAATATCTTACAATCTGGAGTTGTAATGTGCACACAAAGTCAAAGATATCATTAACACAGTTTTGTTGATCAAAAGAGCCCTCATTAACAAAGGTATCATAAAACTAGCCTCGTTAAATCAAAATTAGAATAATGGATGAAATCAACATCCAGTCCAATTGCAAGCATCATAATTGGTACAAGTCAATAACAATGATAGACCCAAGAAATTCAATCACAATAAGAATGTTATAGGTAATATAGTAATAGAGTCATGACATGTCCAAATGGTGTAAACACCATTTGCTTAGCCTATGCCACTTTTCCAAATAACTCCTAACCAATAACCTTTTTAATAGCCCAACATGCATAACAAGTGTAATAGCTTAGACCAACACAACAAATGTAGTGAATGCCTATGCTTTTGTAAAATACTCCTCCAATGAGAAATGTGCCTACTCATCATGATTTTATTGACCTTGGAGATCTCATTGAATCAATTTTTCTTAAACTTGCAATAACTAACTTGATTAGATGGCCTAATTAGAAAGAGAAAATTTATGAGAGTGATAACATGTTAGACTGGTGTAGGATAGAACAATTTTGTAATTTTCATAGGGTTAATGGCCATAATCTATAACATTTTATATAAATTATACATGTAATTAAAAATATGTTGGAAAATGGAGAGATCACATTTGATCATGGAGATTCTACCTCCAATCAGAGCCTTAGCATTTATCAAAATCCTTTCCCCCAACATTAAAAAAAAACAAAAATAAAAACAACAATAGTATCAACAACCAAGGCCAAACTAATAGACTCAACAGAATCAACAACAAAACTAACAATGCCAAAAAAATGTATAGAACCAAGGCTAGAATGGTGTGAATAAAAATAGACCTACCATGTAGTTTCACATGACTACAAATCAGTTGTAAGCTATATTTCATGAGGTCATATTACCACCATTTCCATTCATCCAAGACCAAGTACCAATTTGATAACACCATTGATAAATAACATATCAATCAAACCTTATCAATAATCCTTCCTTGACCTGAGAATACACACAGATGAACCAATAAACAAGGATTCTCATGTTAGGACCTTATCCTGATAACTTGTCGTTATCCCATGACCATACATAAGTACATCAAAAACTAAGACTTATCCCATTTGGTCCCCTTCCATCATAATTTATTAGTAATATGGTCCTATAGCTAATATAAATTATGCAATCATAACTCGATAGTCAAGGATTACCATACTAGGCCCACAACCATCCACCACTTCACCTATCATCTAACTAACCATTCTACCTTGAAATAATCCATTTACCACTATATAAGAAAAGATGTTTGACATTGTGGAACAATTATAATATATTCAATAGAAATCTCCATTTTAGATTTATTACATATGTTTACCATCCATAAAAACATCTTGATAGAGTTCCTTGGTCAATCTATAGTTCCAAATGACAAATCTCCTAAAACATTTCATGCTTTGGTCAGACACCTAGCTCCATCCCAACAAGTAACCTTTAACCAAAGTGATATGTCATCCCTTGGCCCATTGCATAATAATCCATTTTAAATCAAAGCTTACATAATGAGGTATAAAGTGAAATGTGTCCTCATAAATAATGGATTAGGTCTGAACATAGTATCTCTAAAGCTTATAAATCTTCTTGTGTATATGATAACAGACCTCCAAGTAGAAAAAATCACCATAAAATCCTATGACAATGAAAAATGAGTATCACAAGGAACTATTAGCTTATGAGTTACTATTAGGACCTTGACCCATGATACACTTTGTCATGTGTTAGATATCAATTTGTCATACAATATGCTTTTTGGTAGACATTGGTTACACAAGATTCATATAGTCCCATCAACATTGCACCAGTGTATCAATTTCTCCCATTTAGGGATAGAGGTTAGTATTCCAAGATATTTACATCCATATGAGAATTAAAAACATATAAAGGTCAAGTTAAATATCTACAATTACCATTTCATCATGAATCCAATTGCCAAGTAGGACAAAGGAAAAGCAATACTTATTGATTTACCAAAGGCCAACTACATTGACCTTGATACCCTTGATTCCCTTTCCCACATGCCACCTCCTTAAATTTCCAATCATTATACCATCTCAGATAATGGACCAAGAGAATACTTGACCTATAACACCTTTCACATTGTAAAACTTCCATAGAACCCAAAGTCCTTTGGAATACCAAAATCCAAACCAATTATGTAATGGTAAAGAAAGGAGAAAGTACATCAACATAGTCCATGACCTATCACTTTCATATCATCCTTTGGCCAAGCATAAGAACCTCTCAAAGGTGATGAATCATGGTTTTATAATGACAAATTTTCTAATTTTTACAAGAACTCCAAGTATCCCATTCTTAAATAGATCATAAGAAATTAGGACTATGAATTAGGAGGTCTCAAGCCAAATCAATAGGGCACACTTGAGCCAATTTCTATGACTAAGTATAAAGGAACCTATGGGCTTAGATTTAAACTTTTTGGGGGTGACCCAATGTATCTTATTCAAGTTTTATCACCAAACACTAGTGATAATGATGTTGGTAGTGAAGTAGAGTCCAATCATAACCCATTCGATGACCTAGACAATACTAATTTTTTTTATAATAATGCCATTTATACCCTTCAACCAGTCATTCATCATAATCCATTACTATTATATTATACCCAACTAATAGACAAGGTCCAACAATAATCCTATTTTTCAATTGATGAATTTAAAAATGATGAGGCCTTTTGTGATTTTCCACAAAAAAGGATTCTCAATCAAGTTGGATCCTGAAGCTAGTCTAGTGGTGAAAACTTGTTGTAGGTATCACTAAATGGGGTTTTTCAACCTTATTTGAGTATAAACCAAGATACCACTAATTATGAACATTCTTATGGGTCTAATTTTAGTCTTGAAGAAGAATAGGCTTTTGATCAAATCATCTAGGATACTAATGAAGATAAACTTGCCTATGGGTTCAAATTTAGTCTTAAAGAATAATAGGCATTTGATTGCATCATTCAAGAGTTTCCAATAGAATTTATTACATGGTCATCCTTCTGATTAGGGGATTTTGATTCATCATGTCTAGGAGAATTTGAAGAACCAGTCCTAACAAAGGACTCATACATAGCCAAATAGTTCAAATCTTTGCCCACTATTCCTGGAGATGGTTCGACCCTTCTAGTAAAATATATTTTAGAGGTTAACATCAAGAATCTAGATGATCCAAAATGGATCAAATTAGTCATGTTTGTCACTAAGGAGGAACTTGAAGTCTTAATAGCCCTATTGAGGTAGTTTGTAGACATATTTGCATGGGTATATTTTGACATGCCTGGTTTGAACCCCACTTTGGTTGTTCACCACCTTGTGGTACATCCTGATGCCAAACTAATGAAATAAAATTTATGTATAATTCATCCTCCCATTACTATAATGGTAAATAAAGAGTTGGAGAAGCTCTTGGAAGTAATATGTATCAGGTCAATTGACTATTCTAAATGTATTTCTAATGTAGTACCAATCAGTAAAAATCTAGAAGGAATCAAATTTTTTACTAATTTTAGGGACATTAATAAAGATTTCCCAAAGGATTAATTTCCATTACCAAACATTGACATGATATTAAACTCCATAATGGGTTATGAGATGCTTTCACTGATGGATGGATTCTTAGGCTATAATCAGATCCAAATAACACCAATAAACCAACATAAAATAACAGTCAATACTTCATGGGGAACATTATATTATCAAATTATGCCATTTGGTCTTAATAATGTAGGGGCCACTTATCAAAGATCTATAACTATCATATTTCATGATATGATGCAGGAAAATAAAAAATTAGGGCCGATCATCCAACAACATTGAGGAGGATATTTGAATGACTAAGTTAATACAAAGTTAGGCTCAACTCTAAGAAGTGGGTGTTTGGCATAAATTTAGGTAAATTTATTGGATTGATTATGTCTCATAGGGGTATTGAATTTGATCCAACCAAAGTATGAGCCATAACATAAATGTCGCCATTGACCAATTTGAAGTAGCTTCATAGTTTGTAAACAAAAATAAGTCTATTAGATGTTTCATATCTCAATTGGTTGATAAGTGTCATCCTTATACACATATTTTGAATAAGGGTGTCACATTTTTTTAGAATGATGATTGTCAGAAAACTTTTCAATAGCTAAAGGATTATCTAGCAAATCCATTAGTTTTATTACCTCTTATGCTATGTAAATCATTCCTTTTATACTTTTCAGTAATAGATCAAGCCCTGGGGGCACTTTTACCTCAACACAATGACAATGGAAAAGATCATGCTATGTACTATATAATTTATACATTGGTGGCATATGAACATAATTTTATGCCCATTGAAAAACCATGTTTAACCATGGTCTTTACAACTCATGAACTATGAGAGTACATGTTAAATAATAAGACCATGGTCATTTCAAAAGTAGATCCACTCAAGTATCTACTATCTAAAATAGATTTACAATGTCACATGGCCAAATAGATCATACTTCTTAGTGAGTCTGAGATAGAATATGTGAACCAAAAAGCTATCAAGGGATAAATTCTTGTAGATCAGCTTGTTAAAGCACCCCTTGTAGATACAAAACCACTCACATTCAAAATTCTTAATTAATCCATTATGACCATCATTAACACACCTCTTGAAGAGAAGCACTGGAAGATTTAATTTTATGGTTTATTCACAACACATGGATTAGGGTTAGGCCTTTTATTTATCACTCCACAAGGGTATATAATCCTTAAGTCATTTAGAATCTACTTTCCTTGTACTAATAACAATTATAGCATGGAATTTCACCCCTATGAGAGAGTTCTTCAGGGTTCCTCACTTCTAGCTATAATCATGGGAACAACCTTAGGATGTGGGTATCTTATGGTGAGGTTGAGCCTCTAGGATTTATAAAGGCTAGTTCCTCTCTAGTGGATCACCTAAACTACTACTAAAATAAAACTTTCATAGGAAAAGGGGTATAAAAAGGGAAAAGGGATCCTAAGAAGGATAACAGGTGACACACCAAATGAAGTGGACACTCATCTATGATTGAACTCACACTAGATCAGCCATGAGGAAACTATAGCTTGCATGATTCCTAGATCAAGTAAACATGTAGGAAGAGGTTCAGGTAGAACACTAATCTAGACCCATAAAGCTTGAAGACACTTCAAAGAGTCAAACATGAGGTGTATGGTTTAGGAATAAACCATTCATGAATCCACCCAACACAAACATGCTAAAACACTAATGGCATAAAGAAAACAAACAAAGAAATCAAGTCTCATCAAATTCAAGAGGTAGTTCTACAATATATTGGTAGGGTCAAGCCTAACCAAGGGAGAAAACTTTTTCAAATACCTCAATGATTATCTATCTCCCAACAAGATGAGAAATGTCTAAAAACTAGGAACCTTTACAAATGGCAAGTCTCACGATATATATAGAGAAGGGAGAGAGAGAGAGAGAGAGAGAGAGAGAGAGAGAGAGAGAGAGAGAGAGAGAGAGAGAGAGAGAGAGAGAGAGAGAGAGAGAGAGAGAGAGAGAGGTCTACATGGAGAGAGAGAAGAAGAAAGAAGTCATGAGTTTCTAATGACTGTTGACTACTACCATCATCCTTGCTCAGTCGTGAGACATGTCACCCAGAATTTCCAAAAAAAGTTCTCCTCAAGCCACTCCCATGCATCCAAGTCTCCCTTTGGGATATCTGAAAGTCATGTTACAAGCAACTGAGATGTCACTTTCTAGTGTAATTAAATTGATCCTTACCATCAAGATGGCATGGAATCTTCCCCTTTTCATGTGTCTTGATAAAAGAGATGCAAGTATCCATATGTTTTAACCTACCTGAGCCATGTTATATTTAAATTTAATGGTTTTTTGTTGACGGCCATGTTAAAGGATGGAAAACTTCATTAAATATTCATCTACCAGTCACTTAGACTCTCTCACTTTGATTGGTCACCTTTGTGCCACCTATCTTGTGCTAATTAGATCTTTTTACACTAGTTAATACCATGTATTATCTTTTCATTCATTGCTTCCATGTCTCTCATGTCGTTGGACCAATTTTAAGTTAAGAACCTAAAGAATCTTGATTTACTATATATAAAGTAACTCAAGCTTTTTGATCTCTCCTACTTTAGACCTTAACCTCTCCTTTACTTGTGAAGCTTTCTTAAGTAGAGCACTTGGAGAAACCTGATTTACTCTATACATAGTAATTTGGGATTTCCAAGACTACTTCCTTTGGGTTTTTACATCTTCTTTACTTATGAATTCCCTCAAGTAGAGCACTTGGAGAAACCCAATTTACTCTATACAGAGTAATTAGGGTTTTCTAAGCTTCTTAACTTCAAACTCATTCATCTTCTTTAATTCAAACCTTAGCTGCTTGAAATCTTTAGATTTCTTACATTTGATGACTTCAAGATTTTCCTATCTCCAAGCCTTTGGGATTTTCCTTGACTAAGTCTTTAGATTTTTCCTTTAGGCCTCCTTCCTACTGGCTTTCCCTTTACCTTTGGAATTTTTTTTTGAAATAACTTTTTTCTCTACTTCCTTATGTCTCTCAGGAAGAATCCTTAAAGGAATGAACAAAGAAGAGACTTGTAAGAAAGAACTTGGAGGAAAAAATCAAGGAATGACCCCAGTTGAATAAAAGAACCTTTCATAGACTTAGCCCTTCAGGTTGATACTACATTTAAACACTTCTCAAATCCTTCTCAACTTTTTTAGATTCCTCTCTTTTCCCCTTTGATCCAACCTTTCTATAGCTTTTACATGTGGGCAAAAAATTGGCCAACATCTTTGGTGATTCACAAGGAATCATGCCTACCATGCTTGAAGAACCTAGTTATTTGTCAAGCCTACTCTATTGGGCATGGAGTCATTATTTCCTTTGACAAGGCTGGTTGAAACTAGATACAAGGTTGAACCTTGCTATAACCTCCTCTTGAAGCAATGGGGATAACACAAAACAAACAAAGTGTCCAAGGCATAGAAAAAGGAAAATAGAACATAAAGTAAATGTGTACAAGGCACTTTGAGGAAAGCATGAAATCTATCCTAATGTATACAAGGTTATAATTTATAGTTACTCCCTCTTGGATCAAATGGGAAAGTACGAGTATCATCCACCTACAACATGTCAAGATGAAAGATACCTTGCTTTGGAGGTACCAAAATTGGTGAACTAGGTAGCTTTATGTTCAATCTTTTTGGTGTAATCTCAAATGGATGGAATAGAATAAACATGTCTCCGATGTAGACATATTACTTCATGTTCTCCAAACTTGGTTCATATTGGACTATAGGGGCTCCTATAAACTCCTCATTTGATGGCTCAAATTTATGCTCTGAATCAAACACAATGTGTGACAACTCCTTTGAGTTGGTGTTTGGTTTGCTATCAAGGTTTAATCAAAATAGCTCTAAGTCATCCCAAAAGGTAGATTCCTTTTAGTCATCTGAGACAATACCAAATTTAACTCCATATGTATTCAACTTACATTGAAAAGAGTCATATGGCAGCTCATCAATCCATCCAAGGCCCAACATGTCATTATTTTTTGTCTCTTAATCTAACCATTCTCATTCATTCTTGAAAACATCAATACTACCTTCAATATATAACTCATCTTGGGATTGGTTAGATTCCTCAACCTCATCTTGATCCTCTTTTCTCTCAACTACATCTTGAATACACTTTTTAAGTATGAAGGCATCAGTACTACCTTCAGGCTCTAATTCCTCAATATCAAATCCATGCCACAGTTGGTCCAAACCTTATTTCTCCTCCCTTTTATAAAGTGGACTACCTATCATGACATATTCATCATGGTAACCTTTTTCCTCTTTAGGCTCAAACTTGACTGCAAGCTTCTCCTCTATTCTTTGCAAAACAAGTTCTTCCTCTAAGAGGGAGATGGTGGGAGGGTGAAAAAGTTTACCTTGCTTGCATCTTGAGAGAGTGTCTTTATAACTAGGTAATTTGAGTGGTCTCTTTGGTGGATCTTGAGGGAGAGAGAAATAATCTTGTAATTTTCTTAGGGAAAGCTCATTAAGCTATGATAACCTCTCTTTGTTACTTTCCTCAACCACTAACTCCTTTCCTTGAACTAGCTTTTGGACCATCACAACTGACACCTCTTCCTTCTTTTCTTGGACTAGCTGAACTGATTTATAGGATGGAAATGTGTAGGTAATATCTATCTCTTCCTTAATCTTTACTCCTTGCATATCTCTCCATGAAGGAAAGGCTCTAGGATTTTGAGGGGAAAGGAGTGGAGGCTATAAGGCTTCTTGTCTGACTTTAAGAACCACCACCTCCTTCCTCTACCCACTTGGCCCACTACTCTAAATGGATTTCCAAGATGGAAAAGATAGAGGCTCTTGATAAGGGATGAATGAAGGTTAAATTTACTTGGATTTACTTGGCTACGTGACTTGGTTCTAATATGGGAAAGGTAGAGGTTTAGCTTTGACTTGTTAATTCTGCCTTTCTTCTTCTTTCCTTGCTTTCATCTCTAACTCTTTGATTTTATTAGCTATATTGTCCTAAAATAACTCCTCCTTAAGGTGGTTAGGAACAAAATAAGGATCTTGAAGAAGGATGAAGTCTTGGGTCCAAACAATGGGTTGTTTCACAATATGCACTTCTTCTTTTTGACAGCCACCTTAGATGGATTTCCAAGAAGGAAAATAATGTGAAACACATGTCAAACTTGAAATATTCAAAGGAGCACTTGAAATGGTCACTTAAGGAGGAAAAAATAATTCATAATAAGGCTAAGGTGTGGTATACATAGGCACCAAAGGTTGGTAGGGTTGGCCCTGTTATCCCTCAAGTCACTCTAGCTTGTGCTCAATGATCTAAATGTAATCGCATATATCCATCATGCCACCAGTGAGGTTTTTCTAAATTGCTCTTTGAATAGGGTCCCATTCTACTTTGATTTTATATAGTGAATCCCTCACTATAAATTTGGTGATTAGGGACTTTCTAGCCATAACTCTTTTGTGAGCACAACTCTAGTGCATGCTTGTCAAGGCTCACTAAATTTTACCTAAGTGTTGGTATAGATGGTTCATGATAAGGCTGATAGGTTTATTGAGGGCCACTTAGTGGGAACACATAAACATCATTATCTTGATGAGTGTGATGTTGAGGTAGAGAATAAGAATGTTGGTCAAAATATGGATAATGATACATACTAAAATGTTGATTAGGTACCTAGATTACTCAAACTAGCTGATAAATACTCAAATTTTCCATTAATGTTTATAAAATGCCTCTAAAGGCTGAGAAGTAGAAGGAAAAAATAAAAAATTCTTCTATTAGTTTAGATCTTAGTCCTACCAGGCATGTCAAAAACTATTATAACACATAATTTCACCTTGTGAGTGAGTTTTTTAGGCTCCCTCACTTCCAGCTACAAACATGGGAACTACCTCAGGATGTGGGTATCATATGGTGAGGTTGAACCTCTAGGATTTTTAAAGAGGCTAGTTCCTTTCTAGTGGATCACTTAAACTACTATTAAAATAAAACTTTCACAAGAAAAGGGGTAAAAAGAGGGAAAATGGCTCCTAAGAAGGCTAACAAGTGATGAACCAAATGAAGTGGACACTCATCTATGCTTGAACTCACACTAGATTAGCCATGATGTGACTATAGCTTGCATGATTTCTAGATCAAGTAAACACAAAGGAAGAGGTTTAGTTAGAACACTAATCCAAACTTGTAAATATTAAAGACGTTTCAAAGAGGCAAGTACAAGGTTGATGGTTTAGGAATAAACCATTCATGAATCCACCCAACACAAGCATGTTAAAACACTGATGAAAGATAGGAAACATGAAAAGAAATCAAGTATCATCACATTCAATAGGTATTTCTTATAATATCTTGGCAAGGTTGAGCCTAACCAAGGGAGCATGCTTTTACAAATGCCTCAATGAGCATCTATCTCCTAGCAAGATGAGAAATGTCTAAAAATTGGGAACCTTTACAAATGGCAAGTCTCATGATATATATAGAGAAAGGAAGAAAAAGAGGTCCATGTGTAGAGATAAAAATAAATAAGTCATGAGTTTTTGATGACTATTGACTACTACCATCATCCTTGATTTATCATGAGACACATCACCTAAAATTTCCATAAAAACTCTCCTCGAGCCACTCCCATGTATCTAGTCTCCCTTTGGTGTATTTTAAAGTCATGTTACAAGCAACTAAGATGTCACTTTCCAGCACAGCTAAATTGATCTTTGACATTAATATGGCATGGCATCTTTCCCTTTTCACATGTCTTGATAAAAGAGACATAGGTCTTCATGTGTTTTAACCTACCTGAGCCATGCTACATTTAAACCAAATAGCTATTTATCAATGGCCATGTTGAAGGATGGAAAAATTCATTAAATCTCCATCTACCAGCTACTTGAACTCTCCCACTCTAATTGGTCACCTTTGTGCCACTTATCCTATGATAATTGGCTCTTTTTGATCTAGTTTATGTCACACAGTAGTTTGTCATTTGTTGCTTCCATGTCTCTCATGCCACTAGACCAAGTTTCAATCAAGAAACTAAAGAATCTTGATTTAATCTATATAAAGTAACTCAAGGTTTCTAATCTCTCCTACTTTAGACCTCATCAGCACCTTTAATCATGAAGATTTCTTAAGTAGAGCACTTAGAAAAACTAAATTTACTTTATACAAAGTAATTCAGGATTTCCAAGCCTACTTACTTCAAACTTTTGCATCTTTTTTACTTATGAAGTCCCTCAAGTAGAGAACTTGGATAAACCTGATTTAATCTATATAGAGTAATTTGAGGTTTCTAAGATTCTCAACTTTAGACTTGTTCATCTTCTTTACTTCGGACCTCAGCTAATTAAAGTCTTTAGATTTCTTACATTTGATGACTTCAATCTTTTATTGTCTCTAAGCCTTCAGGCTTTTCCTCAGCCAAGTCTTCATATTTTTCCTTCAAGTCTCCTTCCTGTGGGCTTTCCCTTTTCCTTCAGAACATTTTTTTAAGGAAATTTTTGCTCCACTTCCTTATGTTTGTCAAGCAAAATCCATGAAGGAATGAACCAGGAAGAGACCTGTAAGAAATAACTTAGAGGAAAGAATCAAGGAATGACCCCAACCAAATAAAATAACCTTCTATAGACTTAGTCCTTCAGGTTGCTATTGCATTTGAACATTACTCAGATCCTTCTCAACTTGCTTAGATTCCTCTCTTTACCCCTTTGATCTAACCTTTCCAGAGCTTTTATATGTGGGCCAAAAATTGGCCAACAATAACATGGTTGAATATGAAACACTTATGGTAAGGATTCAATATGTGGTATAATCAAACATATGTCATGTAAAGGTTTATGGTGATTCATAGTTAATCATTAATTAGGCTATAAACCATTCTTAGACCAAAGATGACAAGCTAGTTCCCTATAAGGCCATGGTCGACACTTTTAAGTAGTAGATGTTAACATCTAGTTTTAAAATATACCAAGGGAAAGTAATAAAATAATAGATGTCATGGATACCATTATATCTTTGATTTGACATGCAAATACAATAAAAGACTACTAGTTTCTCATTAAAAATATGATAGCACTAGCTCATGAACCATCAACCATCATAATGATCTATGATATTGTTGGTCCCAACTCTACTTGGTATTCATACCTATATACTTACATACATAACCATGTTTTACCACCAGACTTATCTTAAAAACAAACCAAAGCCTTTATCCATAATACCTAATGTTATACCTTACTTGAACCAACCCTATACTACTACAATTTTGATGAAACTCTAGTTCATTGTTTACCTTTAGCAGAATCTAAACTAGCATTACAAGAAGTTCATGAAGGGGTATGTAGATCCCACACAAGTAGGGTAGTCTTATCCAAAAATCTCTTATGTGATAATATGTGATAAACGTCAATGATATGCCAATTTGATTCATTTCCCAGCTAAGACTTTAAAACCAATTTTGACACTATGGACATTTGCTACATGGGGCCTCAATCTCATTGGGAAGATAAACCCTGCCTCATCTAATGGCCAAAAACATATCCTTACCACCATAGAATATTTCACTAAGTGGGTTGAAGTTATACCCCTCACTTACATGACTAGAAAGCAAATTTTCAAATTCATATTCAACCATCTCATCTGTTGTTATGACATCCCCTCTGACATTATATCTCATAATGGTAGATAATTTGAGAACAAGGATGTTGAATCACTATGTGTTGAGTACAATATTACTTAATAATTTTCCATGACATATTACCCTCAAGGTAATGGCTAGGTAGAAGCATTAGATAAAACCATTTTCAACATCCTTAAAAATATTGTCAATGATGCCAACCATGATTGGTGCCTTCAGATATTTTTCACCCTATGGGCATATCACACCAATCACTACACTCCCATGGATGTCATTCCATAATCACTTATTTATGGCACAAAGGTGATTTTTCCAATTGAGGTCAAGTTACCATTATTACACATCTCTTTGAAGCATGTCCTAGATGATGAAGACTATCGAGTAGCTCACCTATAAGAACTAGAGTTACTTGATGAAAAATGCATGGAAATAGTAAATAACCTTAAAGCATATCATAACCAACTCTGTGGACACTAAAATCAACACATGAAACATAAAGAATTTGAACTTGGTGATCTTGTCCTCAAATAGAACCAAAAGAATACCATGGTGAAGAAGAATCATAAATGCAAGTTTAAACCCAACTTAGTAGGTCCCTTCATCATTATTAAAGACTATAGTGTAGGAGTATACAAGCTCACCACACCAGATGGAGATGACCTTGATGATTTTATGAATATTATACACCTCAATTAGTAATACACTTGAGTAACTTGGTGTATTATCTATGAGGGCCATTTCAATTTGTACCAAATTATCAATATTCTTCTTTGTACTATACCATTTTTCCCATCTTACCATCCTATCACTTTTCCTATCACTTATTATCCTACCATTTTGTTCTATTAGCTTAACATGTTTTGATCACTCACCACCTATCCCATTTTACTTTGGTTCATCCATTGGTTTCATGATTTCATCATGAAGAATCATATTAGTTTCAGTAGTTATTTCAAGAATTCTAGACAAAGGTAGTATTTTGGAGTAGTATGACAAAAGTTTTTCTAGTTGCATCCTTTATTTCTTATTTCATTCTAATCATGTTTTTTTATGTGAGCTTAATTATATCCACCTATAGGGTTAAATAAATATCTCACTGGTCTTACTACTAATTATAGTTGCCTATGTTAAAATTAGTATCATTGATCTAATCCATTATATCCAAATTATAACCACCTATGGGAAAACTAGGGGAAACATTTATTTATTATGCCTTGACATACCAACTTTGCCATTCCTATGTCATACTATGCCATCATACCAATTTTTCCCATTTTTTTTGAATTAATTGCTACACTAGTTAGATTCCTCCATTATAAGGTGAAATTATTGTGACTTGAGGCCATTTTTAGATAATGTGAGTAGCACTCGATACTTTTTGAGGTTAGCTCAATCCCTCTTTTCCATTATGCTCTCACCATTTTGAGAACAACATTTAAAGTTAGCCATACTCTCACTATTTTGTGATCTTATACCATTTAGTATCTCAATTAAGTTAAGATACTCCAAAATTCCAAAAAACATTTAAAAATTGAGTTAAAAAAACCAAAAAATATTATCCACTTCTTTTCCTTAAGGATTCTGGGAACCCTCACTAAATCACAAGAAATCAATTATCACTTAGTTTCCCCATCCATTTTAGCCTTTTATCCCATAATCTCATCATTTTATGAGTTCATTATTATTCTTATATCACATCCATCATGTTTATTTTTCAATTATCATCATTTTCATCTATCCCATTTCATGGGAGAACTACATTTGGCCTAAAGTTTTGTTAGATATTATGTCCATGGAACTATGTAGGCAAAATCCACTTTCCTAATGCATATGGATTTAGCTTAGACACCCCCTTCCTTTTCTTCTATTCCCCCATCTTTGTTTGTTTGTTAAGTTGTCACCTATTTTCTAGGTGCAATATTCACCATCTTGTTTATGTCAAGTTGTTTTTATTAACATTGTGACTAACCTTCAGTTGTTCATTTATTTTTCCATTGTGGTTTTTTTGTTTTTATTCTTATTTGTTTACTTTAATTATTTTTACCTTAATTTAGGTCTATGTTCATTTATTGGGTGATTCTTTTCGTACTTATTTTTGAATCCATCCATATTCATACATCAACATTGACATCATGGTTTTTATCATTGGTGCATTATTTTCCCTTGAGTATTGGATATCATGAGTCAGTCCTTATGCATATTTCAACCAAGTCCTCATGGTGTTCTATCATGATTCCTACCATCATGTGCTATAGAAAAAATTAATTTTGATAAGTCTACATATCAATGCAACATCAATATCTCCTTGGCACCAACACTAGTGACAATCCCAATCATATCCTAAATAGAGTAATTAAAAAATTAAATAATTATCCTCTTTATTATTTCAAATGAGCATCTCTCTACTATCAAGCTGCCTAATTCATCTTTATCATCTATATCAAGTTGTCATCATCATGTTTTCAATCATCAACCATCAATCTTGTTTACCATAATCAAGGTAGAATGCATATAACCACCTTTGGGCAAACCATCGTACACTGTCCCACCTACATTCTCAATGATTCTAACCACCTTTGGTAAAATCATTGTGTTATCACTAATTTCAAGGTTAATGAATATACCCACCTTTGGGCAAATCATTTAATTTATTCTACCCAACTAGGGCATGTTTTTATCTTATTTGTTTGTCCTAACTGGGGTAACCCCATATTCTCAATAATTATAACCACCTTTAGGGATATCATTATGTTATCATACCATGTTTTCCACTATCAAGGTACAATTATTATAACTACCTTTGGACAAACCATTATACACTATCCCACTTGCATTATCAATGAATTTGACTACTTTTGGGTAAATCATTATGTTATCACCCCATCATTTTTCATTTGTTTGGTCCCCTCATTTCTTATTTTGAGTAACTATGTGCCAACCCCTTTTCTAACCACTCCCTCGAGGGGGTACCCTATAGCTCATCCATTTCCATTAATGTTGTAAGCACAAAGAACATTTTTATTCTTTGAGAAGATGTTAGTATGCTTATAGCTTGTAATGCCTTCCCAAATAGGGGAAATTTGTAGAAACCAAAAAGTGGCCACCAATGGGTTCATACCCAACTTTAAATCAATTCTTACCAACCATTAAACATCTAGTCTATAATTTATAAACATCTCAAATTTAGCTTCATCACATGTAATTAAATCAATTTGGATCAAAAATTAATTAAATAGATCAAATTCCCAAATAAATTAAATCAAAATTTAGAAAATATTCAAAAGCCTAATTTGAAATTTAGAGCCATGGTGTAAATAAAGTAATCCATAGTTGATCAAGAATATTGTCTTTTTCTAGATATAGATAAAATTTGAAATAAAGTAGTGCTATCATGTTTGTAAGATGTGAAGAAGAGGGAAGTATAGAAGAGAGAAAATATATTTAGAATCACATGTGCCTATCAAGGGAGGAAATGAAATAGGTGGATGGTAAGATGAAGGAGAAACCAAGGTAGAGGAAATATTTATTGAACTCAAGACACTCAAATTAGGTTTATCAAAATAAGAGGAATGTTGACCTTGAGGGCTCTGAATAACTTATCCTATCCATACAAGTCTTAGGTTAATAAATTGAGTATGTAGATCATCTCATGAAGGCTATATGCATGAAAAGTAAAATGGACCTACCTTTCCACAATGTATTTCCCATTCCTCAAGACCCCTTATAGATTTGTTAATCTATTGTGAAGATTGGGTACTTGCACAATAAATTAGGTAGAACTATATTTTTTATGAGTTCTCATATTAAAATATACTTGCCTACCACACCTCAATGGACCTCGACTCTATTGTGAAGCCAACTATGGAGTTTGGGCTTCAATTGGAGATAGGATATGTGATTGTGATCACATATTTTGGTGTGATTTTGAATTTTAAAATTGTGTTGCCTTTTTTATATCATTTCCTTTTGTTTTAAATGATTTGGCTTTTAACTTTATTGATAGATTTTTCTATTCCTCCTCCATATGGATTCAGAAGACCAAACATGGGTGCTAAAAATTATAATCATTTGAATACTTTGGACTTGGTTACTAAGAGAGATATATTAGAGAGTATGGGGTATAAGAGTCTCATAAATTTATGTAAAATAAAAGTGTTATCTTGAATTTGACCTTGTTTTATCCAAAGTGGAGTGAAAGGAAAGGAAATCAAGAGAAATGAAACATGAAACAATTTGAATTAATTTAAATTGAAAAAAATTTGATAAAGGGTGAAAAAGGGATATAGATATATAAACTTTTGATTCAGTATCTTAAGAATGAGGGAAATTGATGAAAACATGCCAACACAAATTGTTGTGCAAATCTAATCTATCAGACGAAGTAAAAGCTAAAGTTGAGAATAAAGATCCAAAAAATTATAACCATTACAAACACATTATATAGAAATAATGAAAATATGGTAATTTTATGAGGAAGGATAGGTCCTATCCATGGTCTCACACTATAACTCATAAAATATAAACCCAAGGGGGTGCCAAAAAGCATGTGAAAAATAACTAAATTAGAAAAGGATGGTATTTGAGAGGAAGAGTAGGTCCTATCCATGGTCTTACACTATGAATCATAAAAGAGAAACCCAAGGGGTGAAAAAATGGATGTAAAAAGTATGAAAATAAAGAGAAATAAATTATAAGGAAGACTGGGTCATATCTATGGTTTTAAAATACAACTCATGATAAGAAAGGTAAATCAGAAGACCAAAAAAGAAAGACTAAGGTTTGTGAAATGAAATAACTAATATAGAGGGTGAGACATATAAAAAGTGTTAGATATAATATATAAATTATGAAAATAAGGGTATAATCTAAGAAAAATAATGCTCGAGGAATTGTGCATTGGTGGGCTGTTTGAAAATATGATTTTTAATTGGTTTGAAAGTGATAGGCACTTAGACCAAGAATATCTTTAACTAAATAAGGAGCCAAAATTTTTTGGGTGTATTTACTTTCTTTATCATAAGTTTATTATAATTTAACAATAATATCACCAACATTAAATGTATAAATTTTAACTCATTTATTATTTTATTTGTCAATATGAGCCTTGTATAGGTGATTATGTTGTAAATCAGAAAGACAATGTTCATCAAGGAGATCAAGAGCATGAAGGTGAGATTCACATAATTATTCATAAAGTATGACACCAAGGTGAGATATAAAAAGAGAGGGAAGCTCAACTTCTAATGGGAGGACTGATTCTAAATCATAGATGAGGGAAAATGACATTGCCCTAATGACAGTGCATATACTAGTACAATAGGCCCAAAGAGAAAGATATAGTTGAATGTGTCAATACGTACGGGTTTCATGAATTAGTTTTTGGAGAATTTTATTGAGAAGTTTTTTGGTGGCCTTGGCTTGGTTGTTACATTATCGATGATAGAGTGTGGAGAGTATGTAATTGTTTTTAAATTTAGCACAGAGTTATTTCACATATTTATTTTTACAATTACCAGCATTATCTGAAATGATAGTATGAGGGACACCAAAGAGGAAAATAATTTGATTAAGGATTAATTTTTAAATGGTGGTACTAATGAGATTAATTAAGGGCATAGCCTCAACCTAGTTAGAAAAATATTATGTGGCTATGATTATAAAGACATGGCCATCTTGAGATTGAGGTAATTTACCTATGAGATATAATCCCCACATGGATAATGGCCAAGAAGATTCTATGATTTGAAGCTCAACTAGAGGTAAATGAATTAAATAATCATAAAGCTATCAATAAGTACACTTTTTAGTAAATTTGATGGCTTTTTTCTCAAGAGTGGGCCAAAAGTATTCCACACATAAGAATTTATGGGTTGTAACATGTTTACTATAACAACCACCACAAATGCCACCATGTGTTTATTCAATAAGAGGAGGAACCTCATCTTTAATAACATAGTGGAGTAGGGTACCCTTAGTATTTCAATAATGTATGATGTTATATTGAAATACATACATAAAAGGTTATTTGTGAATGCGAGTCTTTTTATGGGAATCGAGGTTGGGAGGAGAAGTTTAGTGTTTTATAAATTGAATGATGTATTTATACCATAGGCTTTGTTAAATGGTGATGTCCTCAATGTGGTAAATAATAAAATATTGTGGTTAAATAAAAGACAATTTTTTTGTTATTTGGACAAGAAAAGTGGGATCAATAAGAACTTGGTGCAGATGAAAAAGAGATGCTAAAGAAGTAAGGGAATTAGTAATGGAATTTGGTTTGATGGTAAAATAAATGAAATATTTGGTGAGAGTAGTTGAAATTTGATGATAAAAAATACGATTTCTCACTTTTGTATTGGTAATCACCATTAAATTGGTGACAAATGAGTTGAGTGTCACTTAAAGTATGCATATATTGAATATCTAGATCAAGGGTTGCTCATATGCCTAAAATTAAAGATTCATACTCTTCCATGTTGTTAGTAACATCAAATGTTAGGAAAAAGGCTAATGGGATAATTTTTCCAAGAGGGCTTATGAGGATACAACCTGCCCCACCTCCTTGAAGGCATTTAGCACCATCAAAATGAAGGGTCTAAATATCCTCATGTAGATCAACATTAATTATAGTGAGTTCTTTGATAAGTAATTTTATTTTATTAGCATCAAAGAGGATAACAGACTCATTGGGATTGCTTACTTCATGATTAATAGTGAAGTTATGGAAGTAATCTTTAAGGGATATGGCTTGGTTTCAACCTTCAATATAGATAATATTATCATTAGGAAGAGTATCTTGAAGGTGGTCGATAGCTGGCACAAGAGCTATAACAATTTGATCAGTGATGATTTGTCCTTTGAAAACTTTTTGAGTAATAATTTAAAGATCAAATTCCATGGGAAGAACCATCCACTTTCAATTCTATCTCTAGGAAGAAAGGCTTTGGAAAATAAGAGAAGAAGATGATTATAATGGATGATAACATAAGTGGTTTGATAAATCATCTAATGTCAAAGTTTTTTAGTGATAAAATATATGTTGAGGCAATCATGTTTGATTTTTTGTAACATTTATAATAATCAATGACGCTTCAGTTGATATAGTATATGGCATATTCCTTGCTAGTATCATCTTGTTGGGAAAGCATTACCCTAACTAATATGGGTGTGGAAGAGGTATATAGGATCAATGGTTGTTCATTTGAATGGGGATGAAGAGTAAGTGGGTGAATTAATGATTCTTTCATATTATCAAATATCCATCTATCTATTCCAAGGCATTACCTTTCTTAATAAGAGAATTAAATGAATAGATATGGTAAGCCATTTCAAGAATGAATCATCTAATTTCCCCAAGTTTACCAAGGTAATTATGAATGTCTAGAATGGATCAAGGGATGGGCATGTTGATGATATAATTAATATTGGTAGGGTAAACATCAATGCCATGAAGGGATACTAAGAATCCTAATAGTTTGTTAGATATGAAATTGAAAACACATTTGTAAGGATTTAGTCTAACTTTGTATTTAAGAAGGTTGTCAAAGATGATGGAAATATTAGAAATATGAGTGTGTTGACATTTGTATTTAACATGGAGGTCACCCACATAGGTTTAGACAATTTTTTTGAATAATATCTTGAAAGATATGAGTCATTTCTCTTTGATAGGTAGATATGGCATTTTTGAGGCTGAAGGGAATTTTAACATAGCATAGGTGCCCTATTTCATGGTGAAAGTTGTATTATGTTGCTCTTTGGGGGTGATGTGAATTTGGTTATAACTCTAGAAACTATCCATAATAGACAATATTTCATAACCAGTAGTGGAATTGACAATGGCATATATTGAAGGTAGAATAAAATTATCCTTTGGACAAGCAAGATTAAGATTATGAAAATCAATGCAAATATGAATAAGCATGATGACATTTTTAAAAATAGGGACTATGTTAGAAACCCATTCAAAATATTCCATGTGTTTGATAAACTTATCATCAAGAAGTTTGATAATTTATTTATGGCATAAGGTTGAAAATTTAGGTGGAAATTTTTATTTCTTTTGGCACATAGGTTTGGCATCAAGATAGGCAATGATATTATGCACCATAATTCTAGGGTCAATGCTAGTCATGTCCTCATAGCACCAAGTAAATATATCATGATATTTATCTAAAAGCAAGCTAAAGTTGTCATGTTCAATAGGTGTGAGTTCATAGGAAACTATGATTAGTCAATGACATGATGGAGTACCATATTTGATGTGAGTAATTCTTTGATAAGCATAGAATTACCATCTTGGAAATGATATAGTACATTGGGTAAAGAGGAAATTGAATTTGATTTAGGGTTTATGCTAGTGATGAAAGTTGAAATAGGTGGCTTTGTTTTTGAAATTATCAAGTTTGTGATGTTGTCAAGTAAGTTGAGATTCTTAGTCATGAAGCAATTTAAGAATGGATTCATCACTAGGCAAAGTGGGAAGAGTAACATAATACTCTACATCTAATTTTAGATCAAGAATTTGATTACCATGGTGATCATATTCAAAATGTATATGACAAACATCTATGACCTTAGCATCTAATGTAATTTTGGGAGTAGAGGGATTAGGTTGATCAAATGAGATTGGTGTATCATTAGTTTCTTTGATGGGGGAAAAATTGGATGTAATGATATGATCTGTAGATGGAAGAGAATATGTAAAAAAAATTGGATGTTTGGAAGTTCATATTTGTTCAACCATCCAAGGAGTATCAATAAGTGGAGAATTAACTAGAGGTATATGACCTCCGAGAGATAATTAAAAATCCATGGAAATGGTGGGAACATCATAGTTAAAAGCATGTATTTATGATAAAGTTTTTTGATAATGTTGAACATCAAGTCTCAAGATTGAACTTGGGATATGACGTGTTTATCATCATAGGTTGGATAAATGGTACAAGTTTGAGAATCAAGAGGAGTTTCACAAGGGTAAATTCTAAGATCATTGAATTTACATGGAGACATGATTAAAGGATCTTAGAATAATTTGACCACTCCATAGTCATTGCATGTGAAAGTGTCTTCTAGGTAAGAAACATCATGAAAATTTCATGAAGGGGGGAAATAAATGATCTCATCTATGATAGGAATAATATGATCATGATGTAATAAAGAAGGAAGAAGCCACTCTAATATAAAAGGAGGTAGCCTAGTAGTATTTTAAGTATGTTTCAGGTCAATAGGTTCATCATCATTTAAATCAACAAGAATGACTTGTAAGTTGGGATTAATGTTTATCAATTTAGGTAAGGGAGCATTATTGATTGTAAGAATGGTAGGAATGTGATATTAAGATTTAGGATTGGGAAGTTGAATACTCTAAGGGTTGGGATTGGCCTCATGTTTATATCATTTGTCATTATGTATGAATTTAATGCATTAGCTACTAGAATAGGTGATGAACCTCATTTTAAGGGTCCAAGGGTAGCCTAGGAGTATGTTATAAGATAGGGGAAAAACAAAGACTATAAGTTTAGTTCAAATGGTCTTAGGTCTAATTGTTAGGGGAAGTCAAATACAACTGAGTGGATTTTGATTATTTTTATCAAATCCATGATAGGTGAGGTGGGTTTGCTTAATATGATCCTCATTATAGATAAGTTATTGGATGAGCCACAAATATGTCACATTAATATCGGACCCTTCATTAACTAAAAATTTATGAATAAGGGTAGTATTAATGGCTATTTTAATAAATAGGGGTGGATAATAGATGCAAAAAAGTATTTCATCATTAATCATGTCCTCTTCAATAAATTTAATATATGGTTTGGAAAAAGGAAAAATGGATTCGATGGTATGTTCGTAGGTAGGTTAAGGCTCAATAAAGGGTGATTCTTCATCTATAAAAGATGGATTTTAAATTATTTGTAATTGTTTCATGAGGAAATTATGATGATAAGGGGAGGTACAAACTAAATCCATAAGGGGAATATTAAAATGCATGGATTTAAGTTCTTATATAAAGTCTGAATGAGATTTAGAAGAAGAACCAGTGTGAGGTTTAGAAGGTAAGGTAGATTTTGAATCAATAATAGTGGTTGGATGTTCAGATGGAGGTGGTTCCTAATGGGATTCCAAAACTAATTGAGTTGTTGTAGTATCTCTAAGAATTTGTTCTTCCAAATATGGTTTCTTAGGATTTGTGATAGGATCTTTGTTAGCTATTTTGCAATGATAGTTGACCTTAGCTACTTTAATATATTGAGAATTTTTGTAATATTGGTCATAGTTAACATCAATAACACAAACATCCTTGGTATTTTTTTTATTATTAGATGTGTGTAAATATATTTGGGAGTTTGTCATTTTTGAGAAGTGGTGTTGTATTATAAAAAATGGAGTTGGATCATGGATTCATGATTGAAGGAATCACCAAGCATATAGGAAAACAAATTCAGTGATCCCTCTACAAGTTTCATGGGAATGAAAAATGTTAGTGTGAAACCAAAAAAATTTATTAGGGTCATACCATTTAAGAGTATTATTAGGATAAGTGAAGGGTTTTTAGGGTGCTAATAATTGTTTCATTTGTTGCACAGTTAGTGGTATATGAGAAGATGGGGGATTGTTGGTTTTGGAAACTCTTTGTTTGGTTTGAGGAGAATTTATAGTGATGGCATTAGTATCATCTTAAAAATGTCCTTTAAGTAATTTGTTATTAGGTTTGAATTTCTTCATGAGGAAGTCTTGACATTTGGCTTGGTTAAGAGCTTCATTAAGCATTTAAGGGGGAAAAGTTTAGACCTTATATTAAAGTGAAGGAGTTACAAAATTTATAAATATTTTAAACATATTATATTTTGTAATGTTATGGTTAGATTTATGGTCTATATATTTAAATATTTTTATAAAATCATGAGATGATTTGGTGGGAGATTACTTATCATTAATAAAATGGCTAAGTTAGTTTTCAAGAAGGTCATTGTGTTGAAACTCTTTAACTAGAGGATTGACTAAATATTTAAGTTTTCAAAAGGAATGTTAGGGAAGTTGGTTATACCATTACAATACATATCTAGTGAATATTTGAATTATAAGTTTAGTTGTGGTGAAATTATTAGTTTGGATACACTCTTTAAAAAGATTGCCAAATGCTTTAAGAAAGGCTATAGGGTCTTTAATCCCATCATACTTGATAGTTGAGGAGATATTACCAATATAAATGGACATGATGAAAGGAGATAAAGGTTAATTTTAGATATTTTAAATCATTTTATGATTCATGATAGTTTGAGGAATAACAAATTTTGAAGCATCTCTAAGAGGTGAAGGAATAAAATCTAGATTAGATTGAGTATTTAGAATAAAAGGTTGATTATCCATATTGATCAAATGTCATTATAATTGAATTATTTGAGAGGTGTTATAAGTTTAAATTATGTTAATTTTTTGTATTACTTGTGTAAGAATTTTAATCATATAAATTAGTGGGTTGGTTTTTGTAGGGGGACTCCCAAAATTGGTATTAGGGGGAGGGTTACTAGAAGGTGGATTAATAGTGGGATTTTTGGATAGACTCGTGTCAATTACTCCCACATTATGTTGAAAATATTGAATAAGAGAATTGTCTTGATAGGTAAAAAAATGATTAGATCCAACTACTTCATCTTGAGGTGTAATTTGAACCATGTTAAAATCCATATATGAAGGAGGGGAATAGGTATTCCAAGAGTGAGGGTTCTCTTGGGAGGTAAAGAGAGGGAGAAAAGAATACCACATATAGTGTCTAAATGGATTTAAGTTATCCAAAAAGATTCTAATGAGGGATTTCATGATGTTTTTAAGTAATTAACAAAATTTTAAGAAATAAGAAAGAGAAATTAGGGATAGAGAACCAAGTCATCTAGATGGAAGAGCAAGGTTAGTAATCAGATACAAGGTCAATTGGGTCGACTATGTACTATGGAAAAATGGGTTAAGAATAGTAGAGTTGACTAGGTTGACTGTGTACTACTAGATAGAAGTTAGAAAAAATGTATATAAGGAAAATAAGGGTAAAAATTTATACAAGTTGATTTTGTACTACAGATAAGGTATGAACTAAGTTGATAAAGATATAGGGTCAACTAGGTTAATGTAGTACTATAATAAAATAGGTAGATGGGGTTATAGAGTTTTATAGGTTGACACTGTACTATAGATATGGATAAATATAGTATATAGGATACCATACCAGATAGCATGATAGTGTGTTAAAATAGGGATAAATTTGACAATAATTGAAGCAAGAAATGAAAGCACACATAAATAATTGGATCAATGTGAGTGATTAAATTGGGGTACATAACACAAAACCTTGTACAAATGTTTTCTAGTGTAAATTTTTACAATACAACTAAAAAGTAAATGCTAACTAAGTGGTCATCATGTGTGTTATTAGATTATTAGAAAGTATTTTTTTAAGTGTGATAGGGAAGTTGGATAAAATAGGAAATTAAAAATAAATCTATGGATGGTCTTAGGATGTTTGGGATGAAAGGGATTTATGTTGAAAATGGTACTATCTTGGTATTGAATCCTACCCCCTCACTTCATAATCTCATAGCAATAAGTGTGTTGATTATTTTACCAATATATACCATTAACCCCATGTTTATACTTGGCCAAAAAACCAAGTTGACTTCCCCCTTGGTGATTATTTTAAGTAGGTAGGCCTTGGGAAGACAAGTGTTAAATGCATTTTGAATATTGTGTGATTTGGTAGTGTATGCAAAAGAGAAAAATAGTGTAACTAAATGGTAATTTTAAAAACTACCTATTTAGATTATGTGAGTTACTCTAAGCATGAAAACAACTAAAAAATGAAATTGTGAATTAATTAATAGAAAATACTTGTTAATTCCCAGATTTAGAATGGTACAAATTTAGTTTACATGACACTATATGAAAATAATATAGAATAAAGTTGACCAAGTCATTATTGTTATATGGAAGCAAAAGTCTTTATGAATAGAGTTGACCAAGTTGAATTTGTATTTTATATATAAGATAGGATATAGAACTAAGTTGACCAGGTCGACTAAGTTTTTTGTAAGGTTTCAATTTTGAATATTACTATCTTGCAAAAAATAGAACTATAATAAAGTATTGAAATGATTGAGAGAGAAAGAGAGGAACCTTGATGGGTTGGAAGATGATTAGGATTGAAAATTTTATTCTAAAGTTACCTAAATTCTTCTTTCAAATTCTATATATTATGTTGATTGGTTCAAACTAGTTCTACAAAACCCTATGTGTTGAAGAAGGATAAGAAGACTAGGTTGACATGTTTAACCTAATTTGTTGATTTAGATGTAGGTAGAGTGAATAAGATGATAGAGTAAAAATATTTAACCTTGTATTATTATTTGGGATTGAATAATATTACTATGTTTACCTATTCATTACAATAACATGTATCTGATGAAGACCTACACATAAAGAACAGAGTCAATTTGATGATGTTATGTGTTAAACTTGTGCATAAAAAGTTAAAACTATACTGGTTGGTTTGATATAGTATTGTACATATAGAAAAATAATAAGATGATATAAATTAAAGAGTGAAAGAAAACCTACAAATTTTAGATTCATGTCAAGTTTAACAAAATGTATGTAATGGGAAATGCATCATATCTATAAATCAATCCTAGCTCAGAGAAGATAAATCCTACTTACACTTCTAATTGGGGATACATTAGATAATCAAGGTCATGACCAATATGGATCTTCTATACCTAACAAATGGATATCTTACCATAATAATATCACTAGGGAGGGTTCCAAAGCTTTCAATCAAGCAAAACTATGCAATAACCCTAACTAGGTCCTATGCTTTCATATTTATTAAACTAATAACCAGTACAACAAAGTCTACTCTAGTACTCACCAAAGCTTGTGGAATAAAGTATAGGTTAGTAAACATAAAATTAAACATTCATAATAGAATCCTAGTTATGATATGTATAGTTAAAACCCTAATTCATGGAGAGAGTAATATACTCAAAAACTATTACTTATGCTACTTTTATCTACTAAAGAGAGGATAAAAGTTAGAGATACTTACCTTGAAGATGAACCCATTGAGACTCAATATTTCCCTTGGCTAAAGGTGATTTACAAGAGGTTTTTGTGGTTTGTAAGGATCATAAATAAATTCCAAAGCATCCAAGACTTATCCACAAGACAAGATTATTCTTGAAGTAGAAACCCTAAGCTAAGACTCCTTAATTATAATGATGGAAGATCAGATTGTAAAGAATCATAAATAAATAATTAACTCTTTCTATCTCTCTAAGAATGGAAAAGTGGATGTGTTTATATAGGTGGATCTAACCCTAAACCCTTCCAAAATTCTAGGCCAACAAGGTCAACCCAGTTAACCTAGTATAGTAATTGACAAAAAATAAGCTAGGTCATGGACTAGGTTGGCCATGGGCTGACCTAGTCCCTAATGAGTTTTTTCAATAAGGATACAAGGTAGATGTGGCCAAATATGTCATGTAAATTGTCACAAAAGGGTTTAATTTAGGGAAAGAGCTAATGAAGGTGGTAAAATACTAGAGGAGGGTGAAAAATAGGAAGAAAATATTAGGGGAATGGTTTTAGGAGATAAGTGTGTAGATATCAAGTGTAAAAAAGAGATAACAATCCTATGAAACACCAATGGTCTACCCACCCCTTTCCTAGTGCACCTCTAAAGGCATGCACTTAGAGAGATTGAGACTTGACGGGTTCTTGCAAGATAGAAATAATCAATAATTGATAAAGTTTGAAAATATTGTGTATACACTATATACTAACATAAATTAAACAACATAGAATCCAAGTAGATATTAAACATGTGTATGATGATTTTTTTATTTTTCATTTATTTTAATGTTTTTGTATTTATTTGGAATATTTATTTATTTGTATTTTTTAGAATATATATATATATTATTATTTGTAAGGAAAAAGTATAACCTATGATATCATCTAAGGGATGCTCATAAGAAGCTCTAAATATGATACATCAAACTAGTGATATTACCAAGGGGTATGTATAAATGTCATATCTAAAACTATAGAATCTATGGTACTCTATGTATGTATCATGTAATTATATGGTCTTGACAAGATAAAAGGAGTAGTGGTTCTTGGAACCCATTATTTAGTGCTTTATGGTTTCTTCAAAGTAGCTATAATTAGAACATGTCTATTTTTTCTTAGTAACTTAGTGGACTGTGTAGGTGAAAATAAGGACTCCATGGAGTCCATAGTGTGTCTCTAGTGCAATAGTATCTCAAGTATTAGCTACCTAGGAAAGGGGATTACATGTTGTTTACCATTTCATGCATGATGAACCTTGGTAGGTTTTATAATTAGCTATCTTGGAATAAAAATATCTTCTCCAAGTGGATGTTTATATGGAATTTTAGAAATTGTAATTACTGTATTGGTATGAATGTATTTAATACACCCATGCATTGTGGAAGATACAACATCAATTTTATTTATCCAAGCTCATCATAATAACACACCAAATACTCTTATGTATGGTATGATATAAAATGAAGTGATCACATGTGATGGACCAACTCATAAATGTAAATCAATCTCACCAATAACCTACTATGATGTCACATCAAATGATCAAACCATTTTGGTTCATGGGTATAAATAATCATACGTATATCCCAAATATGTGAGTAACTTCATAATACATACATTTTCACTATAACAATTATCGACCATAACACTATGTATAGGTTGATGATCAAGGTATGCTCTAATAAATAATGAGTGAATATCTAAAATATCATCCACAATTTCACTATCATCCAATGTAATATAAGGTTGATAAACCATAAGAGGTGTAGTACATGTTTTGAATAAGGAATACATAGAGGGGAGGTTAGTCTAGTATTAGTCTAATAGAACAAAATCAAAATAACACACTAAAATCCTACCACCTCTAGCCTAGACACTAGATAGATCATAGGTAACAAGCATGCATATGAAAACACAACTAGAACACAAAATAAATCACTCTTGTACCTTATTTGGATCTCTAAATGGATTTATGAAGTGTCTTGCTCAATTTTTACATCAATAAATCTTCATAAATGGAGCTTTGTTTGATTTACCTTTCCTTGGCACCTTGGATTGGTTGATTGGCTTAGCTTGGCTTATGAATTTGGCATGATAACATTACTTTCAAGGTTTTATTCCATCTATTGAATAATTATAACATTAAACCAAGATATCTTAGATATAAATAGGTATGGCCTTATATTTATAGCCTCTAGAGTTAAATCTCACCCAAGGTAAGTTAAGGTTGAGTTTAAACTTGGAATGAGTTCATACTAACCCTAGGTGAGTTGAGGATAACTCCATTTGAGTTAATATTTGTCATGTAATTATGATTTTAAATTACTATGCATGGCTCTCAAATTAGATATTTTGGAATATTCTGAAAGAGCTTGACAATTCATAAAGGTAATGATGAAAAGGCTTGATATTTTGAATTTTGGGATTTCCATTTTTAGATCTTCATTAATTTTATATGGATAATTAAACTAATCATTTAAAATTGTTTAATTATTTAATTAATTTTGATTATTGGTTTTGATATTT
This sequence comes from Torreya grandis, assembly GCA_037957365.1. Classification (NCBI taxonomy): domain Eukaryota; kingdom Viridiplantae; phylum Streptophyta; class Pinopsida; order Cupressales; family Taxaceae; genus Torreya; species Torreya grandis. The sequence goes on from JARHVA010005764.1 coordinate 924,511, forward strand.
TAATATTTGATCAAGTGCCCACTTAATGGGTTCATAGGCCAAACTATCAGCTATTATGTCATAAGGTGATTGGGGATGAATATGTGAGAGGTTATTATTACATATAGGTGAGTACCCTAAATAGGTATGCCTCAACATGATTTTGAGAATTTACAAAGTATGTGTAAATTAAATTGGGATGTTTAGTGATTTTTTGACTTAATTTTCAATGTTTGATAGAAATCAATTTGAAGTACGATCAGAAGCCAGATTTGGGTGTCTATAGTTTGCCCCTGTTTGAGTAATGTCTTCTTAAATAATGAAAAGGTATTTTTTTCCTAATGCCCCAAAATAAAATTAATAATCTTTGGATAATTATTTGGCATGAGATAATGATATTTTGAGATCATGATAGTGATTTTGAGACTTATTTTGATTTTATTTTATTAGACTAACACTAGAGTAACCTCCCATTTATTTATCCCTTGTTCATATGGAATGGTTTCAATGATAATGGCCCTTGATCCCCTACCTATACCATTAACCCTACTATAGTTTATGTAAACCACCAAGATCCATAAAATCTAAGGATTACCATCTTAGGCCCTTCTTTGGCTTACAACAACAACCCAACTTCTCAATACCCTACCATTACCATTACAGTACCTCATCCTTTGGCTCATGATAAAAACCAATCTTTGAAATTATCTACCATTACTATTCTAGGAGCTCATCATTTTGTTCATGACAACCACCAAGCTTCACAACACCCTTCCATTACCATTCTAGACCCTTCCAATTATGATAGATTTTTATCCCAACAATGTTGCACAAGTGTGACTAGATGAATCACAGTTACCATCCTTGATTAGAAACAAATCTTTGTTGATCCAATTTTGTTCTAAGTAAAAATATTGAGGGGGGTGGGGTGAATCAATGGCCTTAAAATAATCATTCAATTTCACTTATCATTCATTCAAACACATACATCAAACAATGCATAAACAAGCATATAACATATGAAAATAATATATATTTGGGAAACCATAAATGGGGATAACCACTAAAAACATCTTGAACTAAATTACTATAAGAAATGAATTAATATTTCATGAGGTACCAACTCAACTAGTCCTTTAATAAGCACCAACTTGAAAGGAGGCACCAGCCCTTTAGATAAATAAAAACCAACTCAACCACCTTTAACCTATGATCACTTTTAGACACTTATTTATAACTCAATTTATTATGATCACCTTCTTTTTCTCTTTGCACTCGTCTATCTCTATCAAACAACCTATTAGGCTTCTTTGTTCAATATGCCTCTTACTAGGATTATTAGGTCAACTAACCTTGATATCAATCTATATAATAATTGTTAAAAATTTATGAAATATTAAAAATACCTATCTGATGGACTTAAATCCCTCTACCTAGTTTCCAAAATTTTATTTCATTTGTTCACCCCCTCAATATTCTAACTAGTCAAATTAGGCCCATTAGACCTTCTTCTTATACTTGACTCTTTCTCTCACATGCCTTAGTTATAAATAACATTTACATACTTATATTACCATTATAATAGATAAAAAAACACATTTAATAATTTAAACAACCATTACATAGGTTAGTCACCACTCATAAGGACCAAAATCACCATTAGACCTAAAGTAGACCTATTGCAATTAGGCCTTCTCAAAGCACATGTTTCACCTTGACCACATTGAAACATATTTAGCCTCAATAAATAGATTAAAAACTTAAAAAACACTTAAATTAGACCCATGATAATCTCAACTTATTTCCCAAACACTATTTAGCTCATTTCAATCCTTAAACCACACCATTAGGTCTACTCATAGTTAGGCCTTCTTACTGCCAGAAAGTCTATCAACCAAAATTGAAGAACAAAACCAATTTTATAAAACAAAAATACCATTAAATCACATGGATATAACCTTCATTACCTAATGTTCATCACCATGTTCATTATATTTCACTAGATATGGTAAAATACCTTAAACTGATCACTTCTATATGTTCACTTAGAACTACAAATAGGCTTCAAAACCTAGTCAAGAAAATTTGAATTTTCACACCTTCATATGAATTTATCATGAATAAAAATACATTTAAATTAACATATGATACCTATATAAAAACTTCATGTCCATTATATTCTTCAATTCTAGGCATAATGACTCAGGAACATCAATCTTACACACATAAAACTTCCTATAAATCTAAAACACACTCATGGAAATAATGACTTAGAATACCTATAGAATCAATTTTATAAACTTAAAATGGGTTTATATTATCCTTAAAAATCCTTATAAAATATTTAAATAAATATATTATAATGTAAAATATTAATATATGTCTTACAGACCAATCTCATGGCTTCAATGTACATAGACCTCATTGTGTTAGATAAGGCAGATTGAGAACAACCTTCTACCATACACACACATATCTAAAAATTATAACCAATTTGGATATGTGTTACATTTATTTAATAATAACCTTATGAAAATTTATCTATCCCTAATGAAATGAAACACATCCCTAATCTCATTCCCACTTCTTCCTATTTTTCTCAGTATCTTCTTCATTAGGCCTTTTTAGTGATAAGCCAACTTCCTTGACTGGTTTAGCATATTTTAAGTCTTTAACCTAATAATAACCTTAAATGGACACAAAATAAAAATATCACACACCACCCTCCAATAATTTTCATGTTTTGACTTGGTCAACCCTAATTATTACATCAAAAATCCAAAAAACAAGGGGTTTCGTATAACTTTCACTCACTCTTCTAATAGAAAAATGCCACCAAGAGGTACTAGGGAGAGTCCTATACATTATTAAATCATTAAAATATGTCATAAAATTCATTATGATCAATTTCTATCGAAATATTTCATATTGGGTCACTATTAGGGTTTTAGAGAGGGTTAAGACCACCTTACAGTCTTAACAATCATTCATAAAGCTTGGGCTCTTGATCCAAAAAATAATGTTTGGAAAATTGATTTAGTATCCTTAAAAAACTTCCATGAACTTATTATGATATCATTCAAAGGTATCACATTCAAACAATCATAAGAAATTCCTTCTCGGGTCTATAATACCTCATTCTATACACACAGAAAACCTCAAAACCACATTTCATGATTTCTTATTCATAATTTAACCTCAAAATTGGTAAACATACTTTAAAAAAATTTAAAACCTTTAACAATTCTATAATGATATATATAATATTTTAAATTAAACTTGACCCCTCATTAGGCCATACTGGTCTCTTTGCACATTAGGCCTTGAACTGCCACTCATACTTAGACCTTGAACATACCTTGAAAATAGTTACCGTTATATATACACTCCATGATAATTTAATACAACCTCATTACATGATTACACAATGCCAATATTATCTCACAAGTGTTATACTACTCACCTCCTCAGGCACCAAACTTATGCCTTCTCACTAGGTCTCTTCATGCAAATGAATAATCCATGAACTAGCCTTGACATATCATTTAAAGGATTATCTACCTTAAACACATGTTTACATAGTTTAAAATAATTTATCACATGATATACCATTTATTCATATCCTTCATAAGGCTTGAAAACATTTCATGGTACCTTAGTTGGTCAGGTAGGGTATAGGACTAATTTGGTTGTATGATTAGGCTTAAGACCTTACCCCTGTAGGTTTACCTTGAAAATTTCCTAAGTGTTCCCACACTTCATATTCATGATTTGGATTCCTTAAACATATAATAATACCTATGTGTATCTAGTTTACCAAACCACCATCTTTATACACATGCTCATAATATGATAATGTTCCTTAAGATTAGTGCTCAAAAGTATGCTTACCTTGTATCTTAATCTTGACCTTGACATGTCATCAACCTCAAAATAATTACTAGGTTGCCTTAAAATTATCTCTCAATAAAGATACAATAGGTTACCTTTAAATTATGTCTTGTCATAAGACTCCTTATCACATATCACTTCACCATGCATGACACTAACTTTGACTTTGACATTAATGACATCCATCTTGACCTTGACATCATTGACAAAATTTATGCCATAACACTAACAATAGGAACATACCTCAACAAATTGTATATGAGATTATTAATAAAGAGGTCATTTTCTAACCAATTATCATTCGTAATCCATTTCTAACATTCCCTTACTTTAGAAAATTCATGCTAATCATTGAGACACAACTGAGCCAATCATTACCTCTCTAAGAGATATCATTCAAAGACCAAGATGTGTTCAAAACTGATAATTCATAACCAATTGTAGTCTAAGGTCAAGATAACCAACCAATCCATTATGTTTTTATTAAAACACATATTTATGATGAGTTAACATATGATAAATCTCCTTTTTTATCCTTTCCTTATTATCGAGGAGTCTCACTCTAATAAGCCATTATTTATTGAGTCACATATTAATGATTATAACCACCTTTAGGAAAATCATTATCTCAACCATTATCCTATTTTTAAAGATCTTCCCTTTGATAATATATTCTCTATGGAGTTGTCTCTTGTCCTTTTCCCCCTCATTAAGGAGTCTCACTTTGATAATCCAATCTCTATCTAGTCACTGCTCGAGTTGTTCCCTCTCTTTGAGTGAATTCACCTAGATGAGCTAGTATATGTTGAAATCTTCTTTTTTGAATCTATTTTTGAATATCCCATTATGCCATCACAAGCCATTACTTGTTCAAATAACAAATTTTCAACCAAACATTATTATAGCAACATCCATAATTGAAGAAGAATTAGAATTAGATTCAGATTCTATTTTTGAACTAGTATCAGATTTAACATCAAAATTAGAATTAACATTAGTCTCAACATTGGATTCAGATTCCCTTGAGTCAAAATTAAATTCAAAATTAGAATATGTTTGTGGTTGTTATAACATTTCTTACACATACTTTGCAAATCAATTTGAATAATTTTGATCCTTCCATAATTTTTGGGGATGGTTTCTTCAACATCGACATAAGTTCTTCTCGTATATTTTATGAGGAATGTGTTACCTCCTCCCATTCCATTATTTTCCACATGACATTAACAACAACCAACATAACCATTTTATTGACATTCCACCTCTTAAATTTTTTGACTGGGATCAATAGAATCATACCTTGTTAAACTACATCCATGGTGACATATCAGTTAAAGAATATCAAGTGGAATAAGACCACATTAATGAAGAAGAAGAAGAATTTCCTAATGAAACATTTTTGGAGTTGCTAGTGGGAAATCAAATTCTAAACTTAACATCTTCAAGTGAAACCCTGTTTGAGGTGTTATAAGATAATCAAAGTCAAAAGTCAATGTTCCTTAGTGCAGCCTTTTTGAAGGTACTATGAAACAATCAAGGAAAATTTATTGGTGAAAATATCTTTAAGGTGCCGATATTTGAGCACAATAGTTCTTCACTACTTGATGAAGACATTATTAAAGATAACATCAATATATGTTCCAGTTTATAGCTTAATTGTATGGTAACTACTCTCAATCTCAAATAATAGAAAAATCTAGTGGTCCTATCAAGAGCATATTAATAAGTATTTGGATCCACCACAACCAAAATTATGTCAAATATAAAATTTTTAACATTGTGTGTGCTTAAAAATATAGATCTTCAATTTTTGCCCAACCATTATACATTCCATTATAATCTATTTATTCATTCTAAACCTATATTATAGTACCAAATTAGACCTATCAACCAATATTTATCTATATTTACCATCCCTATTTTTACTTTTTTTTATAGAGGCTAAAAATATATCTTTTCTCAAAGTTTAGAGGAAATATATTCAAAGACCAAAAAAGATCAAAAAAACATTATTAGAGTCCAAATATTCAACAAGTTCTTAATAAATAATCTAATTGGAAGGGGTGTGGGCTATAAATTTATATGATTGACTATTCTAGTTATATAATATGTTGATTAAGATGTGCATCTCTAAATCAATGAGAACAACAAAATCATTTTCTACATATTTGAATTACCTTATTATTTATTTTTACCTTATTGTTTATTTTTCCCTTGCCATTCACCTTGTTGATGTTTCATACCCTACCATATACCCTACCTTATAACTTGTGGGAAAACCTATTACCATTATATCCAATTTTAATAACATCACCTTGCCTTTCCCTTTGCCTCACTTTATCATTTTACCATACCTTTCCTATCAACCAATGTTATTTTTAGCCTTCCTCCCCAACCCCTTTGGCCTTGGTTCCATGTTATTGGTTCTTAAAAAACCTTCAGTGAGGGGATTCAGATAAATTTTTAGTATTTGATTTAATATTATAAATAGAGGAAGTATTTTGGACTTGTATGATAGTGGTTTGGTAGTTTCATCCTTCATTTATTATTTCATTTCATTACAAGTGTTCTTGATTATAATCACCTCTGGGAAAATTAGTGTTCCCTATGTGATACTAATTATAACTACCTTTAGGAAAATTAGTATCATTGACCTATGTCGTTGTTTCCTAATTATAAATACCTATGGATAAATTAGTAAAAACACTTTTATCATCCATGCCTTGAAGTCCCACCTTGCCATTCTTATGTCATATGGTTTCATTTACCTAATTTGAGAAGTTGTTGCTACAAAGTCATATTTCCCCACTAGAAGATGGAAATATAGTAACTTGAGTTCCTAATCAGAATATGTAGAAAATAATTGGTTCATTTTGAGGTCAATTTAGTCACCTTTTGACACTCTCACCATTTTGTGAGAAATTTCATGTTTAAAATCTTTTGTCATTTTGAAAATTAGACCCTTTAGTATTTCATCATTCTTAATCAAGTTAAGATGCTCATAAAAATCCAAAAAAAATTACCAATGATTTTATGATATCATTATTTTATGAGTATTCTTAATTTCTCATTTTATTTCTATTTTATGAGACCCTTCCCATTTTCCTCTACAACATCCATCATGTTTTCTTATCATCATTTCTCTTCTATCTCATATCCTAGGAGAACTACATTTGGCCTAAATGTTATGTTGGACCTTGTATCAATGGAGCTATATAGGTAGTGTCTACTTTCCCAGTACATTTGGAGTTAGCTCAGCTACTCCTTTGCCCAAAGGTGGTTATAATCATTGGCACAGTGAGTGGGATAATATGGAAAATTAGAGAAGAGGCTTACATATTAAATCCATACTCATAGAGGAAGAGTAAGATGATACAGAGGAGAAATATGAATTTAGGATACCTACTAGTATGGAGATGCACATTTTAACTAGAAAAGATTAAAATTATTTCATCATTTAATTACTCTATATTTTGGAAATGATTTGGGTAAATTTATAATTTATTAGGTAACCAAGGAGAAGTACTTTGACCACATTGATTTTAAGATTTACAAAGATAATTTATGTTATAGCATGTGATGGTATGCATCATGATATAAAACACCATGATAATGGAGCCGAAATATGCTTACAGACAGACACATGATCCAATAAATAATTGAAAACAATACACCAATCATAAAAACCATGATGATAATGTTGACATATGAATATGGATGGACTTAACTATAATGTGCAAGGAATCACCCAATGAACATAGAGATTCTAAGCCAAGGCATAATAATTAAATTAAATAAATATGTAAACAAGAAAATAAATAGAAATACAAACACCAATAAATAAAAAGCATAATAAAACACCAGATAAGGGAATAAAATAACCAAAATAAAGTGAAACAAATATAAACAATGGATAATCACAATGCTATCAAAAATAGAAGACTATAAAAAATGAAATAAGATGTTTCCAAGTATCTAAGAGATAAAAAAACAAACAAAACAAATTAGGGGAATAGAAAAAAGAGAAGGGCTAATTGAGCTGGCTCTAGATTCACTACACAAGTGGACACTGCCTACATAATTTCATGGATGCAAGGTCTGATATAAAATTCAAGCCAGATGTAGTTCTCCCAAGATATGGGATAGAAGAGAAATGATGATAAGAAAACATGATGGGTGTTGCAGAGGAAAATGGTAAGGGTCTCACAAAATGATGAGTGCATGAGAAATTGATAATACTCACAAAATGGCAAGAGAATAAAATCATTGGAAATTTTTTTTTGATTTTTTTAGCATCTCAACTTGATCAAGAATGATGAGATACTAAGTGGTCCAACTCACAAAATGGTGACAACATTCAAATTTAAAATTTATCACAAAATGGTGAGAGTGTGGCAAAGGGTGACTAAGCTGACCTCAACATGAATTGATCACTACCTACATAGTCCCATTAGGACTTCAAGTTATCATAGTTATACCTTATAGTGGGGGAAACTAACTAGGTAGCAACAAGTTCTCAAATTAGGCAAATGGAACCATATGGCATAAGAATGGTAAGGTGAGAATTCAAGGCATGAATGATAAAAGTGTTATTCCTAATTTTCCCATAAGAAGTTATAATTAATAAACAATGACATAGGTCAATGATACTAATTTTACCAAAGGCAATTATAATTAGTATCACATAGTGGAATGATAATTTTACCAAATGAAGTTATAATTAAGAATACTCATAATGAAATGAAATAAAAAATTAAGGATGCAACTACCAAACCACTATCATATAGGTTTAAAATACTACCTCTATCTAGAATACTGAATCAAATACTAAAACTATATTTGAATCCCCTCACTCAAGGTGCCTAAAGAACTAATGGCATGGAACCAAGGTCATAGGAGTTAGGGAGGGATAGGAAAGGTATGGTATAATGGCAAGGAGAGGCAAAGGGAAAGGTAAGGTGATGTTATGATAATTGGATATAATGGTAATAAGGTTTCCCCCAAGTGACAAGGTAAGGTAAATGGTAGGGTATGAAATAATGGTAGGGAAAATGGAAAATGAAAATAGTAAGGTAAATGGAAAGGCAAAAATAAACATCAAGGTAAGGAAAATGTGTAGTAAATTATTCTATTGTTCCTAATAACCTAAAGATGCACGTCTTAATCAATAAATGATAAAACTAGAATAGTCAATCATGTAAATTTCTATCTCACATCCCTTCTGAATTATTTCTCTATCAAGAACCTACTAAATATTTGCACTCTAATAATGTTTTTTTGACCTTCGTTCATGTTTGAATCTATTTCCTCTAAACTTTGAGACAAGATATCTTCATACCCTATGTAAAGTAAAGTGTATCTAGGGATGGTAAATATAGATAAATTTTGGTTGGTAGGTCTAGTTTGGTAATGTAATATAGGTCTAGAATGAATAAATGGATTGTAATGTAATGTATAATGGTTGGGAAACAAATGAAGATAAATATTTTTAGGCACACACAATATTGATGATTCAAAATTTGACATAATTTTGGTTGTGGTAGGTAATTTGTAATATACTCTTGATAGGATCACTATAATTTTATATTGTTTGAGCTTGAAAGTAGATATGATTTGATTATGTTATAGATTGGAATTTGTATTGATGTTATATTTAATAATGTCTTTATCAATTAGTGAAGACTGTTGTGTTTATCTATTGGTTCCTCAAATAAATTTTTAGTAATAAATTTGTCTTGATTGTCCCATAGTGCCTCCAAAAAGGCTTCACTACGGAACATTGACTTTTGACTTTGATTATATTATAGCACCTCAAACAAGTTTTCACTAGATTATGTTGAGTTTAGACTTTGATTTCCACCTAGCACCTTTAATAAGGTTTCACTAGGAGATTCTTCTTCTTCATGAATACAATCTTGGTCCCCTTGATATTCTTCAATTGATATGTTTCCATGGATGTAGTTTAACAAATTATGATTATATTGGTCCAAACTGACAATTGTGGGAGGTGGAATGTCAATATAATGCTAACGTTGGTTGGTGTTAATGTAATTAGGAATGGTAATAGAATGGGAAGAGGTAGCACACTCCTCATAGAATATACTTCAAGAACTTGTGTCGATGATTAAGTAACCATCCTAAAAAATTATGGAAGGATAAAAAATGTATTAAAATTGATTTACAAGGAATGTGTAAGCAATGTTGTAATAACTATGAATGTATTTTGATTCTAAGTCTGATTTTGAGTCAAGGGAATTTGATTCCAATGTTGAGACTAATTTTGATTATGATTCTTATGATAAATCTAATACCAATTCAAAAATAGAACCTGACTCTAATTATAATTCTTCTTTAATTATGGATGTTGCTATAATGATGTTGGGTTAAACATTTGGTATTAGACAAGTAATGGGAGAATAGGCTCTTCAAAACTAGATTCAATGAAGAAGGGTTTAACATATATTGGCTCATCTAGGTGAAGCCCATCAAAGAGAAAAAACAACTCGAGGGGTGACTCCACAGAGACTAGATTATCAAAGTGAGACTCCTCAATGAGGAGGGAAATTTCAAGAGACAACTCTATAGAGACTAGTTTGTAAAATGGAGGATCTTTAAAAATAGGTTAATAATCAAGATAATGGTTTGCCTAAAGGTGGTTATAATCATTAAAATGTGACTCAATAAAAACTAGTTCATTAGAATGAGACTCCTCGACAATAGGTATGGATAAAAAGGGGATTCATCATAGGTTAACTCATTAAAAATAGGTGTTTTAATAAAAAAAATGGATTGGTTGGTTTTCTTGGGCTTGGATTATAATTGGTTATGAAATATCAACTTTGAACACATCTTGGTTTTTGAATGATGGATCTTGGAGAGGTATTGATTGGCTCAATTACATATCAATGATCAACATGGGTTTTATAAAGTGGGGTAATGTTGTCAATGGATTAATAATGATAGATGTTTAGATAATGACCAATTTATAAATAATCTCATCTATGATAAGATCAACAAAGATTAGTTACCAGTTGAGGATGGTAATTATGACTCATCTAGTTGCACTTGTACAACATTATTAGGATAAAAATATATAATACTTTCAATGGCTTAGAATGGTAATAAAAGGGTGTTTTGAATCTTGGTTGATTTCATGAGCCAAAAGATGAGGGCTTGGAATAATAATGGTAGGGCTTTATGAAGTTGGTTGATATCATGAACCAAAGGATGAGGTCATAGAATGGTAATGGTAGGGCATTGAGATGCTAGGTTTCTATCATGAGCCAAAATAAAATGGCTTGGGATGGTAATTCCTAGACACTATAGAGATTGGTGGCTCACATAGATAGAATAAGTGTTAATGGTATAGGTATGGGATCAGGTAACATTATCATTGAAAGGGCAAACTTGGTACATTAATTAACCCAAATAAGGTGTCACCAAATACTATGCTTGAGTGTCATGACTTTTTTCAATGCATGGAATGTTTTAAGATAGATTAGTATTTGTCTCATAAGCTACATTGTCATATGACTCTTGAACAAAAGGGTCATTGGTCACAAAGTTCCCATAGCTAGGATTATCAATGGTCTTTCTACATGTGTAACAAGGCAAGTTAAATCCATGGATAGGTTACGTGACAAAAAAGGTCTAAATATAATGAACCATTGAGATATAAAAAAGGACCTTTGGCTCTGTAAAAGAGACATAAAGAGGAAAAGACTAAATTAGGAAAGGATGGGATAAAATAAAAGCAAAACTAGTCTAATAAAGTGATATTAATTTTCCCAAAAGTAGTTATAATCAACACCAAAAAGTAACATAAAGGTTCAAACTTGTTTATGGATAAAGTATTGATTTTCCCATAAGTGGTTATAATCAGTCATGAGTGTCTAAATAAAGTATAATTTTTTTGAAATAGGTTCAAGAGATAGAAACAATTTTCCCAAATATGGTTATAATCATACTAAAACAAGGCTAGACTTGGAAACACAAAACATGAATAAGAACTAAAAATCAAACTAAATTAAGGCAATTAGTTCCAACAACACTCAATAATTAGCTCACTTAAGACTCAAAGTTTGACTCACAAAAACTACTATCACAAAGGGACTTAGGACACTTGAAATATTATTAAAACAACCTCAAATAAAGCACATGGAAATAATGTGGCTCAAAAGGATGATCTAAATAAGGCACAAAACAAAAAACAAGTGCTAAGTCTAGGTAAGGAGTCTTTAAGAGACCAAATACAAAATCAACCCAAGTAACACAATCTAAACACAAAAGGAAAATAACCTAATTCCAAATTAGTTAAGGCTTTGGCATGAACCTAATTATTTAAGGACTTGTACTCTAAAAGGTTAAGATTTAGATTTAATGTGAAATAACTTGAATGTTCTAAGGCAAAAGGCTAGACCAAAATAGGTTACACAACCATGTATTTAAGACAAAAAAGGTATAACAAAGGTTCAGAAATTGGTTTCAAAATAGAAAATAGATGGGAATAAATTTGACAATGTAACGATGTGATCTCAAACGAATGACAAGGCAAAAGATTTTAGACTAGAATATCCAAGTCAAAAGTTTAAGATGAAGTAGTTAGCATAATGACGTCCCATGTAAATAAGAGATACACAAAAAAAAAAGTCTGACAAATAACCAAGCCGAAGTGTGGTGTTCAAATAGATGACATAATGCCTCTTAAAACAAAGGAGTGATGTGCAAACAAGACTCATTTTAGACATGGTATTATAAACAAACAATTTTGACTCAAGACCATATAAGTAAAGACAACAAAATAAAAAACACCCAAGTATAATGTCCTAAATCCTAAAACTAACAAGGTAGCATCATACTATCAAATTCCATCTATATATTTGCTCTTGAGAGGATTTCAATTTGTAAATACAAAAAGTAAAATCACATGAAAATTAGGGTTTTAGGCCCCTTATTCTCTCAAGAGTTTATACGATTACATGGAACTTCAGGCTATACACCCTGCATCAATAGTATGTCTATAACAAGTGGGGTTGTTTAAATTATCAATTTTCATTAATTCTTAAATGGTCCTATATGTGTGGAAAACATTATATTACATCAATTCATTTGGATTAGTGTCAATTAACTTGTTGTGAAAAGGTCTAGTCCATTTCACAACTACTACATCTATCAATTACTCAGTGTAGTGTGATGTTCAAGTTGCCCCTACATTTTGAGGCCAAGTACCAATAATAGATCTTGTTTAACTACTAAAAAAAGTATCCCAATGGGTCACCCTCAATTTATATACCCCACCATGGAATAGGGTTGAAGTGATGTTGGGAGATAAATTCATGGGTCCACACTCCCTATAAAACCCATGGGGAGGCAATGAACTCTCACTGACAAGCCAAAATTCATTAAATATATAAAGTGGAAGGAATTTAGGGTCATTTTGGGGTCACCCAAATCATATGGATTTTGGGGAGGGACTTAATGAATTTCCTTCTATGTTTTTAGACCAAAGTGACAAATTCAAAGAGTGAGCATTTTTTATCACCCAAGTTCCCTAAAGGGGACAGTGTGAGAGCATACATGCGACACTCATCTTGCTAAATAAACACTTCAATAAATAATCATAAAAAATGAAAATTCTTATGATTATTTAACTAAAGTGTGACTTTATTTTTATATCACTAAACAAAATATGTCATGAAGTTTGAACCCCTTAGCATTTGTTGTTGAAAACTTTAAACAAAATTAAAAATTACTCAACTAAAAAAACTTTAAAACACCAAATTCAAATGTGAGTTTTGTAACTTAGAGTGTTTTAAAGTGTTATATCTTGGCCATTGGGTCTTGAAAAAGACATTAGGGGGTCCTTGTGCTTAGAATAAAAATATGAGTAGACAAATGATTTTTGAATTATAGCTCTCAAGTTTCCAAAATTTTACATAGAGTGAAAAACTATAGAAACATAGAGCAATATCGCTAATTTTCTTGAAAAACTACAACTATGAGCAAAAAACTGCAAGTTTCTTGCAAAATAGAGTATTAATGTAGAATTGTAACTCTTATCATAATATCATATAAATAAAGACAAAATCACTACTCTATGGTAAATAACACAACTTCACCTATAAAACTATCATAGTTAAGAAATATTTTGACCATCAGTGTAATATCATGACTATAAAATCATGATATTATCAATATCATAGAATTTTAGGCAATATCGCTATTGCAAAGTTGTGATATTTAAATATCATTATTTACCCTATTAAAAAAAATGTAAGTTAGAAAACTATGGTGATCAAGGACAAAACCATGACAATTAGCATAATACTGTAGAACTTATGTTAAAATCATGACTATAAAAGTAGCGATATTATGTAATATCATGATCCCAGAAAGCAAAAATGCAACTACACAAATAAAATTCATGATTTACATAAAAAAATCTATGAGCCTTCAATATTCACTTTTTTTTATCAGTAAGTTTGGATTTTGACATGAAAATTATTAGCAGGATATCCTAAAATACCTTGAGAACAAATTTGTGAGGTGTGGGTCCCATCGAATGTGCCATGATGTAAACAAGGAATACGTAGAGGGGAGGTTAGTATAGTGTTATTCTAATAAAACAAAATCAAAATAACACACTAAAATTCTAACACATCTAGCCTAGACACTAGGGAGAGCATAGGTAATAAGCATGTATATGAAAACACAACTAGAACACAAAATAAATCAATGTTTTACCTTCCTTGGGACTCAAAATGGCTTGTTGAAGTGGATTGCTTGGTTTGTGCGTCAAGAAATATTCATCAATGGAGCTTTTTTTACTTCACCTTTCCTTGGCACCTTGGATTATGAATTTGGCATGATAAAATTACTTTCAAGGTTTCTTTTCATCTATTTTAAAATTACAACATTACACAAAGATAGCTTAGATATCAATAGGTATGGCCTTTTATTTATAGCCTCCAAAGTTAACTCTCACCCAAGGTGAGTTAAGGTTGAATTTAAACATGGAATGAGTTCAAACTAACCTTAAGATATTTGAGACTAACTCCAATTGAGTTAATAGTTTTCATGTATTTATGATTTTAAATTACTAGGCATGACACTCGAATTATATATTTTTAGATATTTTGGAAGAGCTTGAAAACTCATAAAGCTAATGATGAAAAGGCTTGATATTTTGAATTTTAAAATTTTCATTTTTAGATATTCATTAATTTTAGATGGATAATTCAACTAATAATTTATTCTTGTTTAATTAGTTAATTCATTTTTGCTTAGTGCTTTTACTCTTTTAAGATTTGATCAAGTACCCCACTTAATGGGTCCATAGGGCAAACTATTAGTTATTATGTCATAAGTTAATTAGGGATGAATTAATGAGAGGTTATTATTGCATACAAGATAGTAATACAAATAGGGAATCCTCAACATGATTCTAAGAATTGATGAATGATGCACAAATGAAATTGGGACATTTAGTGATTTCTAGGCTTAATTTTCAATGTTTGGTAGAAATCAGTTTGAAGTCTGATCAAAATCCATTTATGGCCAAACTTGGGTGTCTACATGTGTAAGTGTGACAATAATATCATTTAATTAGTACCCATAATAATTTGGAGGATGATGTGAATTATATGCCATTTGCACTTTCAATTTTTTTTAGAATGATCTTGTAATGGATCATTAAACATCTTTTGGTTTTGATGGTCACCAAGTTGTGACCTTGAATAATTTGGATAATCATCAAATGTAAGTTTTTGATTATCAATAATATATTAAATATTATGTTTCAAGGTATAAAATTTGTTTTTAGAATGCATTATGCCTTGTTGATAGTCAAAATATGCATTAACCTCTTATCCTTTTGGTAGAGCTAGACTCGTATCAACCTATATAAGAGAAGGGGGAGATATTAGATGACACTCCACAAGTTTATTAATTAAAAAATATAAAGACTTAGGTAATCATGTAAATTATCTCTTAGTTTTCACTAGATAAAATAAGTTTATTAGGTTATTATGACACTGCATTAACCATTTTGGCTACTACCTTTTTAGGGTTTTTAGGTTTAACCTTGTATCTTGGTTTGATATGAATATTTTTAGTAGATATAGTCAATGTGTTTGTTACATACTTAAGTTTTTTCAAAGGAGTAAGTTTCATTTTAGGATTTCAGACAATATGGTATAAGTCATCAAAAGATTTTAAATTATTGAAGATAATAGACTCATTTAATAGTGCAAGTAAACTTTACTTAAAGATGTCTTGAGGATATTTATTTTTCATTGGATTTCTCATTTTTCCCAACACTTTTTTGTACCTCAAAACATATTTGTTAATAGGTTCATTAGTTTGAATGTTTTCACTGATGGGATTGATAAATAATAAAACCATCTTAAAGCATAATCTCTTAGGATCCTTGGAAATAATTTGGTCAAATGGCTATGATTTGAAGCATAATCAAGGCATGTTGTATAAAAATATCAAAAATGATATTAAGGATCATTAATTACCATCATAAAATGTTAACTTGAGTGTAATAAAACTAGTTCACAAAGGGTGTAAATATATATTAGGTGCTAGAGAATTATGTAACTTATTGTGAATCAATGACATGAATTGAGTTCAAATACCTTTGTTAAATGTTGGTAACCTTAGCTTCCAAACCTTGAGTATCTTATATAAGATTTTATACAGTAGATACATTGATAGTTTACAATTGAGATTTGAGAAGCCACCAGAGGAGATGAAAACACCACTTGTGTTTATGTAGGTATTGAAATCAATAATTCAGCTAAAGAATTAATTTTTCCCATCGAGGATGTTGTGAAAATTATTTGATATTTGGGGGAAAATGGTTGGAAAACATATCCCATGGCCCCACTAGATGTAGTATGAAATGTTGTGTTTGAGGGGATGGAGATTGGAATGGATGTGTGATAAGCCTATCCAGTAGCCCCATTATTTATATCAATAGAAAAAAAATGGTTTTTCACTAACACCATTTTATTTTTTAGTTTCCAATATAATATTAAGGATCTTGTGGAGATATTTATGATTTTCATGAATGCACTCTCAAAATAATGCAATAGATTTAATTTTATCTTGATCTACTTGCTCATGCTCATTTTTTTCATGTGTTTCATTATCCTCATGACCAGATTCATCTTCTATAATATTTTTTTCATTATTTTGATGATTTTCATTATTGGTACTCTCATTATTAGTATAATTTGTCATGGTATTAGCTTGAGACATTTTAAGTGGTCTAAGGGGTAGCCTAATATGTTCAATAGGGACACCACCTAATCTAGGACTATGCCTAGGTTTCATAAAAATGATAGAACAAATATGAATAAATACATCAATTTTAAACCTTAAAAGGCTAAAACCCCTATAATAATCAAATTTTTTCATGAGAAGACTCAAAAGTTAGGTTCACCAAATGTTTAATCTTTTTTAAAGTTATTTTGATAGATAAGCTCTAAAGAGTTAGAATAGATTAATCAAATATATGAATACAACTATTGTAATGTATGGTAATTAAATTAATTTAGATAACACAATATATTGAATATGAAAATTTACCAAATATAAAAAGTGAAATGCAAATTAATGTTATGATAATTTTAACATAAAGAAGAGATCATAATTAGCTTGGTTGTAGGTGCATAAGTGGATTGAAGATATACAAGGGTGGAAATAAGATGAACGATGTTTAGGTTCTAGTTGTTAGATTCTATAAATATTATTTATGGAGGCCTTATACAATATTTTTGACTTATGGACACTAGCATCGTCACTTTTATCTATGGTTTTATGCTTCTTTCTTGTACAGACTATTAGTTATATTCATAAGTGACCACCTAGGTATTTTGAGGTTTTATATCATGTTTTGTTGATATATTTAGATCACACACATAGGGTCTATATTAATTCATATAGATCAAACCCTTTTTAGTAACCTTAGGTCATGTCACCTTACAAAAAATAGGTTAATGGGTTCATGAAGTTGAGTTTATCTCAAGTACCCATCTATGAATGTGCACTACCTACATAGCCACTATTTCATAGAGGGTCTCATGCATATGTATTTATCTCCTAAGTGTGGGCTTGTATGTTTATAAGAGTTTAATCTACCTTATAACTTGATAAATACTACTAATGTGATATTCTTTGAATGCTTCAGAATAGTAATATGAATAATCTTATGACTAATATAGAAATAGGGAAGAATAAGGTAGTAGAACTACATTTTGAAATTGATTGTATGAGCTTGACTATGTGATTTCTTAGTATTTTCTATATGGGTAATGAATAGGATTTGAATTCTATTTATACCACACCTTTTGAAAATATCTCACAAAATGGCTAAATAAGGCAAACAGACCAACCCATAGGAAATGAAAGATATCTAATTTAGATGACTTTTTAAGTACAAACATTAGATAAAGAATATAGTCACTAGTGTCGATGTTAATGTCCCTATATGGATGGTAGTGTTTAATGGGATATAAAATTACTTAAGGTTTGTAACTGATAGTGAAGGATGTAACTCATCTTTTATACTTTCTATAGTGTACATGTCATCTAGTTCTTTAGAATGATAGGGTTGATCCATAAGATAAGTGTTTAAACCTAAAATTGGATATGGGAGATATATACTACCTTGGTGGTCTAAAGGGTTAAGAATATAGAAATGATAATGCACAAGGCTGATAATCAGATCTATAACATGCCACTTGGGTGATAAAATTAGGTATAAGCATACACTAAATTTATTATGTTGAGTACATGCTAAACATAAAAATTACAACTAAGATATGTACGTAAATAATAAATAAGTAATATAATTATATGGTTCTAATGCTAACACAGTGTTAGATATAGAATATGTAAGAAATAGGTTGGAAGACATTTCTTGAATAGTCATTAGATTCTAGATCTGACACTTCTAACACTCTAGACCTAATGTCAGCTTAGGATAGTTGAATCTATATTATTGTCTAGGTTAGACACAAGTGTCACATATATAATACATACTAGAAAAGGAGGTGACCACATGTATGCTTCTAGGTTTGACTTTTACTTCACTCTAGTTCACTTAGATCTGGGTCATGAACTATCATTCCTCATGAATTTATAAAACCTTATTTCTTCATATTCATGGTGACCTTAGGTAAAAATGGGTTAGTGGGAACATGGTGTTAAGATGACCCCAAAGACCCCACTATTAATGTGTTCTACCTACATATCCAATACTCTAGAAGAGGGCCTCATACTCATGTTGTTATCCCTAATGTGTTGGATTGTGTGTGACTCATGAAATATGTGGAAATCAAGTACAATAGTGACCTAGATTTTAACTTGGAAAATCATGCTCTTGGGATACTCCTTTAGTACTTAAAACCTATAGATGTGATTTACATATGACTGGTATGAAAATATGGAAGCTTTGTTTAATTAAATTTTTGATAGAGTGCTTTTGATAATTTACCTTTGTCTCTTTGGTATTTTTTCTAGGTCTTGTAGGTGAGGAATGAATGAGGATTGATCTTGTATTTATATCAATCCATTCAAATTAATAACTCACACTAAATCACTTAGGCCTACCTTTAAGATATGTTTCATCTATAAACTGGATAACTTTAGGGCATTAAATACTTGCATCTAGTCAAGATACTAATGTCAACACTAGTGTCTATATCAAATATTAGTGTCCAAGGAGTAGGAAAGTAGGTATAGTTTTAAAACTTGTAGAGATGAAAGATAAGTATATTAAAGAATTTTGGGTAAGATAAAATGCATAGGTAATCAATATAATACTGGTCAGACTGAGAGGTATAGGTCGAGGGCACAAGATAAAATAGATACAAGACTTATAGAAGTAGGAAAGGTCCAAAACTAAGAGGAACAACTAAGGTCTAAGTTTACCAAGTGTATAATATTGAGGTGTTGTATAATCCATAAATATCATCTACATTTACCCCCTTTAGTCTATTAATATAATTATTAGTTTAAAGGAAAGGAATGCATACCTAGGTGTGTATAACACATTTTTTTTCGCATGTGTCCCATTTTAATGTTTTATTTATGACTGAAGTAAAACCAAGAGAATGTTACAATATATAATCAATGCATAAAATTTGGGTTAAAATAAACTTGAAATAGATTGAAATTGAAAGTGCAAGTTTTAGGAGTACACTTGTGTGTTGATGTAACTTCCTTGCTTATTGGGAAGTTTATTTGAAAAAGATGTATCATTGTAACTAAGATTAGGATAAATATAGATAAATATTGAAAGTACATATATCTAAGGATATATATATATATATATATATATATATATATATATATAGAGAGAGAGAGAGAGAGAGAGATTTGAAGGCACAAGCCCCTAACCTTGGAGTAAAATTGAGACACCACCTGGTAGTTAATATTATCTCAACCATGAAACCCTATTATACTTATAACCTGGTGAGGCTTAGTGATAAAATAAAGTCCAACCTAAAAACTTGGAAATATTTAGTGTTTTAGCCACCTCAACCATATCAAAAAGTGAACCAACTATTGTAGTATATTGGGTCAATAAAGTCCTTAAAAGTCTATAGGGTATCAATATGAAAAAATCTATGATGTGTTAAAAGCACATAAAATATTTTTATAATCTACAACTTATTTGTATTTCTTAATATTAGGAACAAATTACATAGCATATACCCTTAGATATGTCTCATGATAAAACTATGCATAACAATGATACCAATGTATAGAATTTTTCCATAACTATGAATCTAAATCACATAATTGTGTGTTTTGGCCAATTTAAAAATCTATGTGTGGATAATATTATTCTAAATCATTCCCCCTCTATATATGGAAAAATCTAAAAACTGATATAAGTACCAATATGTAGAACATGTTTACAAAACATGCCCTTAAGATAATCTAGAGATGTTGAATACTGAGTAGGTGTGGAAAACATGCTTCCAAAGCATGCCCCCTCTAAATTTAAAAACTTTGAATGTGTGGAAGAAATTCCCATATGATATTCCTCCATTAAATATAATAACTGTAAATGCGTTTGGAATCCATGTCCATATTCCATGCCCCCAATAATATGCCCCCCTTTGAGGTGAGCTAAAGATATGAACTGGTAGTTACCTCACCTCAAAAAGATAAGACAAATATATAATCTATGAATGTTACAATGTATCATATAGAAATAACAATTATAGGTAGATAAATCATTGAATCGGATATAAATATTATGATCACATGAAGGCCTAAGATGCATGATAAAGGTCATGGAAATTTCTAGATAGTAATAGTACAAACTCAACAAGCAAACAAGCACATACATATGAGCACTCAAAATAAATTCAAAAGGTAATGGTCTAAGGAGAACGTAAATAAGGGGCATGTTAAAATTCCACACAATCAAAGGGACATAACTTATTCAAACACAAAATTAAGGATGACATATCCAAATTTCCATACAATAAATAATGACATATACAAATGTTGATGAAAACATGCATAAGCACATGGGCTTTAAGTAAAGGATCATATTCAAATAATTTAAAAATTAATACAATAGTAAGGGAAAAAACTTAAGTAATTTCATAAATTAAGGTATAATCAACCAAAATAAACATGTTATAGTAACCCACAGATCAATGTGTTAGGAAAAATGTCAAGTGTATAGCATATCAAGTACCTTGTGTAAGATATAATCATGAATAAACATATGTATCAGTACATATGTAAGCTAAAAAATGATAATTTAGATTGATAATTGAATCATATAACCTATGTGTATCAATATCAAAGAAGCAGATGTCTCTAATGTCTACATGACATGATTATAGGGAAGGCCCAACATCTAAAATAAGAAATCATGTATTTGTCTATGTTTGTATCACACTCAAGTAAAAGTGTGACACACATATGTGTATTTATAATTAATTTAGTATGTCATCCATAAACATGGGCCTAACACATAGATGCTAAGGAGCTAATAGAAAATGTAGGTGCCAAAAGTGTTTTTGGAGTTTTTGAATTTTTTTTTTTGGTATTTTTATAATATTTAAAGAGACTAATATATGATCTCATATAATGGATGGTCATAATTATCTCCCTAATTTGTGATTAACAACTTTAATTTGTTACATTTTTTACATCACGATTGAATAGTTTGAAAAGGTACATAGTATGTTCCCCCTTGTAGACACCAAAATCTCACACATTTAGATTCTGACTATCGAACCTCAAAACAAATCCTTAGATCTTATAAACAAACCAAAACCCACTTTTATATAACTAATCAACCTTAAAATCACCTTTTTGTCTATTTATAACTAATGGCCTTTATTATTGATGGTCAAGATAACTATCGACAGTCAAGATAACCATCGATGATCAATCCCAACCGTCTGGGATTTTTCATGCAAATGAGAATGTAAACACCAACAAACACCTGCTTAAATTTTATAAATATTGTAGGAATGCTTGCCGTTGCGCCAAAAGGTCGACCTGTTAACGCCCGATACAAACCCCAGATAAGTACCCACGGGAGGCTGTTAGTCCATGTCACGAATCCCTAAGGGGGATGCTGGCGATTAGTCCAACAATCCCCCCCTCAGCATCACCCGAGGGGATTCGAACCCGTGACCACGGCTCTGATACCAATTGTAGGAATGCTTGCCGTTGCGCCAAAAGGTCGACCTGTTAACGCCCGATACAAACCCCAGATAAGTACCCACGGGAGGCTGTTAGTCCATGTCACGAATCCCTAAGGGGGATGCTGGCGATTAGTCCAACAAATATAAGTTGTGAAAATCCTCTCGTGAGACCTTGCATGAGAAATTTATAATTAGAAGCACCTCTTAGACTTCTACTTCAGCCCTAGCCCTTCCCTATAAGAAGAGGAGAATAGTAAGAGATAAACCCATCTACAATTATTATCAAGAGCTCAATTACTCAAAGTTTATTATTTTAGGTCATCCAACATTATCAAACATCATCATAAATCTATTTGGGAGAGATAATCTACCATTGCCTTTCAGATTAAGTTTCTAGGCACCATCATTCTGCCATAATCAAATTTGATTCCACCTATGAATTAATAACATATATCAATAAATTAACTTATTTCTAATGAGTCAAGTATTTGATTACTATCATTTATTTATTTTCATCCCTCTTAAAATTATCAGACCTAACACCAAACTCTTTGAATTCATTTTCTAAATCCCATCATCAATTGTGGGCATGCTCAGAATTTGGACAGTCAACTGTCGACGGTCAGACCTAACCACTGACGATCACCCTAACCATCGATGGTCACCTATGGTATAAAAAAGAATTAATAAGCTAATTTGACCCTATTACTCCTAAATAAATCTACCTTTTTATGTCTCCAACCACTCGTAGGCCCCTTTCTAATTTTTTGAGTTATACCCTGACCTGTTAGCACTAGTATTAATTAGTCTATCACTAATTAAATCATTTCTAGTCTGCTTTTCTAACAATTTATTTTATTTTATTTAAATACCTTGTGATTATTGATGCAATTACCTCATTTTTAATTTATCAACTTGATTATTTAAACATGGTGGATTGACAATGCCTAAGGAAGCCCATGCTTTTGGGATCTAGCCAGTGCTATGCAATCCACCTAATTATTTGTTTAAAAATCAAATTTGCTTTAGTGCTTTCTTATCTATAGTTTTTTCTCCCTAGCCAAAGAGGAGTTTATCACAATATTTTCATTCAATGTGCACACTTTTGTTAGGTATTTCTACCACAACCCATATTTCTAGTTTTACTACCTTCTTTGAAATAATATCAAAATTCAAGTGAAACATTATAGCACACTTGATGGGAACTTGGTCTTTATTTGGGCTATCTCTTTATTTGTATCTATATCCATCTATCTCTATCTATGTGCTCATAATTTAAATCTAAAAATTTCATTTGGGTTTAAAACTTACTGCATACATTGATTGCCTATCCCTTATAAGCTCACCTAGTTTAATTAAACATCATCAAGATTAAGCATAGTCCACTTATTTTACACAACCAAATCACAAAATCAAGAAAACATCATAACATACTTGAGACAAATCCCAAATAGGATTTCACCACTCAGTGAATCACCTTACCCTACCCAATGATCCTACTAGGATTTCATCACCAAGGGGAAGACCAATTCAGCTCTCTAGTTGAGTATAAACTTTGGATATCAATATGTATTGGCTAAGCACCTGATACCCTTATCACTGTGGGATTGTGAAGTGAGGGGGTAGGCCCAAATACCAAGCCACATATTAATTCTAATACAAATTTATTTTTGAGTACCAAAACTAACCTGAAACCATCTTTAGATTGCTTATCTAGTAGCTTATCTACAAAACCAATCTACTACACATTCTTCATATTAAGGCATAAGCCAAACGATGAGATAATTAATCAATCACATGATTTTAATTACCTTAGTTTGTGTTGAATTTTCATTGGGTTTTTTCTTTTACTTTCTCTATGTTGAATTCTAGAATCATCTATTTGTACTTCTCTTATGTTCTTATATGGTACTTACCTGGCAACAACAAAGAGAATTAGCAAGTCAAGACCCATCTATAGACTACCCAGTTTCTTATACATCCTCTTCCATGGATGACTATGATCAAATGTAGAGAGTTCACCTCACCATTCTAAAATTTCCCATATCCCTAAGATTGTTCCTTAGGGGGATTCTAACTTTTCTTCCCTTTTGGATGACAACCCAATCACCTTACAACAATATCTTAATACTTTGCATCATAGAACATTTGTCTCAACCCCACCTATAGAGCCTCTTTATGGCATGCCATCCTACTTTATGTTGGATCCTTTACTATCTTCTATTACTACCCAACCTTTATCTACCCAAATGTTTGTATCTACCAACCCCTTTGACACCATAAAGGAAAATAAACCCATCAAACTAATTATTACTCTTAAACCTTATACCCCTAATATTGACTCCTCTACCTTGGGAGTGCCTACCATTAGTACATTAAACCGTCCTTTTACCAACCCTAATTTATTAATCACTACCCATCTTTAGAATCTAAGAATGACCATGCCTACTGATACACCTCCAACTAATACCAAATTCACTACCTCACCCTCAATTTCTAATACAACCAGGACTTATACCTAACCTATAGTATCCTCTTAGTGATTACTAGCCATATCCAACATAGGTTATGTCCCTAACCTACAAGGGCATCTCCATGTTACCTAACCTCCAACTATCACTTACCCTTATGTATCTTCCACCCAACCTATGATCACCTCTCAAAAATTTCCAACCATACCTAATCTTGTATATGTCTCTAACCCACAAGGACATTCCCATATTAGTCAACCATAAAAATTTACCTATCCTTATATACCTTCAACCCAACCATCTATACCTACCTATCTATATGGGGTACTATTCCAACCACTAATGATTTATCAATATATTATCCCCTCTCAGCCATAATTTTTCACCCAAAATCCTCCAAGTCCACCACCACAAATAGATCTGATGACAATGATCATGGATAAGATGACAAACCTAGAGTCATCCATTTATAGACCCCATAATATCTTTTCCTATGATCAAATTTATAATGAACCAATTCATCCTTTGGTCCCTATCAGAACATATTTGACCCAATGGGAACTTCCCAAATTTACTAAATTCAATAGTAAAGAAGATCCACAATAGCATTTGAGGGCATTTAGCCATTCCTATTACATGATTGCTTACAATGATGCTCTTCTTTTATGCACATTTCCTATGTCACTTTCCATCCCATCATTAGACTGGTATAGTGCCATTACCAAACATTCCATCTTTTATTTCAACCAATTGGCTCAAATGTTTTTAGACCAATTTCCATCAACATATCTAAGAAGGTCTCAATTACTAATATTTATGCCATGCACCAATTCAAAGATGAGTCTCTATCTAATTTTGTAACTCATTGGAGATATCTTATCAACCAACTATCATTGTCTTTACCTCAACTAGAACTGATCAAAATCTTTGCTCATGCTTGTGTAAATTACATCTCCTCCACCCTGTGTGTCTAGATTTTTAGAACTTTTGATGAATCCTTTAACATGACACATAAATTAGAAAATAGAGCCATAGATGAAGGTAAATTAAAGTTACATAATAAAAATTCCACCTTCAAGACCAATGAGACTTATTCTAAACCTAGTAACCAAACCAATATCAGAACCAAGGGAAAGGCAACCATGAATACGTTTATCCTTGAAACCACTCCTCCACCAAATATCAATAAAAAAAAATATTCTAATATTCTAAACCAAAACATGCAAATCCCAAACCAAAACAACCCAAAGTAATTTACCCCACTGGGAGAATCTTATACCTCAATTTTGGACAAACTATTAAAATCCAATCTTATATAACTTGTACCAATTAAACCCCCATAGCAATTTGATTCTTCTCATCCTCCTCCAAATTGGTACAATGAGAATGATCTTTTTTCCTTCCATCATATATTTGGGCATGATGTTAGTAAGTTTAATACTTTAAAAATATTATCCAATCCATTATTGATAAGTGGGATCTTGTCTTTAACAATCCCAATGTACCTCAGAACCAAGATTTTGATATCTTTAGGAAACCTTTTCCCAATCACCCTCCATCAAAATAAGAAAGTAAAAAAGTAGAACACTTCTAAGACACCCATACAGTTAATATGGTTCTTGATACTCCAATTATGAACAAACCAACTACCTCCCCAACAACTCCACCTACTCCTTTGAGTGGGGAAAAATAGGAACCTTCCCTAAAGTCAAAAATCAACATTAAGGAGCCACCATTTACCATGGCTTCATTCATGAAGATCATGACATCTTCAAAACCTCTATCAATAGATTTAATCAATAAGCCAATCATAACCACACCACCTCCAACCAATAAACCAATCTTTCCTCCTATGGATGTTGTGCCTAAAGAAGAATTATCAACCCATGACCTTTCTCTACTAACCATCTCCCCTTCTGATGAAGAGAAGGATGAGGTTACCCTTATTTCTTATTTTCCTCCTATCAGACATTCTTCTAAACCAACTGCCCAAGGTACGAAATCAATATATAAACCTTTTTCTTGATTAGCTAAAAAATTAGACTTTCTCTCTCAGTCTAACATGGATAAAGCCACTTTTTTGCATCATATAGGTCTCCCCCACCAAATAAAATCTCCAAACATATCTATATTCATTGTATATCCATCACCTTCCTCTTTTAAAGAATCCATGATAGGGAAATTTCATCCACCTCCACCCAAATCATCCCATGCCTTCCTCATGAAATCTACCTAGACCTTAAGAATCCTTCCTACACCTAATATTAGACACCCACCTTTAAAATTAGATCTTTCTCCATATACCTTGACTAAGAAATTAATAAAAAAAGTAGCCATAAACATAAAATTACCCAAGACCAAACCATGCACCAGGTCTAGATAACTCCCTTCCTAGTTAGCTTCTATTTTTGGACCCCATCCCTCTACCCTTCTAGTTACCTATTCTTCATTTAGAATACCTACCCCATTTTCTATAATAATATCTACCAATACCTCTATCAAGCCCTATTTTTTGGATAACCTAGTTGCTTCTACACTCCCATCTATGCCCAAAATTGCATCTTCTATACCTTCTACCTCTCGACCATATATCTCTAGCAAAGCATTTACCCACCAACCTTGCCTGAGACCAACTACCAAAACTAACCCAAAACCTACTCCCTCCATAAGGAGGCCTAATTTTGTAAAACCTCCCTCTTTTATTATTTCATCACCTTATGTTGTATCTTATTCAACCACTTTTTATAGGTTATTGTAAAACTCTTCCTTAAGCCTTCCACCCATCAGACCTTTTGACCCCTCTCACCCCAAACTAGCCTAGTTTGATGACAATCAAATCTACTCCTATATTCAAACCCTAGGATATGACACAAAGAACTATAAGGCTCTCCAAAGTATTTCCCATTATATTTTTTAGGAAGATGATCTATTATTAGACAAACTTATGGATACCTTTTTCTCACCTTAGCAACCAACCATAACCCAACTCTCACCCACCTCCTCACTCTCACCTAAAAGTGATGAGTAACTAAACCAATCATCTACCATCCCCCCTTCCCATACTATTAATGGTATTACATGAGCATAAAAAAAGGATAAGGATAAATGTAAAGCATTAATTCCTTGGACATACCCACCTTCCACCTCTCAACCTAGCTAGACCCACAACTTTTTACCATCACCCCAACCTAAAATCACTATTTTGGGTACCACCAAATCAAACCCTTTTGAATTAATTAAGTAATTGGTCCTTAAGTAATTACACTAAAACCCTACCATGATGAGTTTATATGAACTCATTTCCACCTCACCTAATCATGGCTAAGCACTAATTGAGGCCTTACAAGCCATTGAGGTTTGGCCTAGTGATACCCAACCTATTGAGGCCTTTGTTGGCACTATGTAGCTATCCACTCTTGTTACCTTTAAAGACTCAAAGATACCTTCTACCCATCCTAAAGACCCTGATCCTCGTCTCTTTATTACTACCTAAATTGACCAAACTTGCATTAAGTGAGTAATGATTAATGGTAGGGTCAGTATCAATATCATCTCATCCCATGCCTATAACCAACTTAAGTTCCCTACCAACATCATGTCTGATACCTCTACTATGTTTCAATATTTCAATGACACCATGGACACTACCTTAGGAATTGTTGTCCTACACATTCATTTAGGACCATGTATGCTCCCTAAACTTTTCTATGTGGTCGAGGGGGAATTTTAGTATAATATCCTACTTGGATGACCTTGGATCTAATACATGGCTTGTGTCTCATCTACCCTACATCATTGTGTCAAATTTGAACATGAGGGCCAAGTGATTACTATACAAGCTGATGTAAGCCCTTTTATGGCATGCAATATGACATATCTACCTAATGACATTGTTTTACCATGCTATACTAAATATTCATCCAAACTAGATCCACTTACATCACCTATTCAAGAAACCATTCCTTCCACTTCTCATGAGGTATCTACCAGCACATCTATCTCCTCTGATCAAATACCAATAATTGAATCTATATAATCAACCTTCTAGCATCTTTCTTTAGGGTAATACCACTTCTTGGCTCTCGATGCTTTCCCTACCCATAATGAATATGGATAAGTTACCAAACAACTAGGGTATTATCCTAATTTGGGAGCAATCATATCCCTAGGATCCCCCTTTTTTCAAACCTATTTCATCTATGTAGGAATTGATAAGCCTTTGACAAGCACCAGTTTAACTAATCTTAATTCCCCACCCTAGAATCTACTCAGTCAACCCTTGGTACAAAATAACAATATTTCCAATTACTCTAACATAACTTTCAAAGGTAAAATGTAAAAATTAATAATGACTTTTTGCTTTAAATTTTTATCCATTTCATCTTTTAGGTTTTTCACCATGACCATTGATGATCAGAGTGACCATCAATGGTTAGATCCAACTTTACACTTACCCTACCATAGGAAATTCATTCACATCCTATTTCCTACCTACCTATTTTCAACACCTACCTAACCCATATAAATATACCACCTTTTTGAGAAGAACTACATTTGGCCTGAAGATGAGGTAGGGTCTTGCATCCCCTCATCTATATAGGTAGCATCTACTTGCCTAGTGCATATAGAGTCAGCTCAAACATAACCACACACCACCACACCTTTTCCCATGTCTACCTTGATGTTAATAATTTTTTGACTCAATTGTTTTAAATGATTTTTGATCCCTGTGCTTTAGTTCTTTTAAATGCATTGATTAACTTTACCATGTTACCTATACACATTTTACACCACCTAGTGTACCAACTTGAGTATTTGTGTCTTCTCAAGAACACTTCCTCCCTTGGATACCCATGACACTCAACCTATTAGTGTTTTCCCATATACACACTAAACCTACTTTAGAGACTAATAGGTGTATCCCACTACCATGCCTACAACAGTTGTGTGTTACATTAGTCCCCTATCTTCAATAGATTTTTAACCATTGGTAACTTTCATCCTTTGTGAAATTTTGAATCTTATACTTCATTTCATTTTTCACATTGACTCTATGTTATAAATAGACACCCTTATGACCACACCTACCCATTTGTAAAACCTTGAATTTATTCTATTTTACCTTATCACTTCTCAGTTTGAGGGGGAACACCTCTTCCTAAACTCAGGGCAGCCCTGACTTTACCCAGATTTAATTTTTATTCTATAGATTTTTGATTCAACCCACAATGAAAAGGGGAAAAATGTAGACACCAAAATTCTATACATTTAGATTTTGACTATCAAACCCTAAAATAAATCCTTGGATTCTCTAAACAACCTAAAGCCTACTTTTGTTAATTGATCAACCTTAAAATCACCCTTTTGGCTATTTTTAACTGATGGCCTTGACCATCAACAATCAGGATAACCATCAATGATCAGGATAACCATCGATGGTTGATCCCAATCATCTAGGCTTTTTCATGTAAACAAGCATGAAAACACCCGTAAACACCCACTTAACTTTTCTAAATAAAAGTTGTGCAAATCCTCTCATGAGACCTTTCATGAATAATTTATAATCAGAAGCACCTCTTAGACTTCTAATTTAGCCCTGGCCCTTTCCTATAAGAAGATGAGATTATCAAGAGATCAATCCATCTATAAATGATATTAAGATCTTAGGTACTTAGATTTTCTTATTACAGGTGATCTAGTGTTATCAAACATCATCAATAATCTATTTAGGAGAGCCAATCTACCATTGCCTCTCAGATTAAGTTTTTAGGCACTGTCATTCTCTTAGAATCAAACTATATTCTACCTATAAATCAACATCATCTATCAATTAATCAACCCATTTCTAGTGAGTCAAGTATTTGATTACTATCATTTATCTATTTTCATCCCTCTTGTAATTAGTAGACCTAGCACTAACCTCCTAGAAATCATTTTTTGAGTCATGTCATCATTTATTGCCAAGCCTAAAATTTGGACAGTCAACCATTGATGGTTAGACCTAACCACCGATGGTCAAGCTAATCATCGGCAGTCACCTATGGTATAAAAAGGAACCAACATGCTAATTTGACCCTCTTACACTTAACTAAAATTTATTTTCTATCTCTGACCACTTGAGGGCCCCTTTTTGATTTTTTGAGCTCTACCCTGACCTATTAACACTAGCATTAATTAGTCTATCACTAATTAGATCATTTTTAGTCTATTTTTATAACAAGTTTTCTTGTATTTGATTTCAATACCTTATGATTATTGATGCAAGTACCTCATTTCTAGTTTATCAACTTGATTGTTTAAACATAGTGGATTGATAACCCTTAAGGAAGCTCATGCTTCTAAGATCTAGATGGTGTTAGGTAATCCACCTCATTATCTATCTAATAAACAAATTTTCTTTAGTTATTTCTTATCTATAGGTTTTCCTCCCCAACCAAAGTGGAGTTCATCATAATCTTTTGATTCAATGCGCACACTTTTATCAGGTATTTCTACCATAACCTATATTTTTAGGTTTACTACCTTCTTCAAAATAATAGTGAAATTTGAGTGAAACACTCCTCACATTTATCATGTATAGTAGAAGAAGTAATGATATCATTCGGAATATGTATTAATTTTTCCTCTAAATAAAATGAAATACCTTACTGATTTAGATCAATTTTTGTTTCCATTTGGTATAGACAAAGAGTTCCTATTGTAAGTGTATATGGAGACATGGTAGGCATAACCCAAACCTATGTTTTAATTAATTAATTAGAATTTTAAAACTATTCATATAAATATTAGGAATACCACATTATTGTTCACAATGTTCCTTAGGTAAGTTATCTCCATCCTTTATGTGAGGGATACAAATTTTTTATTTGGATGGAGATATGTTAAATTCCATTGAATGATTAATTATGAAGGAAGCATATCTATGCACATAATTATATAAATGGGTGAATTACTCATATTGTTTATGCAATTGTCTTTCCTTTAATGGATAAAGAAGGCCTCTACTAAAGATAAATTGTAATTCCAACTCTAAGGGTCTAAAATCTAGCTCATAAGATGTAATTTTGAACCAAACATTATAATCTTAAATGGATTCTCCATCACATTGTTTGAAATTGTGAAAATGTTCTAATGTAATTTTTGGCACTTTGTAGATATTTAAAGCCATAAAGAATGCATCTTCCAATTATAAGAAAGTATTTAAGCAACCCTTTGGTAAACTATTGAACTAATTTTGAGATTCATCTTAAATACTCATATGTAAAAATTTGAGAAATAGGTTATCATCTTGTTCCCATTGACCAAAATAATTTTCATAGTTAATCATGTGTTCAAATGGGTCCTCATGTCTCAAAAGGAGGTAAATATAGTTATTCAAAATATTGTGGATAAGGATGTCAAGTATACATTTTGAAAGAGTTTGATTATTTAATGAGTTTATATGTGCATTATTATTATGGAGATCCATTTTCATTTGAATTATAAAACCTGATTTTAAAGATCCCTAATAGTGGTTACCATAGACATAAGATATTCCATAGGAATAGAGGTGTTTACCATAGGTGATACTATTGGATGAACTGACCACCTTTTTTGAATATAAGCATATGAGTATCATCATCCTTATGTATAACAAGTGAAATATAATTATCACTAAATTTAGGATATTTTGGTAGTGGTATGGAATATTTGAACTTTGGTACTTTTGGTATGACAATTTAAAATTGAACAGTCTTTAGTTGAGGTCCCTATTTTGGTATAGAATTTATTTTTAATAAATGTATGAGGGAACCATTATATTTTATAAAGGGAATATTATTTGTAAATTTATGAATTATGTGGGTGTGAATTAATTTTCTTTAAGGCATTTCCCCCTCATAAGTTATTTGTAAATCATTCATAATTTCTTGATGTATTTGCCAAAAAAAATTATGATCAAATGAAGGATCCTCTTGGTCATATGTACCCACTTATGTGGTAAAATGTGCATGAAGGGAATGCTTAGATGAATTTATTATTGGGGACTCATGGAATTTTTTTTAAATCCTAAGCCTTTTTGAGATATATTGTTTTTAAAGATAATAGGTTGAACTATACCTTACTCATGTTTTCCCAATCCTTAGCCTTTGTATCCATATTTTTGAAAATATTAAAGACCAAAATCATATGATGGTTTTTTAGTAAATATGGTTACAGTCTATTTATCTTCATTCATATGGATTAACTCATCTCTTGAAATGGTGGGAACATTAACCTGATTAAAGGGATAATAACTAGTTACATTCAAGGATTTGAGGATAGAAGTTTTAATAATTGGAAGGATATAAAAGTTATGAATTTTTACACATTATCTAATAGAAATTTGGAGAGTTTAATAATCATAGTCTAAAATCAATCAATATCATCCATTATAAAAGATATGAAGTAAATAAAAATTATGATAAAGTAGGTAGTAAAAATTATATAGGGTATGCATGGGTAGAAATGATGTTCAAAGATCTAGTTCACCAAATGTTTAACCTTAAAATTGGATATGGGGGTATATAGTACATTGTTAATAAAAAGGGTTAAGAATATAAAAATTACAATGCACAAGGGTGATAATCAGATCTAAAATAGGTTAATTGGGTGTTAAACTCAGATATAAGCATACACATAATTTATTATATTGAGTACATTCTAAATATAAAAAGTAAAACTAGGATATGTATGTAAATGAAAAATAAGTAATTTAATTATATGGTTCTTATTGTAACATAATATTGTATTTAGAATAAGTAGGAAACAACATGGAATATAGTAATTGAATAGTCATCAAATTCTATATCTAAGACTTCTAGCACTCTGGACATTAACATCATCCTCAGACAATTGCATAAATTATATTATTTTGGTTCGATGAAATTTTAATTTAAATAATATCTATTATAAAATGATTTGGCCACATAGATGTTTCTAGGTTTGACTTAAACTTCACTCTTGTACACTCATATCTAGGTCATGGATTGTCACTCCTTATGAATTTGTAGAACCTAATTTATTCATCTTCATGATGACCTTGGAAAAAAATGGGTTAGTGGGAACAAGATGTTGAGATGAACCCAAAGACCCCACTATCATTGGGTGATACCTATATAGTCAATAATCTATAACAGGGCCTCAGATTCATGTAGTTATCCCCTATGTGTTGACTTGTGTGTGAATCATCCAATATGTAGAAATAAGGTACACTAGTGACCTAACTTTTAACTTAGAAAATTATGCTCTTGGAATATTCATTTAGTAATTTAGACTTGTAGATGTAATATACCTATGACTGGTGTATAAATAGTTAATATTGTTCAAGTTAACTTGATAGAGTGCTTTTGATAAGTCACCTTGGCCTCTTTGGTCTTTTAACTAGGTCTTGTAGGTGAATAATTAATGAGGGTTGATATTATATTTATATCAATCCCTTTAGATTAGTAACTCATATTTAAACACTTATTCCAACCATTATAATATGTTTAATTTTAAAATTGGATGACTTTAGGGCATTGGTCACTTACATCAGGTTAGGACACTAGTGTCAACACTAATGTATGTCCTATATATTAGTGCTTAGGGAGTAATAAAGTAGGTATAGGTTCAAAAATTGTAGAGATGTAAGATAAGTAAATTTTAAGCATTATTTTAAATATATAAGGTGTGGGTTATCAACATAATACTAGTTATACTAAGAGATATATGCTGAGGGGCACAAGATAGAGAAGATAAGAGGTTTGTGGAAGTAGGAAAGGTCTAGAACTGAGAGGAATAACCAAGGTTTGAGTTTGTCAAGTGTAAAATAATGAGGTGACATTTAATCCATAAATATCATATAGAATAAATATTTAGGAATAATTAGATGTCAAATGCAATCCTTTCAGCAATAGGAAGCTATAAAACTTAAGGTTATATCCCTCATTAGTATTTGTCAAGTATACAAGATTGAGATGATATATATAATCATATTTTTGTATCTACACTTACAACCATAAAAATATCTTAAAAATAACCTTTGGAAAGGGGGTGGATTAAGTATTTATAGGTCTTCTTCAAGGTAAGTATATTATAACCCCTTCTCTTTTATTTAGTAGATAAAATTTGCATAATTTTTTGGTTAGTAAATGTATATCTTAGGTATCCTAGGCCCCCATTTTCCTACCATATATCCTTACCCATTTTGATATATTTATAACCCTTCCAACTTATATTTATTTTTTTCAATATTATATTAATTTAAAAATAGATGTCTAATTAGATATAATTTAGTGCGTTATTGGTTTAATGTCTTTAGAACCCTTTCCTTTGACATTATGTGATAGGTACTCCTCTCACTATTATTGCATATCCATTTTGTCACTTTATAAATAATTAAGTATCTTTGGGCTCTCTTTTATTAAACCTCTTCAAGTATAGATATTTTTAATATAGGATAGTTTTAGGCTGATCCTATCCCATTGCATAACCCCCTTGTTGAAGAACTTAGACAATTTAAACTAATAATGAATGATCAAATTTAAATTTTTAAATAACTAATCAAACCCTTGAGTTTGAAAGATGCATATTCCAACTCTAATGAATGGGGGATAATTCCCAATATACTAATCTAAAAATATGGAACCATGATGGGTTTTATATAAGTGATATTGAGGCTATTGAGTGTCACTAGACTTGAACGTACAACACCTATGATAGAATATGTAACTACACAATGATTTTATTATAAGTAATGATAAGGTCATTAAATGTCAATGAACTTTAACATATATTATGTACAACATATTTGAATCACACCCATCCATATGGACATATAATTTATTTTCATGATCACATTACTCATATATTTGAATTTAAATGACCATTTAACTTTAAAAATTATAAATTTGAACTTTTAAAAATGTAAACATGAACAAGTATCATGATTTTGAACTTTGAAAATGTGCATGAATAAGTAACATGCCTTTAAGCTTTAAAATTTTGCATGAAAAAATATCATGCCCCTTAAGACTTGTAAATTTATAAGTTTGAACTTTGAAAATGTGTATGAACAAGTATTATGCCACTTGAATCTATGTCAAGTGATATATAATACCACACACATATATGCTCAATTATAGATATATTTTCAAGCTGTAACTTTGATATTGTAATTATTCTGTATATGCCCATGCATATCCATTCAAATGTGTATAAATATGTACTTTAGTCTTTGAAAAGTTAGCACATATGCATATCATATGCTTCTATAATTTTTATCAATGTGCCAATATGCATTGTGTGTTTAATTTCTAAATTACTTTGAGTCTTTGAAAATATTTATAATGTATCTTTAAACACTATTATATGTCCCAAATATGAATTTTGTATTTTTATGGAGACTTGAATCTCGAAGTCAATCCCATTATGATTTCCCCTTTGTGAGATGATGGATGTAGCCTAAAGGTCACCCATCTCAAAATTAGATTTAATTATATCAAGTGATAAAATAAAATAATGTGTAACCATCTCATCATGTGGATAATATGCCATTATATTAATGTAATTTTTATTGAAGCATGTATGTAACATATTAAATTTGATACATACAAGTGTTGTGTTTAGATAAATTTATTAATGAAGCATTTAATAAAGTAACCATATCTAAAGTAGACTATGTAGTAAATTTGAATGATATATATCATGACACAACTAATTGACCTCAACAAGCATAACAAACAATGTCATGTAGTTTCAAATGATAAATCCAAGGGCCATGTTCAATGGATAGTAATATGTCACAACAAACAAAGCTAAGACATGCGCATAAAGGACATTAAGAACATTGAAAATAAAGGATATGTTCAAATGTCACATAAAATAGTAGTCCAAGGGCCATAAGTAGTGAACATGTTTAAATTGAACACATACCCAACACAATTCTCATATATATTTTCAATAAATTATTTCACACAAGGGCCAAGAGCCACACACAATACAAAATAATTTTTTAGCATATCATGTAAGAAAATAACAACATCGAAGGAACATAGAACAAGTAAAAATTACTCTATTCCATTTATATGTACACATGTTATATAATATATGTTTTACCTTTTTATTTTTTGGAGATGAGGGTTAAAGGGTAAAATATCATAAAGTAGGCCAATTAATTGAAAAATATGATAAATGAATATTCTTATTTAAAATGATGAGTTATGATAAATATAGAAAGTAAATTTTAAAAAGAAATTTGATTACATAGACACAGGAAGAGATAATACTTAGCTTATCTACAAATGTGAAGGAAGATATGAGATATGTAGAGGTGGAAACAAGTAGGAATAAGATCATTATCAAGTCATCATATTTTGAAAATATTATTTTTGGTGGCTTAGACACTTGCATCAATGTATATGCCCTAACATCAATAGGAATCATCTCATACAATACTCATTATATTTTAAAGTTTCCACATGGTGATTTACAAGTTTTCTATCACATTTCTACTGATATATTTTATTCATGCACATAGGTTATAGATGATTATTTATGGATCAAACCTTAGCTCTTGATCTTAGGTCATTGTACCTTACCAAAAAATGGGTTAGTGAGATCATTAATTTGATCTAACCTCAAGGACCCCTCTATCAATTAGTGTTACCTACATAATTAATACTCTAAATAAGGCTTCAAACATATGTGGTACTCCACTAAGAATTGACTTGTGTGTGCATATGGTTAAAATACATTATATGCAAGGGCACACAATGATATATCTTATAGCTTAACAAATACTAATCATTATTTACTATTTGATTGATTTAGAATTATAATATGACTGATCCTATTATTGATATGAAAATAGGGATTAATATGGAAGTATAACTTAGTTATGTAATCAATTAAATGATCTTGAATAGGTCCTTTATTGTTATTTACTAAATGAATAATGAGTAGGTTTATATTTTTATTTATACCACACCCTTTAGAAATATCTCATGGTAAGGCCAATAAGACAAATAGGTAGACCCATATGTTTCAAAAAAATTAAAATTTAAATGACTTTTAAGGACTAAAAACTTGATAATAATCTAGACATTTGCATTGATGTAAGTGTCCTTATGTGAGACACAAGTGTCATTATGTGATATATAAGTGTCCAATAGGATGGGAAGCTATTGAGGATATAAAATTGATAGGTGATGATATTTATCAAGTTTTAGTATTTCTATATAACTTAGGAGATCTAGGTCATCATAATCATAGGATTATATAAAAAGTTAAGAAATTAGGTAGAATTTGATGGTGAGTACAATCCTTCGATAACATGGAGGTATAGAATTAAAGGGTAGAGCCTTGATAAGTATTTTTCAAGTATAAAGGATATAGATTCTATATAAACTATACTTAATTATTTGTATTTAAACTTATTTAATCTAATAATGCATAAGGATGAAAATATTATATTAAAGGAAAATAATGCATACGTAGGTGTGTATAACATCCCTTGCCTTTGATTGAGACACTTGAGCATTTTTATAGTGTATGACCTGAAACTAAGATTATGTTATAATATAAATCAATTCCTATAATCTAGAATTTTAAAAAATTGAAATGATTGAATAGAAAGAGAGAAAGGAAGGAATAAACCTATGTGTCGATGCAACCATGTTTCACCTTAATAATTTAACTTGGTAAATATATTTCCTTATGAAACATTGGAGTTGAAAGAGGTTAAAAAATGAACCTTGGATATTTGAAGAGGGATATTATAATGTAATTATTCCCTCAATTTATTGCTAGGGTGACTTATGACATGACCATTAAGATAAATGAATCTCAATTTCACAACTCAAGTGATAATACAATAAAAATAAAGTTAAGTGGTATAACAAACTCAAACTACAAAATGATAGTAGTGTTAGTACATTGAAGGCATTGAATCTCAACCACACTACTAAAAGGAGATAACTTATATATCTTTAAAATGCAAAAAAATAGGTTTACTGGTGAAAATGGTGTTTGTTGGTAAAGTATGAGTCCTTCTTGGTAAATAAGTTTGAATAAATTTGAATATGTATTTGAAAATTTGGGTGCACTTGTAAAGAATATGTGCTTATAATGTGTTTCAAGTTGAAGTATATATAAAAATGTAACCTCTACTCTATAACTATGTATAACATATCACAAATTTAAAAATTCATATCCAAAATCTATAAAATCTAGTGTAATTTGTATAGGATTCTAACCCAAGTGTATATCTAAATCATGTAAACTATATCAAATATTGTCAACTATATAAAATGTGTATGTGTGGTCATGTTTATATGACATTACCCCATTAATATTCCCCTTTTGATGTGAGGGGAATGTAATTTAGTAGTTATCTTATCTCAAAAGGATAAGATCACTATATAATATTTTCATGAATCATGTAACATATAAAAATAACATGTCAAAGTAGACATATCAATGAAACATGAAATATGGGATCACAAAAAGCCCTAAGATGTTTAATATAGATCATGTAAATGTTTATAAAATAAAAATACAAACTCAAAAAATAGTCACACACACACACACACACACAAGAACATTGAATATCACATAAAAGGGGGTATAAAGAGACCACAAACAAGGGAAATATTCAAATGTCCCAAACTTGTAGGAATGACATATTTAAATGTCCATATATCAAAGTAAATAAAGATACAATGGCACATAGGCCAAAAATAAAGGAAAATATTTAAATGTTCCATAAACACAATAATAAAATGCAATAAAAATACACCCAATTAATTGGCAATGTATGCATATGTATGCAATATACCAATGTAGTTTGTCACACAGGAAGACAAAAGGTCAAACATATGTATGTGCATGTATCATGTCTAGTTTGAGCATATATTGCACTCAAGTATGAGTAAAAACATTTGTATAAATAATAAATGATATACTATCTACTAACATAAAGTAAACAACATATATCTCAATGAGTTAGTAAACATGTGAATGATGAATATTTTTGTATTTTTGATTTATTTGAATGTTTTTATATTTAAATGAATATTTGAATTTGTTTGAATTTTTTGGAAGGAAAAAGGTCTAAAATATGATACCATCTAAAGGATGATCATAGGAAGCTCTAAACTAGGAATATGGTACATCAAAATAGTGATACTACCAAGAAGCATGTATAGGTGTCATATATGGAACTATAGAATTTATGGTATTCATTGTATGTGTCATATGAATTTGTGACCATGAAAAGGTAATACAATGAGGAGGGGTTCATGGAATCCATTTTCTATTTCTATTTAATTTCCTTGGTGCAATTGTATCAAAACATGTTTATGTGTTCTTAACAACTACGTAAACCATGTAGGTGTAGATGAGCATTATATAGAATCCACTATGTATCTATGGTGAAATAGTCCCTCAAGTATGGGATAGTTAGGAAATGGGGTTGCCTATTTCTTACCCTTTTGAGTATGATTAACCTTAGCAAGTTGTATAATTACTTATCTAAGAATAAAATTCTACTGTTCAAGTGGATGTTCATATAGAATTATAAAAAATACAACTACCATGTTGGTATGAATGTATTTAATATAACTATG
The DNA here is from genome assembly GCA_037957365.1 of Torreya grandis. Taxonomy (NCBI): domain Eukaryota; kingdom Viridiplantae; phylum Streptophyta; class Pinopsida; order Cupressales; family Taxaceae; genus Torreya; species Torreya grandis. The sequence continues at coordinate 965,167 of JARHVA010005764.1, forward strand.
CACTATGAAAACTAATACTTAGAGTTTATGTATCCAAGTTCATCCTAATAAAATATCAAATATTCCCATATATTGTATAATTAAAAAGGTAGTAACCACATGTGATAGACCAATTTGTAAGGTAAATAAATCTAACCAATAATATGATGTGATGTTTCATTGAATGTTCTAACCATTTTGATCAAATGGTATAAATAATCATGTGTTTATCCCTAATATCAAAGTAACATCATGATACATATATTCTCAATATCATATTTATTGGTCATAAAACTATATATAGGATGATGATCAATGTATGCTAAAAAAAATGAATGAAGATCTGAGTCATCATCCTTAATTTCATTATCATAAAATGTAATAGAAGGTATTTATACCATAGGAGGTATTGTGCATGTATACACACCAAAAATACCATATAATGGGTGTCCATAATGTGATGTCAGAGGATGTGCATTATATGTTATTTTCACTTATGAATCATTCCTAGAATGATCTTATAGTGGATTGTTAAATATCTTTTGGTTTTGATGGTAACTAAGTTGTGAACCTGAATCCTTTAGAGACTCATCAAAAGTAATTTATTGGTTATCAAGAAGATCTTAGATCATATGTTTTAAGGTGTAACCGATTTAACAAATTTTGGGAATACTAGTGTATTATTCTTAATTTAGTTAAAGGATCTGAGTAGTAAAATTAGTAAATAAATAGATAATAATTAACATATTAATTTTTTAATTATGATTATTATTTAGCCTTTCTAAAAATAGCAAGTGTATAGAGATAAATCAAACTTATCTTAAAACAATGTTGATCTGACTGAGATAGAAGCTACTATTAGATATGCATAACTAGGACATTATCATAAACTAAGATCTAAACTTCATTTTCTAATTGGATAGGAGTGTTATAACTAGACAAGAGTGGCATAGGTGCTATAGTCCACTTATACCACTATTGTCTTGAGGATCTAACATTTTTAGGTTTTGTTTGATAGGTTTGGGTGGATGTATCTTTGAATTTTCATTACCTGGAAGTCTATAAAGCTCCTTGCAGAGCAAATTCTTTCTTCAAAACCCTATCTTTCATTGTGATTTGATCAATTTTGAACAAGAGGGTGGGTTAATGTGTGTAAAATTCACTAGACATGGATCCACATGCCTTGTGTGGGCATGTTTCTTATATACCAATACTTTGAAGAGGGATCAAGCCATATGTAGTTCTCCCACTTGATGTCTTTTGCATAATTGAGTGTATGAAGATGTAGAATGTTAAACTAGATGTATTTGAGATGGCTAGGGGATGGTATAGGAATTATAATAATATCATAATTGTATTGGTTGGTTGTATGTAGAGAATAGGGAAGATTGCTTAAGTGGTCTTATTTGTATTCTTTCTTGCTTAGTGATAATTACCAACCCCTTCCAAATGATCTTTGAATGGGTTTTTATAAGGATATATTAGTCATGGATTTAATTTGGTCACATTAGGTTGACAAGGAAAAGGATGGGGAATTGGAATAAACTGACCATTGGGGCCAAAAATAGACTTGGAAAATAATGTCAAAGGTGGATAAAAGTGGCATTGGCACTATAGTCCAAATGTGGTGAAACTATCCTAAGCAAACGAGACCTAATGGGATGGATTTATTTGGAAAGAGGAGTATGGATTAGCTAGGGTCCAGTCTGGAAGGCTATAGATGACTAAGAATCAATGAAAACAAGATTATGAGGTTCATGAGAGATAGAAAGAGGGACTTATTGTTTGGGTGTCATTATCCACCCTCAAGTTACCAATTTTTTTATTTTATACGACTACATTTACCCCTCCTTTATTCTAGTGATGCAGTAAAGTGAAATACTAGGATAAAGGAAAAATAGAAAGCATAACTAAACTTACCTACAAGGGTGAAGCCTATGAAGTTATGTGATGATGGGTGTGCATAGAGAGAGCATGCTATGAATTATAGATCTAAAAGTGAAAACAAAAGTAGACCAGTTCTTACTAGATACAATATATCTAAAATAAGAACATACAAAAGCTAGGTAAGAGAGGGAGGAAGAGAAAGAAATGAATACACCTCACCAAGTACGTGACCCAATACAAAACCTATTATGAAACTAAGTGATGCTAGATTATTCTAAGTAATGTTGGAAGGTGTTTTACTAAGAGTAATATCATGAATGAAGTTGAGTGCTTAATTCTCCAAAAGTGACTCAAAACTACAAAGGCTAACCCTTTGGCTCTATCATCACCCACTAAATGAAGCTATATGATCTTATGTGTGTTGATCAATGTTTGGACTATGTGTCCAATCCCTCTGAGTAGGTGTCTCAATAATACAAATGATATCTAGTCCTTTAGCTCCATCATTGCCCACTAAGTGAAGCTATGAACTGATACCAGTATGAAATATATGTCATATGAGATGGATATTAAAGCCCATGAATGTACTATGATTGTATAATGTTGGCATGGATATTTGAATGTATACTTGAAACTAGGCCACTCTTAACCACTCCAAAATTGGTGTACTAGGCTTATACGAAAGACACTCAGGAACTCAAGAACTTAGGAGCTCAGAAGTTAGGCTTGTATGAAATCCAAACCAAAATTATGCTAACCACCTATAGATGGAGTAAGGCATGTAACTATTGAGAATGTCTAGGTAATGCTAAAATCAAAAATGAAAGAAAACAAATGTGCCACACACATTACCCTCAATCATTGGTTTCTAAAACATGGATTCTGATTTAGAAGTTATACCAACTACCCTATCTAAAACTAGAAGTGAGAGATATCATGCCATGCATAATACACCCTACATCTATATTTTCTAATAAAAACTATACTAAAAATATTTATTTTAGTCTAAACTATAACTAATAAAATTATAACTAAACTTACGTATCTTTTTGTTTCTAAAAAATATAGTTTTTTTGTTTTTTGGATAGGAGCAATGAAAGTGGACACTAGTGTTGTTGTCCAAGTTGGGTGCTATTGTCTAGGGCTAACTCTAGTAATTATTCTATAATCTTGACTATCTACCTTATCTATTCTAACTATTTTGATGTCTAGTTGTTTTAGGTGTTTTAAAAAAAGTTATTTTGACTATTTAGAGATATTATCTTTGTGACAAAACCCTTGTTTGTTTTCCCCTCTTCTGAGGGTAGAAATGAATACCCTACAATGATTTCCATAAAAAAAGATCCCTAAAAGTGTATTATGATACAAATATACAAGATATAGTGATGATAATCAGAAAGATATCTCAAGATATATCATGATATTGTTAGATCAAATAGGGGTATGCCTAGATAGATGTAATAATGTAATAGCATGTGCAATGTACTAAACTAGATCTAGCTAGTTGTTAGTTGTTATCTGGAGGGATGGAGCATGATGTCCATCATGGCATCCAAGAAAGAAAGATAAATGCATGATGTAGACCATGGCATTGCAAAAAATGATAAGTAAACAAGTAACAAGCACATAGGGAAAGAAACAAGAATCATACAAGGGTGGCCAAGGGGCCAAGTAAACAATGGACATGGGAATATGTCACTCAAACTAGAAATCAAACATACAAGGTATGTTCAAATACCACATACACATACAATTGAAACAAACAAAAGTGATGTGGAAGCCATAATCACATAGAAGAGTATAGGAAAAGGACATTGGCAAATGTCCTAAAGCACACACATGAATAAAATAAAAGGACAATGGAAAATGTCCTCAGGCACATACAAGAACTGAGAAATGCAATCACATCAAGCTAATTCTAAGAAAGAAAATAAATCATTTAAGAGATTGGAATTACAAACACATCTAACTAATTAAATCAAGAAGTGAATGTATGAAAGACATGTTAGTATAAGACTAGGTATATTCTAATAAATACAAAAGTGTTATATATTAGTGAGTGTTGATAGATTAATCTTTGTATGCTAGTGAAAAATGTACATCAACATGATAACTAGAGTGTGTGGTATAGGAATGACATAACTTGGATGATTTAGTCATGTAGAAGATGCCACTAGTGGGTATGTATATCGATGTGTATCTCAAATTTAGAAGTAGGATGCCCCCTCAATGGGTAGAGTGAAGCAATCGAGGAGCTAGACGTCACTGCACACAATCAAATGAAGCTTGGTGATGTAGATAAATTGATAAACAATAAGTATACAATAGAAAATTTAAGTCTAGCATGGTATTAGAAATGTAAATCATGGATGATGCATACAATCAAAATGTATTTGGTGTTTTTGATATATTTAAATGTATTTATATTTTGAATATATTTGAATTTTTGATATTTTTGATATATTTGAGCTATTTATAATCAAGCATAAGAAACTATATATAGGTAAGTAGGGAAAGGATGATACTAATCAATGAGTCTCATGGGAGACTCCCTATCATGGTGTCCTATATCAAGGAGAAGGATCGTGTGTGATTGTGAATCGTGATGAATATGTTGAGACTATGGCTCTAAAATCTATATATGTTATAAATGATCTAAAATATATAAAATAGAAATCATGTGTGGGGTCCCCCTATAACTATGAGAAGTGGATGCAATTGTAGGGCTCTTAGGGACCCATCTAGTAGTAGGATAAGCTCTCTAAACATGTGCTCTATGAGTACACATATGAGATCTCAATGATGCTACCCTGGGTGTGAACACTGTAGCTAAAATTTATCTATAATTCTAAAACTATGAAGGTGTATGAAATATATATGCTAGTGATGGATGCCTCAATTATGTCTGAATTAGAACTAAAGGAGGGACTATACCTGGGGGAAAAAATGAAACTAGTGGCAAAACTAGAATTGGAGGCTGAACTAAAATTGGTGATTATTCTTAAAATATGGCTCTAAATTTGGGAGTGGTAACTCATATTAACAACTTGATTATCATGAATTAATTCCATGAATTTATGAACTATAGAAGGTACTACTCAAAGTATTTAGATCAATAGTCAACCAAGTAACATGTCAAAAACTCTTACACTGGAACTATAGTGAATTATGTGGCCACATGTGTTAGGCCAACCTATAAAGGAAGTACGATATCATCTAATAAAATCTATATATGCCCACTAAATCCACTGATAACTATGTCCATTAGGGTAATATCCTACTCTAAATATCCCAAATGATTTAATAATGTCATAGTGCACATGTTCAAACTATATCCATTATCTATGATAATAATATGAATAGGATGATTATGAATGTGAGATTTAATAAATAGTGAATGATAATCCATATCATCCTTAATGATATCCTACTCTAAGAAGGAGATGGAAGGTCTAGCTAGAACTCTGGAATTGTAAACACCAATCATGTTGTTCAAAGGATGTAACTCAACTGAAGGTGCCTTATATGTATCTTGTGGGGGATGTACATGATATGCATGATGAACCCTTGATGTATCTCTTGTCTCATATTTGGAATTTTTTGATAAAGGATAAAAGAATATTTTCAATTCTCTATCCTATATTTTCTTTGACTTAAGAGGCTCAACTGAAGTTCTACGATCAATATGATCGATATCTATCAAATACTATATCTTGTGTCTTAAATTGATGAATTTGTTTGTTGTATGGCCTAGTGCATTATGAAACTCACAAAATTCATGCTGATCATATCCCCATGGAAGAGGATTTTTTGGGTCAACTTACCAAATAGGAGGGAGAGATATGATGTTACAATTCAATAGCTACTATAAAACTTTGGCTGGAGAAACTGGTAGATTGGTGAAGGTTCACCAAGGAGGTGTTGATAAAACTAGTCTTGAGGGGGATCTAAAGCTACATTAACTACAAGTTGATTTTGAGTCTTGTTATCATTAACTTTTACTTTGTATGGGACTTTGTTGTTGCTCTTGTTTGTTGTGTCTGAGATACTTATGTACTTAATTTTTCCCATTGAAATTAACTTGACTTCTCTTTCCTTTAGTGTGTGACACAAATTAGTGAAGGAAGAGAATCTTTTGAACATAATTGATTCATGTAAAGTTGGTAGAAGACTTTGTTTGAAGAGATCTTGTAACTCTTTGTCAACCATAGTCATCTTAGCCAAAATAGTCTTATATTGAAGAACACAATCTTTAACATGCTCATTTGAACTTTGTTTCTATTGTGTAACTTGAGCATATGAAACCTTATCACCAATGTTGATGCTACAGTGAGATAGGAACATGTCAGTTAAAGGATTAAATGTATTAAATAATTGATTTAGTAGACTATAGAACCATTGTAAATCATAATCCTTTAGGCTTTATGGAAATAACTTTGTAAGTATCTAGTCATTGGGTACATAGTCCAAGCATGCTACATGAAAATCCATCAAATGTGTCTCTGGATCACCCTTGCCATCATATAGATTAAACTTGGGTTAAAAAAAACCTTGTGGAAATAATGTGATGTATCAATGGTGTGTGTAGAAGAGCAAAAAATCCAAATCCTACATAGGTCTAGTGGCACCTTGCTCAAGATGTAGCACCTTGGATTGAAGAGATCTTATCTCTTGCATAAGGGTTGCTACATCAAGAGATAGGGATGTACTAGCTATAGCTGGTGGCATAAAGGCAAGTTGGGCTACTATAGGGGGTTGTTGAGACATAGTTTCCCCTATAGTGTCATTTGTAACTGGTTGCTCTGTGGTTTGAGAAGATTGAACATTGTTCACTCTTTATTTTTTTCTTATAGTATTTTAAGCATGTCATCTTGAATGTCAGGATATTTAGTTAAAATTTCTTGAAGTTCACTTTTATTAGTTTCATCAAAACTTGTATATTGGGCCATTGGTAAATTAGGAAAACAAGTTAAAATTTTATTGAATGTTTTAAATAAAATTGAAATAGGCAAAGTGAAATATAAATAAAATACTGAATGTAAGAAATTTAGAGTCCTAATAGTAGTTAACTAGAAATTTCATAAAAAGGATACGAAGCTCACAAACATGTAAGGTGATGGGATATACTATGGGCAACTACGATTTTAACAAGTAATTATTTGAAAAATTACTATGAAAATTTGAAATTGAAAGTGAATTTATGAGTTAGAAATGCAAGTAAAAAATCAAAAATTTATTGGGAAATTAGTGATTTAATAGGACCTAGTATATGCAACTAGGGTTTAGAAAAATAAATGTTTTTGAAAATTACTATTGAATTTTGAAATTTGAATGGATTTTCCTATTTAATTATGCTAGTAAAATTTAGAAAATGTTTGGAAAATTAAAAGTACCTAGTATGGGAAACTAGGGTTTGAAATAAATTTATTTTAAAATTATTATGAAATTTAAAAAATTTTGCTAATTTTTTATTTTAATATTGAGAACAAAAATAAAAAAAATAAAGGAAAAATTAGTAGGAAATTTTCTCTAGGGTCTTTAGGGTTTTTATGCACAAACAAAGTAAGTCAGGTTCACCAAATGATTTAACAAATTTTGGTAATATTAGTGTATTATTCCTAATTTAGTTAAAGGGTTTGAGAAATAAAATAAATAAATAAATAGACAATAACTCACCTATTGATATGTTAATTCTAGTTATTATTTAGACTTTTTAAAAATAATAAGTGAATAGAGAGAAATCAAACTTAGATTAAAATGGTGTTGATCTGACTGAGATAGAAGTTAATATTGGATATGCATAGCTGGGATACTATTAGAAACTAAAATCTAAACTTTGTTTTTTGATTGGATAGGAACACCAAAACTAGATAGGAGTGGCACTGATATTATAGTCTACCTCTACTACTATTATCTTGAGGATTTAAGATTTTTATGTTTGGTTCAGTAGGTTTGTGTGACCCTATCTCTAGAGTTTCATCAATTCAAAGTCTATAGAGCTCCTTATGGAGAAGATTATTTCTTCAAAACCCTATCTTCCATTATTCTTTGATCAATTTTAAACAAAATGGGGGTTAGCGTATATAAAAATCACTAGACATGGATCCAAACCCCTTGTATGGGAATGTTGTTGTCATACCAATGCTCTGAAGAGGTATCAAGCCATATGTAGTTCTCCCACTTGATGTGCTTTGTGAAATTGAGTGTATGAAGATGTAGAATGCTAAACTAGATATATTTGAGATGGTTAGGTGCTAATGTAGGAATTAAAATAAGCTTGTAATTATATTGGCTAGTTATATGTAGAGAATAGGGAATATTTATTAAGTTGTCTTTCTTGTATTCTTGCTTGCTTAGTGATAATTTCCAACCCCTTCCAAATGATCTTTGAATTGGATTTTATGGGGATCTATTGGTCATGGATTGAGTTTGTTCATGTTAGGCTAACAAGGAGAAAGATGGGGAACCAAAATAAATTGACCATTGGGGCTAGAAATGTAATTATATAATAGTTTAAAAAGTGGATAAGAGTTTCATTGGTGCTATATTCCAAGTGTGGTACTACTGTCTTGAGCAAATGGGACCTGGGGGGATGGATTTATCTTAAAAAGAAGAGTCTAGATCAATTAGGGTAAAGTTTGGAAGGCTATAGATGACCAAGAATCAATGAAAACAAGCCTATGAGAGTCATGAGATAAATCAAGAGGGACTTATGGGTTTTGTGTCATTATCCACACTCAAGTTACCAATTTTTGCATTTTATATGACTATAGTAACATATACTATTAGAATGCCCATGGCCTTGGTAATAGTCACAACATGCATTAGCAATGAAGATATGATATGACAATCCATAATATTCTTAAGTAATGAAGCTAGAGACTCATGCAATCATGTAAATTATCTCTTAGGTACATTAGATAAGATGAGCTAATTAGGTTTCTATGACACTGTGTTAACCATTGTGGTTGCTTCCTTTTTAGGTTCTATAGGATTTACCTTGTAGGTTTGTTTGATATGAGACTTTTTATTAAATTTAATCAATGTGTTTGATACATAATTAAACTTTTTCAATGAAATAATTTTCATTTCATGATCATGGATAATATGACATAATCCATCAAAAGATTTGAAATTATTGGAAATAATAGACTCATGTAATGGTACAAGTAAAATTTTCTTGAAAATGTCTTTAATCTATTTATATACCATTGGCTTTTTCATTTGGCCAACATTTTTTTATACCTCAAAAAATATTAATTAAAATATTCATTGGTTCTTTATTTGATCTTAGGAATTTGGGCATATGAATGTTTTCAATGATGTTAATAGAGAAATGTTCTAGAAATTGATCCATTAGAGATTTGAATGATTTCACTGATTGGATTGGTAATCCATATAACTATCTTAAAGCATAATATTTTAGTATACTTTAAAATAATTTGGTCAAAATATTATCATTGGAAGCATAATCAAGGCATGCCACATTAAAAAAATGGAGATGTTATTTATGCTCACCCTTGGAATCATAAAATGTGAATATGGGTGCAATAAAACTAGTTAGAAAATAGTCAAAGACATATTAGGTGCTAGAGGATTATGTAATACATCTTTCAAATCAATAGCGTGAGTTGATTTTAAAACATTTTATTTAATTTTGGTAACCTTAGATTCCAATTTTTTTATAACTTGGAGAAGTGTTTACACTATAGATCCATTGAAATTTAGATTAAATATTTGAAAAGACACCAAAGTAGATGAAAACACCACGTGTGCTGATGTAGGTGTGTGTATAAAATTGGATTTATAATTTTATGCTAAGAATAATGAACACACTCACAATTCCTAATGTAATCCAATCTACACAACACCTAAAGAATGGAAAAATGAAGAAGGAGATTCACATGTAAATAGAAATAAAAAAACAAATAAGTCTATAACTCAACAAAAATGAATATTTTTCCTTTGATAGTTTTATATGATCCCAAAGTGACTTGGACTTGATTTATATTTGACTATGAAACTTGGATGCGTGTACAATGCTCAAGATTAGAATAACATGAGATTAATGCAAGCGTGATTGATTTGATTGGCAAGATGATAACACTATTAAAAAATATTTATTTTGTATGGGGTTTTAATTGATTATATAGGAGATGATGGGAAAAATAAATGGTTAGAATTACTCCATGAAGGATGAAGATCTAGGGTGGAGGAATTTTATATGAATTAAAAATTCTTAGATAATTCTAGAGGAAGCTTAGTAAGGGGCTCTAGGAAGATTAGAGCTTTCTATAATCCATTATGATTATTTAATGATGATTAGAGAGTGATTAGAGGGACGATTTATATGATACATAGTGGAGGTAGGTGGAGGTATTTGGGAGGGAATTAAAACACTTAAAATATTATGCACATGGGAATTAGTGTTCAATGGAGTGTTAATAGGAATATTAATTCATGTAAGGGGTGTTATAAGGTTAATGTGTGATGTATGAAATGTATAAAATGTTATGATGATTTAAATATTTTTATAAAAATGATGTTAATTAGTGATGAATATAAGAAATTATCATCAGATAATGTAAAAATTAGTGATGATTAAGGAATAGATTAATTTTAGATATATACATTTTCTCCCTTTTGAAAGGGAATTGTGATTGAAAGAAGTAATGGCATTTCAATTAAGATAATTAACATACAATTTTTTTAAGTTAGGATAATTGATACCCCCTCGAAGGGTCATGCAAGGAATAATGAGATAGATGGCCACTCAAAAGAGAGATGAGGGGTGGGATGCATGGATAAGTAAAAAAGGGTTGGTTTTCAAGAAAGGTGATGGATATGAAAAGTGATGATGAAGAAGAGTACTGATGTAATAAATGAGATAAAATTTGGATAATGATCCTAGAAAAGACATATAAAATGGAGTGAAGAGGATGATTTTAAAACCTTGGACATACCCCAATTAAGGGAAAAAAATTATTTCACCCTAAATTAATGATATGGGATATCTAAGGTTAAGAATACATAAATGACTAAACATAAAGATGATAAATAGATCTATATCAGGATAATTAATTTCAAAAATTAGATAAAGAATATTATGAATTTAAATACTTAGATATGCTATAAATAAAAAGTAAAACTATTGATTTATATTATAATAGATTGAAAATAAGAGTACTTATCTAGTTTATTGTGCACATGCAAATCTAGGTTGAAACATAATGGAAGTGGAATGGATTAGGATCCTATAAAACTTGTCAAATTATGGAATTTTACATCATTTAGCTTTTTATTCTTGCATTAGATCTAGATAGTTACATCAATTCTGGTGTCTAAAATGAATGAAAATGTCTTGTGTAGAATATTGATTGGATTTGGATGTGAACAAGTAGAGACTTCTAATTTTTATCTTTCCTTTCTTCTAATGTATACAAATTATCTACATGGGGTGTCACTTTTCATCAAGTGATAAAATCCTAGCTTCCTCACCCCTGGAGTGACTATGGAAAAAATGGGTTAGTGGGCACACAATGTCGAGTTACCCCAAGGACACATATGGAAATGGGTGCTTCCTACATATCGAATATTTTGAATAGGGCCTTAAAATTATGTAGTTATCCTATACATGTGTATTTATGTGTACATAAGGATAAATTATTTGATAAGCAATTACATATAATGACCTAGATTTTAACTTGTAAAATATGGCTCATGAGTTTCATTTCTCCTTCAATACTTTAGACCCATATTGATGAATATTATAAGTTTGGTCACTTGAACTCTTGAGTGAGTGATTCTCAGTAATTTTCCTTACAATTTAATGATATTTTCTTGGTGAGGAATGAATGAGGGTTGATATTATGTATATACCAATCCATTTTTAAAATATATCACACCAACACATTTAGGGAAACCTTTAGGATATGCTATATTTGTAAATTGAATGAATTTTGGGATTTATAAACTAAGTTGAAGAAGGGACACTTGTGTCAACTTAGGTGTCTAGGAATCTAGCAAATGGGTATAGGTCCAAAATTAGGAGAGAAGGATAATGATCAGGTTTAGAGCATTTTGAAAACATAGAAGTCCTAGTTATTAGAATAAAATATGGTTGGGATAAGAGATAAGTAATTTGACACAAAGAGATAATGAATGCCATTCTTTCAATAGAGATAAGGTATTATAACGAAAGGGTATAACCATGATAGATATTTTTCAAGTGTATGAGATTGAAGTGCTATATAATTTAGAAGTAGTGTCTACATTTCCCACCTTTAATTTAGTAATGAATTTTCCATTTTAAAGGAAAATAAATGCATATTTGGGTGTGTTTAACACACCTTATCTTTGTGTGATCCCTAATTGAGTGTTTTTCTAGTGACTGACCTAAAACCAAAATCATGTTACAATATATAATTAGTGTATAAAATTTAAAATTAAAGGAATTTGAAATTCTTGAAATTAAAGAGAGTAGTTTAGGAGTAAACATGTGGTGATGCAACCATATTACCTTTTGGAAATTTAATTTGAAGATATGCTTCATTATGAAGTATTAGAATTAATATTGGGACAATTTTGAAACTTGTAAGTGCATATATATGTATATATATTGGAGGAAAACATGCCCCAAAATTAAGCTTATTTGAATCATGTAACCCAATCATACTTATAAGCTAGCAAACATTAGTGATTCAATAAAATAACACTATATATATATATATATATATATATATATATATATGTATGTATGTATGTATGTATGTATGTATGTATGTATGTATGTATAGTGAATGTGGATGCTTTAATCAATTTAGTCTATAAATCTAGTGAATTTATATGATTTAATCATGTCTACCTTATAAATTTGGTATGATTGAGTGATTTAATCACCACAACCTTCTAAAAGGTGAACCAACTATTATATTAGATTAGATCAATAAAGGTCCATACAAGTCCATCCTATGTATGATAAAAGTCCATAGTAGTATTTGAAATCTAGAAACTAGTTTTATTTTTGAATTTTGAGTGCCTTTTACATGGCATGTGCACCTCATATATGTCTTAAGATGAAATTTGGGTATAATAATAATACCAATGTATAGAATGCTACCATAAATGTGCATTTGAATCATATAACTATGAAATTTGGCCAAATTTTAAAAAAATACAAGTGTAGAGTAAATGTTACCATGACATGCCCCATTGAATTTGAATAATATGAGAACTAGTGCAAGTGTGGAGAACATGTTTTCAATAACATGCCCCCATTGTAATCTTGAGATGCTAAGTACTGAATAAGTGTGGATATTATGTTTCCATAACATCCCACACTATCATAAAATTGTGAAAATGTGGAATATATGCCTCTATGACATTCTCCCACTTATATGCACTTCCTTTTGAGGTGAGGGAAGCATAAACTAGTAATTACCTTAGCTCAAAAGGATAAGATAATTGTATATTCTATTTATGGATCATGTAGCATATATAGTAGGATGTCTAGGTAGATATAAAAATGAGTTACATAGTATGTGATCACATCATGTCATAAGATGCATGATGTAAATTATAATAACATCTATAAATTACCAATACAAGCTCAACAAAAAATCAAACACACACACAAGAACACTCAAAAGCAAATGAAAAGACAAAATGAAAAAAGAAGACCTCATACAAAGGGCATGTTCAAATGACACATAATCAAAGTGACATGACTTAGTCTAATATACATCAAGCATATAATGACATATTAAAATTTCAACAAACAACAAACTATGATATGCTCAAAATGTCATAATAGGTTAATAAACGCATGGGGCCCATAAATAATGGAGCATAATCAAATGATCAAATATGAAATACAAGAAAAAACAATGAACACATTTATGGAAGTGAAAAAAGAAAATCATAGAATCATAAGTAACTAGTATAAGCATATCATATTATCCCCTGGATATATATGTTAGCAAAAAAATTTAAGTAAATATTACATATCAAGTACATTGTGAAATATACAAGCATGAATAAAGCAATGAGTAAGTATATAAGCTCAAACATGATACTATAAAATGATCATATAATAATGTAACCCAGGTGCATCATGATCAAAAAAATTAGATGCCCCTTATGTATTGATAACATGAGTAGAGGGAAGGCCTAACATATGTATGTGCATATATCATATTCCTTGGTATGCCTATATCACACTCAAAATATGTGTGAAACATATGTGTGTATATATAAATTAATTAATTATTATTTACCAATATGGGACTAACAACAAAGATGTCCAGGAACTAATAAAATATGAAAATGTTGATTTTTTATGTATTTTTTATTTTTTGGGTTTTTTTAAAATATTTTATAAGAAAATACTATCCTATAATCTCATCCAATGGATGATCATAGGTATCTCCCCACTTATAAACTAGTAAAATAAATTAGTGGCACTACTAAGGAGCTTGTAGTGGTGTAGTATTTATAATTGTAGGATTTGTGATGCTTTATGTATGTGTTATAAGACTCTATGGTGATGAAAAAACAATATAAGGAATGGGGATTCATGGAACCCATCATTGAGTTCTTTGTAGTCTCTTTGAAATAACACAATTAGGAACATGCTTAGTTGTTCTAGATAACTAAATATGTTGTGTAGTAGTAGATGAGGTTTCTATGGTATCCATTATGTATCTTTGTTTCAATGGTCTCTCATGTATTGACACCTAGGAAAGGGGATTAATTTTTACTTACCATTTCATAGAGGATTAAACTTAGTAGGTTTGATAATTAACTACATGAGTATAAAATTATTTTGTTCAAGTGTATGTTCATATGGATTTATAGAAATTATAATTACCCTATTGGAATGAATGTATTTAAAACACCCATGTACTGTAGAAGGTAATGAATAGAGTATATGTATCCAAGGTCATCCCAAAAACATATAAAAGACTCTCGTGTATGGTATAACTGATAATGTAGTGACCATATGTATTCATCCAACCTATAAAGGTAAGTCAATCTCACAAAAGACCTATTGTAAGGTTCCATCAAATATTCTAACCACTTTGGTAAAAGGGTGTAAATCAACATGACTAATATGGATCAATTAAACCTACCTAAGGGACATATTATCATATAATACATGTAGAGAGCGTTCACAATCTTCTAGTCAATAAACACAACACAATAACCCTAGCTAGGTCTATAATGCAATAATAAAGTAAATAATCTAGTGCTCACTAAATCTATGGGAAGTTCAACATAGTATTTTATCAGTACCTCATCAAACTATTATCCATAAAGTAATGGCCTTGTTGAGTCCACTAATAGGAATTTATTGAAGGTAATTAGGAGGATTATTGAAGAAAATCAAAGGTCATGGAATCTCAAACTGAAGTTAGCTCTATGGGTAAATAGGATCACCTATAAAAGGTCAATTACCAATTCTCCATACAAGTTAGTATATGGTAAGGAAACAAGAATGCCCATTTCTCTTCAATTCCCTATTTTGAAATTAATGAATCAACTTTAGATTTTGGAGAATGAGCCAATGGCAATAATATATGATGAGTTCATGGAGCTAGAAGAGATAAGGCATCATTCCATGTTGGCTATGGAGGCCCATCAAATAATGGTAAAGAGATATTTTGACAAAGGAACTTCTTCAAGAAGTTTTCAAGGAGATTTAGTGCTCAAGTAGGATGAAAATAGAGATAAGATAAGAAGGCACACAAAATTTTATTCTCTCTGGAGTTGTCCATACATAGTCTCTAGTTGTAAATCTCATAAAGCCTTCCATCTTGCAAAGATGGATGATGAAAATATTCCTATCCTAGTTAATAGGATACATCTTAAGCACTAATATTAAGGAAGCTAAGTTCCTTGTACATAGTTATTTATTCTTGATTTTCTCTAAGTTTTATTATAACACATTATTTTATTTTATTTTGTTCCAAATAAGTGCTTTATTACACAATTGTTTGATAGGTTAGTTACCTCTACTTTATTAGGTTAGTTTCTATTTAAAGTTTGTTTCTTTCCTTGTTTATTGGAATTATTTGTTTTGAAAGTCAAAAGGTTGTCTTTTAGTCAATGTAAATGGTCAATGTATCATGTAAATTGTATAATATTCATAAATATGGTCAAAGTTCTCAATCATACTAGGTATGCTACCTAGCCAAGTCACCAAAGATGTTGACAAAATTTTGGTCTACATACCAAAAATGTGCCTAGTTTGAGAATCCAAAATCCAAACAAGATCTTGATTTAAGAGTGATCCATGTCACGAGGAGTAGACAAACCTCAAATGGAAATCATATTGCTTTTGAAAATATTTTGAAACACTATAAGTAGACTTAAAGTGTGATCTAATTAATCTTTAAGGGACATGTTTATAATTATAGATGAGGGATCCAAGTAGATTTCATGTTGACCAAAGCATTCAATAACATGAACCAGGTTGCATAAGCCTTTGAATTCATCATAACCTTGAAATATTGAGCCAAATATCAATGGGGAAAGCTTAATGAATTAGACCGTCACTAAGACATCTTCTAGAAATGAATGAACCAGCTTGTTTGAGTATTTTTTTATCTTCAATTAGAAAGCTTCATGTAACCAACAGATCATGCATGATCAAAGTTCTTCATGCTAGTAACATGCTCTATAATTTTCATGTCAATGCAAGCTTTCTAGCCTAAGTTATAGAGCTTCAAAGTGGAAGCTATAGAGCAAGATTCCTATACAAGTGTCAATTTTGAGCTTCATGAAGTATCATTTGGGTTAAAAAACCCTTAATGAGTTTAAAGTTGATCAAGATCTAACGGTTTACATGAGCTTGCATACTAACACATTTGATATAATAATTTGTATTGGATTCAAAAAAGTCAAAATATACTCGAGTTTAAAACCCTTAAAAGGCTAAAAGTAGGACAAGATCCTATGGTGTGAGTTAATTAAAGAAAGATTTGATGATATGCATTCACTGATAAGAAGGTGGGTCCAATCTTGGTCAATGGTCAGTACTCAATCATACCAATGATCTAATAGTGCATAAGAACTAGCAATAAAGTGGGCCAAAATAGATCAAAATATCATTTTGCTTTGTATATCTTGATCCAATGATGTGAGATGAGTTAAAAGGTCAAGGAGTTTGAGAGGCCACCATGTGGCATAAGTGCATAAAACAATAGATTGATAGCATATATTGAGTGAAAATATGAGATTACCAAGTGGAACTAGATTGGATAGAATTTTAAAGTCAAGGGTAGGATCTATGGCTCTCACTCAATCATACTGATCAATATCAATGATGCGTAGATGGGTCAAAATGTCAACAAGTTGGGTCAGATATCAATGAATAATGAAATTAAAGGTAAAAATACTGAGGGACTTCTTAGAGATCAAACACATGACCAAGGTCAAACCAGGACAAGTTTTTCAAAGGGAACATGTCTCCATTGAATCTCAATAGAATGCCATGAAAAAAATGTAGTGATGCAGCTAAGGAGATGAAGAACATAAAGTAATTCCATTAAAGTTAAACAGGACCTTTGGTCGATAATTTAGAACCTATCAACCTTATTGTATGGTCATTCTATTGACGTGATCATTAATTTTAGAGGAAGGATCCTTATTGGATTTCATAGGTTTTCTATGTAGAATAGGTCTCTTATGGCCAAATACAAAGATCAAAGATGGAAAAGTGATTGTGAACCTAGATCAAGTAGTTTGTAAGTTTCCATAGATATTGTGACTATGTGAAAACCAATAGTTAAATTGGTCTTAACCTATAATGGACTTGTGTTTGATATTGGATTAAATATAGATGGAAAAGTGATCATGGAGATGTGTCTCACCTATCATTAGAGTAACATTTTTTATAGATAGGTACCAATGGCCACCCAAAGAAGATGTGGCATAATTATGTCAATTCCAAGATATGGTCCTCATCAACATATCAGATAGATAATGACATGAAGTGACAAGGACACTTGGTGGATGGATAAGGATAATGAGAATTAAATTATTTTACAAGATTTGTTCCCTATTGATAAAGTCATGATTCAACATCCTTAAACTTGTACTAATACATTATAGTTCTCCCTCTCTCTTCTCTTTTTTCTATATATGTTCTAATATCTACCTTTTTTGGGGATCTCTCTAAACACTTTTAGAAAGAAATATTTGGAAATATTTAAAGAAATATACTCTTATGCTTTGGCTTTCTTAGGCTATGACAAAATTTGTATTGTGATACCTTTTGATGCAATAAAGACTGAATTCCATCATTTTTAAAGTTAGATTGAAGTGTGTTCCATGAACTTATGTATGGTAGTTAAGTGAATGTATGTTCCTTGTCTATGTCTAAGTTTTATCACCTTCATGAAGTGATTTTTAGCTCCCACATGTCATTATAAGTGCAATTTATAGTTTTTTCTTGATCTTGAAAGTGGATATCTACCCTCTCATGCTAGTTTGATAACTGATTCATGCCTTATTATGAAAGGCTCATGTAGGATTGATCTTATTTGGTCTTGAATGTGTCTCATAAGTGTGTCTTATGCAAAGTATAAATGTTCCAATTACTTGTGCATCACCCCATTTTACATGATTTCATACATTATTGTATATCTATATCTCTTTTCCAAGCAAGTGTTATATTAGGTCTAGTTTTGGTGGTAGATCCATAAGGAATCCAACCTTATCTATAGCTATGATCCATTATTAGGATACCCATAGCCTAGGATCAGTCCCATGTTGGACTAAATTTAATTAATAAGATCTGAACAATCCTCTTATTTAGCTAGGGTGTAATCTAGAACACCAACAGGTTCTACATAGGCTCGAAAGACAAAAAAACAAAGCTTTCAAAGTCAAATTGATATTGAAAGGACCAAGAAGGCTAGAATAAGGTCTATTCTACCATAAGACAACTTTTTGAACTAAAAAAAAAACCAAATTAGTTGAAAATACACATATAATTGGAAATTACAACCCTAACTGTACTCATAATGTAGGGTATAAGACTATGTAAATAGAATATGCATGCTAATCTACTCACCTTAACTATTCAACTGACCTTGCCAATTATATCAACTAATTTTATTTAATTAAATAATGCTTTTCTTAATTAATAATAATCTAATCCCCCTTCCCACTATATATTTCTCACACCATAATAACCTTTCTACATAACCCACATTATATTAATCCATTATTTATCATAACAATATACCATTAACCTATTAATTGCATTTCATTTAATCTCCACTTGCCCATTTTCTAATTTTAAATTCAAAATATAATATCTACCCCTACCCTTCCTACCCATAGCCTTTTCTAAAAGCCTAGTTTCGAAATCCTATCTAAAACCCTTATCTAATACTCATTAATCCCTAATGAAATCTATAGTTATCTTACTCTAGAAGCTTCCTCTAATCTCTCCTCTCCTCTAGAACCATCAAAATATAGAAGATTCTTAGGAATTTTAAATTATTTTTTATTCCCTCTACCACCCCTATAATTAATCATATAAAGCCCTTAGCTAGACTATCTGGAAAATACACAGGCTCACATAGCCTTCATACTCTCTCTCACATTGCATCTATAATCCTTGTTTTGAAACCAAAATTCATTAATCCTTTTGCATCGATTTGAAGTCTTGAAGACACCTTACCTTGCAATTAAACATCATATAATCAAATTATCTTGGATAACCATTGATGATATTGGAGGGAAGACTCAAGGAAGTAAGGTGATGGTAAGATTATTTTGATTGATTCCTCATTCTCTCTTTTTGATGTTTTGTAGATTTTGAGTGGATTAATAGCTTATTGTGATAAAGTTCAAATCTATTGTTCAAATTTTACAATCATACATTAGTGACCATAGTGGGAGATCTCCTTTGGACTAACCATTATGTGTGTGAGTTGTGAAAAATATAACTTAAAGGATTGGTTAGGAATAAATTAGGCTTAAAATTTAAAAAATTTCACATTCTAAGAGAGTCATGATTTTGTTTTGCAACTAGTGATTCTGCACCTAAGATTCTGCATGTGATAGTCATGGTTTTGACTTGAACATGCAACTTAACCATTAACAACTAATTAGTATAAAAATTTATTAACCATTTTCAAAATTGATTATATATAATTGTGTTTTTGATTTCCATCTATGATTTTGCTTCTACTAGTCATAATTTTAATTTAAGCTATACACTAATCCGTATCTAATTGATTGGCATTAAAACTTTGGATTTTCTAGTTTTTGTGCCCCTTGATTGATCATGTGACCTTATAGGAATAAGATAGAACTTTGCTAGTTCTAAAATAATATCTTTACACAAAGAAAAATTAATTATTGGGACATGTATTATTGATTTATATAAGTAATTTTGATTGATAGTTAAGGTTTTGATTTGGACTCAATCTAAATCATATACATTACATTTTTGTTTCTTTTTGGCCTTATTGTTCTTCATTTGACCTTGTTCTAGTTGTAAGAAAGGAAAAAATCTATCTAGATAAGATCTTTACCTCTTGATCAACCTCTTTGGAATCTTATTCAACATCCCTTATAAGAAGAAGTGATAATGATTTTAAATCCTGATTTTGATATAATTAATTATAATTTTAGTTTTCATTATATACTTGTAAATAGTCTAGTTTGGAAAAACAATAGTTCACTATTATCTTATAAGTGATTTTTAGTCCTTTTATATTTTTTATATACTCTAGTTTTTATATAAATGCAAAATCACCTCTAGTTAATAGTGGTTTTCATTAGAAGTGATTTTGACTTATTCATAAGTAGAATTTTATAAATAGTCATATGCGATAGCATTTAATATAATCTTGTTTTAAATTTCACCAGTATTTTTTGTTGCCTATTCTTTATTTTAGTTAAACCATTATTCTATTTTCTTAGAATTTTTAATATTGCTTGTCGCTTTCTATAATTTTGTTTAACAATTTCAATTTTGTATAAGCCATAAGTGATTTTAAATAGATAACCATGCAATAACCATCTACTAACCGCTTACAAAATCACTTATTTCCTATCTATGATTTGAAATGCTAATTGTGATTTTTCCTTTCTATAAGTGATTTTGAATATTTTGATTGTGTATAACTGTGCAGAAGCAATTTTTAGGAATCAAGAGGAAATTTTGACTTATAAGTGTTTTATCAAAACTAATAAAAAAATTTAGTGTAGGATAAATAAGTGGAAGACCATAAATTAAATTTATAACCTATTTATTTTTAGGACCAAAATGTGGGTTTGAGATTTAGGCTTTTGAAATCTCTTTGTTTGTTTGGTTTATTTATCACAATAAAATAAGTGGTTAAATAAATTTTATTGTGTGCCTGTGTTAACTAATTAATTTTTATTTTATAGGGTGAAACATGACATGGAATTAATCCCCACACACTTATATAGTTTTTAAGGGGTTGGTGATGTGGTTATCATCACTGCACATTCAACCACAATACATGTTTTGATGAAGTCCAAAATGCAGGGAAAATTATCATTAGGCCAAAAGATTAAACCCATATAGGTCATAGGTGAAGGAAAGGAGTTAAATTTATAACCCAAGCATTAAAAAAAACCCTATACAAAGTTGGGCCCCATGTATGTAGTGTCTATCATAAATGCCCCTAATAAGCCTGCATAGCCTAGAAAAAGACCTTTAACCATAACAATGACTTATTGTCAGAGTCAGTATCAACTCCCAAGTGACCATCATGTGTGGATGGGGTTGAGAGGGTTTAGGAGATTACATACCATATCACCAGCCTAAAACCTCACTTACAAAGCTATTAGATATTGTAGTCATTGGGTTATACTTCTGAATTGGTTTACTAAATAATAGGGCTTGTGATTTTCTTTATTATGTATGTTGTACTAAACCAGTACTATTTATGAGCTGGCTCAACCTTTTACCCTTCACATTTAAAAAACTTAGAAATCATTATGACATACTTCTCCCATCTAGGACTTGGCTTAACTTATATTCATCTTTTTCTCATCCTCATCCCTTCATTATTTCTATTCTCCAAAATCTTGAGAATTATATTTACCTTGTGATTAAGCTATAGTAGTCATCTATCCTCTCTTAAAAGTCTAGTAATCATCATACTCATTATTCCATCCATTCCAAAAATATTACTTTAATCAAGAAATTTCAAGCTATAACTTTCCTAGATTTCATCTAGCATAGTATCATCTTGTCATCTTGCCTATTCATAACTATCCCTATCTAGTCATAATCTTACTAGTGTGAAAATAGGTACCTAGTCATCTTGTCATCTAGTCCTCTTTCTGGATTGGATCTCTATAGATTTGACATATTGGTAATACTTGGTCATTATAATATATGTCCTTAGTCTCAAAATCTAAATCTCATCCCATCCAATATCAAATATAAACATTTTGACCATTCTATCTTAAAACCAAGACACTTTATTACTCAATAATCATATTTGTTCTCACCTTATATCAAATTAACATCTATAATGTCTATCTCATTGAGTGTCATCTACTATTCCTATCAAAACTCATGCACAAGTCCTAAGATTAGGATAATGATAAAATTATGAATATGACATCTTAAGGACATTAGGTGAATAAAGTAGGGATAATGAAGAAAACTAAAGTCATATGCATACTCTTGGAGGAGAGTAAAGAATTAATAATGAATTATTCAATAATGATGAGATTAGAGATCAATTTGACCAATATATATGAGAATTGAGACCAAATATTATCCCAATTTATTAGAATGGGAAGTAAATTACCCCTACATTTAATCTTAATCTCCTATAACATTTGATCTAAACACCACCTAGACATAATGCTCCTCCCTACCAACATGTTATAAAATAAGATAGGGGAAATCTTGAGCTAGTAGATTATGAAAAAGAATTAGATGAAGAAGAAAATCCTTAATATAATCATATTGCAGCTAATAAAGGGATATATACCTTGGAGGATGATCTAGACCAACTCACCCAACAAGTCAATTCACAAGAATCTCAAATTCATTCCAAATATGATAAACCCACATAACCTAAGAGAGTAATTGAAATCTTTATAAACACTAACATTGATCCATTAAATCCAAAATCAAGACAAACCAGTTATTCCAATCCTTTGATGGACACTTCCTTTGCCCAAGACTAGAAAATGATGAAGGCAACTCTTCAATAGATAGATCTTCAAACTCAAGTAATGAAGTATAGATATGAAGATTTTTGTACATCCCTAATACATATGAGTATTTTATAGATACCCTTTCCATCACATTTCAAAATTCCAAAATTTGAAAAATATAAGGGGAAAGGAGACCTACATGACCACACCAAAGAATTTTATGTAGCATGTCATGGGGTCACTTACAATTATGCTTACTTGCTTCTTCGCTTTCACAAAAGTCTCACAGGACCTACTTTGGAATGGTTTATGTATTTACCTACAGGGTCCATTACCACATTTGAAGAATTAACAATAAAATTTATAAGACACTTTTCCTTTAACATTGAGCATATAATTTATTTTATCAATTTTTATAATATAAAACAAAGGAGCAGAAAGCGTCTTGTATATTTATTACGTCCATGGAGAAGCCTAGATAGTCCTTTTTAATGTACTATCATAGAGAAATAAGTATCTAAAATCTTCATTAACAATCTTAATCTAGAATTAAAATATCAATTAAAATTAAAATGTGCCAAGTCATTTGATGAGATTATAGAAAAGGGTATCCAAATTAAAAAATCACTTATTGAAAGAGGGAATTCAAGTTATATACCCAAAATAAACAAAATCAAAATCAAGATAATGCTTCTTTGGTTAATCCTACGATCTTTAATAAAGATAAGAATGTTTTTTGGGAAGGAGTTACTTATTATAAACATGTATAAATAGTGTAAAATTCTTCCCCTATGACCAAAAACCAAAATATATCTAGCATCACTGTACCAAAAAGGAAGCCAAGAACTAGAATGAGAAAAAGCCATCTTACATGTCTTGGTGTGCCATTTGAGATGGTCCTGAATAAATTAATTGATGCTAATATGATAGCTCTCCCAGAAATCAGAACTTAGGATGACAATAAGCCACATCTTGAAGAGTATCATGAAGATTAATTTTATCATTATCATCAATTGAAATGGCATGATACTCAAAAGTGTATGCAGTTACAACATTTCATCCAAGATTTGATAGAAAAATGAGAGATAGAGATTGAAGGTGAAAGCCATTTAGGCCAATCTAAAAATCAATAATTAGGAATATATTAGGATCCCTTACTAAATCATGATAAAAAAAATAGAAGAAAAAATCAAGGGATCAAGTGTTAGAGTATGCATTTCATGCATTTTCTCACATTTTCTAGTGTATTAGATAGCTATTTTGTCTTGTAATGAGTTTTTCCTATGCAAGGATTTATCCCACATTGGCAGTTTACCTAGCTTGATATTTCACCTTGCCTATCTATATAATATATTTCCTTTGTACTAACATGCTTCATTATAATTCATTTTAAATAATATATGATTTACCTTATTTTTGCATATCATATCTGTATCTTCTTTGTGTAATGTTTTGTTGCTAATACTTTAGATTCTTGGGTTGGAATGACTTTACCATTCCTAACATGGTACCAGATCCCTAAATAAGTTACAACCATCCAAAAGCTTGTAATTTAAAGATAATTTTGTTCCACTCCCCTCGTTGCTACTTCTTCCCTTGTCATAGAGAGAAAGCCTAGAAGAGAGGCATGTGAGGATATCTTGGCACCCTTTTTAAAGAATTTTCAAAGATTTTAAAGATTTTCATCAATTTTAAAGCTCTTGATTTCAAGTTTCACATGGAGATCTACTTCTTTTCACCTGATCTACTAGCTTGGCACTTTGAGGCTAGGCATTGGATTTGCAAGATTTACATTGTATCTTCTTGTGAGAGAAATGTGCTTTCCTTTCATACTAGTAGATCTTGTTTGCTACATTGAATCTAAGACTTTGGTATTGGTTCTATTTTGGCATAGAATTTTGGTGCTTTTCCTTTTCTTCAGTAGATTAGATCTACATAGGCACTTTTCTTATCTATGTTTTCTATTTACTACATTAGATTAGCTTGTGAAAAGATCTTGGTTTGCCATTAACATGGAGTTTTTCAATTTTTATTTTGAATAAATTTACTTCTACATTGCAATTTTTTCTCACCCTTGAATTTTTAATAGTGGAATAATTTTTTCAACCTTTGGTTCAAAATTTGATTGTAAAGGAAAGGCATTGGACTCATATTCTCTCCTTCAAAGTTTTGAAGCATTGAAATCTATATTGTGGCATCCCTTTTTAATCTGATTTTCAAATTTTCCAGTAATGTGGCATTGAAATTTAACCTTAGCATTAGAGAAGGAGGAGATATAAGGAAGGAGAATAAAGGCACTATTGTTGTATTTTTTTCTTTTTCTTTTTTTTGGGTCTCATATCTTCTAGTAAGATATAGGCATATAAGAAGGGATAGGCATTGAAAATATGAGCCAAACATCATTTTCCAAGCATTATTTTCCACAAATAAGGCATTAGAATTGCTTGTGTGAGCCATTGGATCTACATAAGATCTATATTCTATTGCATTAGATCTACTTGTGGGAGATTTGGAGATAAAAAAATAGTATTTTTTCTTTTTCTCTCATCAAAACCAACTGTCCATTAATTTTTTTGCTTTTATAAGCTGATTTTTTGCCTCAGGGGGAAGAAAAGTTTTCTTATGCAAGCATAACATTAACTAGGAGGATCATTTTCATGTCAGTGGATGTTTCTAAGTTTGTATTTCAATTATGGTTCTATTTAGTGGTTGGATGACTATGTTTTTTTCTAATTTAGTCACAAATTCTAGTTTGTAGTGAGTTTTTAATGTATAGACCCATTTTATAGGAAATCATAACACTTGTAACTTTTGAACCGTAACTTGTATTTGAGTTCTATTTTTTTAAAGGTTCATGTTTTTTTATTATCTATCTATTGGTGTCATGAAATTATAAAAACACACTAATTTTTTAAAGTGCTAAAATGGGGGGCATCCTATAATATAATCTTTTGGGAGGTTGTCTCAGTGTCAATTTTGTTCACCCTTTGCATTATTTTTGTTCTTGGTGATTAGTTATCATGGATTCTAATTCTAGTGTTGACTATTACTAGCCTTTGAGTACATAAAATACCACACATGGAGACCTCAAATGAGGAAATCTATATACAATAGCCTATTAGGTTTGTTCATGATTCTTCTTTTATTTATCGACTTAGGTGGTTTATTTATGGTCTAAAATAGGCCCCTCAAGTTTTGTATGAGAAAATGGATTCATTTATTTTCACCACTAGATTTTTCTCTACCACACTAATCCTATAGTGTATATTTATTATATTAGAGAGGAAATTGTTATTTTTGTCTTGCATCTTGATGATCTACTTCTCACAAGCAGCTCCTTATCTCAGATTTAGACTATTCAATAGGTACTTTCATCATAGTTTGACATGACAAATCTTGGACTTTTACATTTTTCCTTGGTTTAAAAATTTCACAAATAGACATAGGGATCCATTTTAGTTATCAAAATTATACCCTTGATCTTCTTCAACATTTTGGCATGGTTGATTATAAGCCAAATCCTTCTCCTTTTTAGTCTAAATTGACTTTCACTACCTCTTGTACTAATCCACTTTTTTATTGTATATTTTATAGGCATATGGTTTGGATTCTTATATATTTGACCCATACTTACCCTGACATTTCATTTGTAGTTGGGCTTGTATCTAGGTTTGCACATAACCCTCATGACAATCATTGGGAAGCTATTAAGAGGATTTTATGGTATCTGCAAGGCACTAATAATTTTGGATTACACTACACTAGAGGTTATACTCATTTGGTTAAATATAATGATTTAGATTGGATAGGTTCTATTGTTTATAGACACTTCTACCTACATCTTTTGTCTTGGTTCATCACCTATTACTTGGTTGTGCAAGAAGTAATAAGCTATTACACTTTCATCTATAGAGGATGAGTACATGGAAAAAGTTAAAATGAGTCAAGTTATTTGGCTTCATCAGTTGTTGATAGAGTTTGGCTTCATGTAAGATTCACCCATTATACTTTGGTATGATAACTAGAGTGCAATTCATATATCTATCAACCTACTTGAGCATTAATGGACTAAGCACATTGAGGTACATGCACTTCATTTATCATCACATTCAATATGGTTTTATTATCTTGGATTACATTCCAACTCAGTATAAGGTAATAGACATCTTCATGAAGCCTTTTGCATCATCTCATTTCTTTAAGTTATGTGGCATGCTTGAGGTTTTAAAAGTTGTCCTTGGGGGGTGTTCATGAGGACATATTCTATCTTAATTTCATGGATACATATGTTACATGAGTACCTTATCATTCCTATTTATTTGGAATCATATTGTGGATATGACACTAATTATTTTTTGGCTTTTGTTAGCCCCTATATTTTCTTAAGGGGGGGGTGTTAGAGTATGTATTTCATTATACTCACATTTTATAGTGTACTAGATAGCTATTTAATCTTCTAGTGAGTTTTTTCTATGTGAGGATTTATCTCACATTGATCAATTTAGCTAGTTCAATATTTTGCCTTCTCATATATGCAAGTGCTTTCCTTTGTACTAGCATGTTTCATTATGCTTCATTTTGAATAATATATCATTTGATTTGATTTTTAATATCATATCTATAACTTCCTTGTGTGATGTTTTGTTACTAACACTTCAAATTTTTGGGTTGGAATACTTTACCATTCTTAACATCAAGGTCAAGCCTCTAGTTATAATAAAATTAACTACCATACCATCCCATATCACCACATCAATACCATTAAAATAAGAAAACCACAAGATCCCCAAAATCTACCTTATCCTATCCTTATAATTAATAGGGACACTTCAAATTATGTAGTTACCATAAGATGTGGTAAAATACAATTTCCTAGAGTACCTCTTAAAGACTCACCCTCTCACTCATCTCAAAAAATTGTTATCCCTAAGAAAACTCCTAATAATCCTAATAAAACATATGACATTATTCAACAATTAGAGAAGACTCCTACTCATATTTCTATCATATATCTTCTCAAGACTTCATCTGTTTATAAAAAAATATTAAATCATATCTTAAATAAATCAAAGGTTCCTAAGGATATTGATACTAATCAATTCCAAGCTTTAGAAGGTCATGTGTCCCCATCACAACAAATCACATTTAGTTCCCAGGACATACCACCAATATGCCCTCATCATAACTACCCCATATTCATATAAATATCAATTGCCAAACATAAAATCCCATGGGTTATTAAAGATAGAGGATACACTTTAAACTTATGAAATATCAAGTTTATAAAAAAATAGGATATTCAAAATCATCTCTAGGGACTACTTTGATCATGATAAAGGTTTATTATGATAATGAGCAACTGTCGATAGAAATAATATACCTTCCCATAGTAGTGTGATCTATATCTCATTAGACATTAATTCATGTAATAGATGTTGATATTCCATACAACATGCTTTTGGGATGCTTGTGGATCTATGGGATAAGAATGATGCCATCTACTCTTCATTAATGCCTTAAATTCCCACATTCAAGCATGGAGGTCACCATCCTAGCTGAAATTGAATAATTTAGTAGCTAATAAAAGGATCAAACTGTGATATTTATTATCTAATAACTCAAATTTCATCTTAAAACCCAAGAGTTATGAAATACATACATCCTAATATCCTATCACCTTCTTCCTTCGAGTCATCAGAGACTACCCATCTTAAAATCATCTCCAAGGGATGTGGAGAATATGAATATAAAACACTTTGTGTAGGATATATTCCACTATCCCCATGTAAATATGGGTCCCTTACTATGCGTAAATATAAATCTAATGTTTATTAGTTTGGGATGACTGTCTTCACCATCTAATGAATGTTATCAGAAGAACATTTTTAGGATCCTATGGTTCTTGGATAATTCACGAGGATGATTTACTTTGTTTTTAAAATAAAGAATATCCCAAAGTGCAAAAAATTCTTAAGAACATGAATTACATGGGTTGAGGGATAAGTTGAGAATAAAAAGGGATTTTATAACCTATCAATATTCAAGGACATCTAGGATGACTTGCCTTAGGAAACCAATCACCAGGCATCAACCTTGACACTTTCATCATAGACTCTTCTTTAATTATAAAAGAGTCAACCTTTGATGAATAATTTGAAATAGGTTATATCTATATCCTTTATAAAGATCTTTATAAAATCCCTACTGGGATTGACTTAGAATAACATGATTTTTTTTAAAAAATTAATCAATATATTATTTCATTAAATTTGACCATGAGAATATAATTAGTGATCCGGATAAAAAAATCTAAGTATGTTAATAGCAAAATAAGAATGTAACATCTATTTTTCAGTAATCACTATCATCAGATGAAATAAAACATAATTGAATGTAGAAAGTAATTATATATTTCTAGCCATGGCTCGTACAAACATGCATCCATTACTGTCATGGTATAATGAGTAAATAATTAAATCTCATCAAGGATAATGTTTAAATATTAATAAATACAATAAAATATATAGGATACAAGGCTCCATGGATAATGCATTTCTTGAACTCTAGTATCTATGGCAATCTTAAGTGTAGTCTCCAAGTAAGTACTATTGTGGGGAGGGAGAGAATCATCTAAAAACTTTTCCACACCAACCATAGAATATCTATCCCCTACATAATCCCCCATTAGGAATTTCCCTCCCTTCATAGATGAGTAGATAGTGATGGTGTGAGAATCTAGAGAGATAAGCTAGTACATGTGTGATGTAAGATTTCTAATACATGATGTGTACCATAAAGAAAATATGTTCTAACATGATATCACAAAACTATGTGAATCATACCTATTAAATGATAATTTCTAGCCAAACATTACTTTCACCAAAGTTTTCAATAGTTATTGATCTCTAAGATCAATCAAATTTATATACACCACTTGATCGGATTACCTTCACTTGACATTGGTGATGCTAGTAAGCTAGTGAAGTCCGACTCACTAATTACTTAGAACTAACAATACAAGATTTCGTTAACATGAATATTACCAACATACTCATATATATTAATTCCTAATACTAGGCATAAAATATTCTAAACATAGGAATAATCAAAATGCATACATTTAGTCTATCAAACGTATGAATGAATCTCCACTATATGATTTATCACATAATAATAAGCATGACAAGTATAGTTTATAGAACCTAGTATAATATATATTTAGATTATATATTTTTAATTTTTTTAAGTAGATTCAAATATGTATTATATTGTATGAAAAGCAATAATATCACAGTCTATCATTTTCATGAACACACTACTCAATTTCAACAACCAGTCATAATAAAGAAAGTCATAGTTCTCATGAAACATAATATTTTATTTAAACAAATTATTATATCTTATTAGACTAAATTCATATAGTTATATTTTTTCATCCTTTGGGATTCTATGACTTATTATTATTTATGACAGATATAGGTACAACTCTATATGTTGTATATGCATATGAGTATCTAAGTCCTCATATTGATATTTTTCATTTATAGGGGCACTTGTTCATACTAAATATATTCATGATATATATCATATATAAGTACTAATATATATGTGTGTGTGTGTGTGTGTGTGTGTGTGTGTGTGTGTGTGTGTGTGTGTGTGTGTGTGTGTGTGTGTGTCAATAGTCATTTAAAAATATGATCAAATACTTAATCATTATAACTTTCCTATTCCCAAAATATGTTAATGATCTATTATAAGATATTAACATTCTCAAAATATTAATGAACAAAGTATTATAGTAAATAGACTATTTATATCCATATTCTACTCTTCTTAAATCAAATCGCCATCTAGTTATAACATACAAACACTCACATAATTTATACAAGTAATTGATCTTCCTAAGATTAGTTCAATATAAATCATAAGTGTCAAAATAATTACTCAATCCAATAGATAACTATAGGTATACAAACATAACTTACAACTAATACTCTTTTAACATAGGTGGGATTAAAGCCATACACTCCATAAAACTAATTATTCTATTTCCTTATTTGACAATATATTTTACAATTATGATAATAGACCTTCTTTGCACAAGATCCCATATAGTATAAAACTTATAATTCAACTATATTTATAAATCTATACATGCATTCCATTTTATATATATACATATTTTGAAAAGGATCATGTTTTAAACTAATTTTAACCCAAAACCTATACATCTACTCAGTTTGAGGTCTAAGGGTGCATAGTTATGCTTTGTGTATAGTCATGGTTTGGGCAAATTCACATAGTTTAATACTTTACTATATGAAATGACTAATATTATAATTTTATTAATGTCAATATCAAGTTTATCTATTATTAATGAATAAATAAGTGATAACTTTAGTGATGTATATACTTATAATCACATTAGTATCATAGCTAATGTATATGTTAATTACATTAGTATCTGATCAATAACATGTGCTCAGATTAATATGTGCTAATCAATAATGTATACACTTGTAATATGTTCATATTTATACAGCTCGATGTACTTCATATTTAGATTGCCCTTATATTATCTAGATCGTTATATATATATATATATATATATATATATATATATATATATATATATATATATATATATATATATATATATATATATTACTTATCACTATATACCTTCTATATATTCTCTACATGTAATCACTATATATATTATATATTCTTTAATATATATACCTACATATCACTATATAAATAGATCACCACATATATACATATATACAAATCATGATGTTTGAATTGTATTGATTACGAGGTTGGTATTTGTATTGCATATATATAATCTCCTATATTTGGGAATTAAATACATATAAATCACTATATATACACATACATTCCTATGTAGTGATTTTGGCTTAATATACATATTTTTTTTTATATTTCCATAGAGATAACATAGCCTACCTTGCAAATATTTTAAACTAGAATGACATGATCTAGAAAATCTTCCTCCCTTCACCTTGATGCTCCTCTTCTCCAAGTCACTCCACTCCTCTTCACATGTTGTACCTTTCCTACCTCCCTTGCACTCTCTTCTCCTCTTCTCTTATTCCCTTCTTATCCTTCCATGTCCACTACCAACTTTCCTTTATTTATTTATTTCTTTTTTGTGAATATCTTGTGCTTTTTTTAAGGCTCACCCATTTAAAGCTTGCCATTCTTTTTTTATTTTTTGATTTATTCTAATTCAATTTATTTCTTGATTATTTATTTTATTTCCTAATTATAAAAATCCACTATAATTGCTAATTATAACACAATATAGTGCAATTGATAATTATAACATAATTGATTTATTTGTTACTAAATTAATATAGGTAAACAATCATCATAACTTAAGGATAATATGAATAATATAAAGTTAATATTATTATTTTAAATCTGAAATGATGAATTAACAAATATTATAATGATTCAATAATTCATTTGGCGTTGGATCACATGCACATTCATTTGGCCTTGGATCTAAGGATTTAACAATTCATTGATATCCAAGTGGTGGATGACCTTGTTGCCTATGGTATGTTATTGAGTAGAGATTGGTTGAGGACACTCAATGGCTATATGGAAACTAATTTTTATCATGTGGTTTCCATGGCTTGGTCTTCCTAACCATATCAAGATTAATTAAGAACTGAAGATGACACCTATGATCACCGAGTATAACCAAAAAATAAGGTTTTATGTGAAGATTCATAACCTAGGGTATACACATCATCATGAGGATAAATAGAATCTAGATGAGACATATTAATCAATATGATGATGGTTTAAAATAATTTTAAATTTGAAGAATTGGACCAATTGGATGAAGAAGACGTATATGGTGCCCTTGATATTACCTTAATTTAGAATGATTCTCTAGCATGTGAGAGTTTGAAATATGATGAATCGAATAGGAATTAAAGGTTTTTAGGTTTTTCATATGATGAGATAGCCATGGTGGGTGACTCTCTCCTATCTTCTCCCACATAAGAATTATCCATAACATCTTCATCAACTGAAAGGCTTAGTGTGTGCTCAATGCTAAATGAATCCACCAATTAGGGCTACCTAAATTTGAATAAAATATCTAGTTTAGGATCCTTTGATTTTGAAATTATAAACCTGAATACTACTATTCCTACCCCTTATAGTGATGATCTAGATGAGAGGCTATCACTAATTTATAAATAGAGGATATCTTTGATCAAGAATGATAAGGTATTTTATATATGTTGTTTATTAGTTTCCCCTATTATTTAGAACCAAAATATAAATCCATCACTAATGGAAAAAATAGTGATTGCATGCCCAATATCTAGTAGACATATAGATAAGTTAACTTTGCAGTAGAAATTTCCTAGCATGGATCACGAAGACCCATGGCAGAGTCTAATTTATGGAAATTAAAGTTTTATGGTTCCAAATACAAAATTAAATATGGTGCTAGAGTAAAATTAATCAATCTAAGACAAAAATATTAACTAGCTTAATACCCCCTAAAATTTGATTATGCAAGTAATGTACCTAAGTATAAGGTGTTGGTCTATGGAGTTTAGTTTACCTTGGGAAAGAAGGTCAATAACATTCAGGTACTAGGTGAATTTGAGCTAGTGATTAAGGAGGTGAAGAGAATCTATTCATATAATGACATGTGATTTTAAAAGTACTAAAATTTATTTTAGAACCTAATTGAATATTTCAATGTATTTGGTATTTAAACTTTATCTAGACAAAAAAATACATAGTAGATGCACTAGCTACTACAATAAGTACACTAAATCCCATTCCTAATTTAAGGATGAGAAAATTCTCATTAGAGATGGTTTCTACCCCCTAAATATTATATAGTAGAACCAATTTATAGGTTTTGAATGAGGACCAACAAATATTGGACTTCATCACCAATACATAGGTGTTTTCTAATTAGGTTATGATGAATATGGTCAAGAAGTATTTGAGCTAAATGAGGATAGGATCATGAATATCAAGATAAATAACATACCCAAAGGGATGGTTTTATGAGAGTATATTTGACATGGATTATAAAAAGGAAAAGGATAATTCTACCCTCATTATGAGAATGTTACATGAACATTTCAAATTGGGCAATGCAAATGATCCAAAAAGTGTGCTTCTAGGAATATAAAGTACCCTAGAACAAAAGTGGGAAATGGAAAAAGACCTTAGAAATTTCATAGATGTGATTACATGGATTTATTAAGATATAAAATTCATCAACACCTCCATCTTAACATAAACCATCCCCCTAAATTTAGGAGTTGGGCCATTCAAGTAGAGATAAAGGCCAGTTAATCTACTCCATGAGCCACTAATCTTAAAAAAAATGTATAAATTACTTGTAGTAAGGATCATATTTATATTTAGGCACTCTGCATGGGTTATGAACTTGGTGCTGGTGAGGAAGAATAATGAGGAGATCATACTTCGTGTGGATTTCAAAAAATTG
This sequence comes from Torreya grandis, assembly GCA_037957365.1. Lineage (NCBI taxonomy): Eukaryota > Viridiplantae > Streptophyta > Pinopsida > Cupressales > Taxaceae > Torreya > Torreya grandis. The sequence continues at coordinate 999,719 of JARHVA010005764.1, forward strand.
AATAAGGCATCTAAAAAGGATAACTACCCCTTTCCCTCATTAGATAAAATTTTAAAAATTGTGAATGTATATGAAATGATGTCCTTATTAATGGATAATCCAATTAAAATCAGGTAGTACTCAACTATGAGGATTAGATTAAAATAATGTTCAAAACTAGGTGGAGCACCTTCACTTATAAGAGAATGAATATTGGACTCATTAATGTTAGTGCTAAATTTCAAAGAGTTGTGGACATAGATTTCAAAGACTTTATGGGAAAGTGTATTATGGTATATATGGATGACATAATACTCTTATCCAAGCATAGAAGAGACCATGTCAGATATTTGAGGAGGGTACTACAAAGATGTAAGGGTCATAGGATCTTGTTGAACCTAAAGAGGCATATATTTGGCATCATAGAGAGGAATCTATTAGGACATTTAATTTTTTATAAGGGTATATAAATAGACCCTAAGAGGATATAATCTATTCTAAAAATCCCATTGCTCAGCAATAAGGAATTGAATTCATTCTTTGACAATGTTAAATTCCTAAGGAAGTTTATCTCAAGATTTATAGAGATAGTTAGATCATTGAATACCATGATTAAAAAGGATGCTAAAATTGAGTGGATAATTTAAGTGTAGGTATATTTCACTAAAATTAAAGAGGAAATTATGAAGACATTGGTATTCATCATCCCTAACTACACCCAACCTTTTTATATTTACTCCACTTTAGAGTATTCAATTTCTATTATTTTAACCCAACGAAAAGGTGCAAGGGATGAGAAACATGTTTCATTTATGATATATATTTTAATAAAATTGGAATTGAGAGATATTATGATGGATAATCAGGCCTTTGTACTAAACAAGGCTATCAATAAATTTTGTCCTTACATATTACATAATAAAGTCTTCATTGTTTTACTTGATCCAAAAGTCAAAGCCATGCTAATGAAAAAACAATTGGGTGAGAAAGGAGGCATGTGGATGACTTGATATAGGTATAGTCCACTGGGGGGGTGAATAAGTGGTTACAAACCTTTATTCCAATCCTTGTTATTTTCTAAACCTCTTAAACAATCTTATCAACACATATGAGAAGCACAAGATAGAGAGATCAAGCAATAAAGACACAAGATATACTGTGGGAAACCCTCATGGGGTATAAAAACCACTCTCAAGCCTAAAATAATAATGGACTATTGTCTTATAAAGATGGAGAAAATAAGAGGCTTTAGTGAAGCACCCACTTCATAAAGAGCACTAACCCATAAAGTTGACAAGCACCAAATTACCTAAGATGTTGAGAACCAACACAACACCTATCTAATAAACAATTATTTAAATATGATTGCTTCTCTATCTAATTGAGAAACCCTACATGAACACTCTTCTTCAATTATACAACTTCACACAAGTCACCAACACCAAGCTATCACTTCAACACAAGCAAATAACCCCTTCACAAATATTTTACTTATATTCAAATATGCACTCATAAATATGATAAAAATAATCAATAAAATCAGAAAATTATGCTGAATATAATGAAATATTTATTTACTAAAACTCATACAAACATTGGTCACTAAGACCCTCAACAACCTTCACACAAGGTCTTCAAATAACAACACACACATTTGCTTGTATAACTTTTTCACACACCTAAAAGTCACAAAACACTTTGTATATATAACATTGTCTATTATGGTAAGCCATATAAATTTATAATATCTTAGGAATAATTATTCATGTCCCCCAAGGTTGGCCATGATCCTCTACACAAGCTTTCTAAACCATACCATGAGCTCATGTCACAAATACCTTACACATGAAGCATAACACCAATTATGTGGCTATATTTGACTAAATGAAGATTATTAAAATATTAAAAATATCTATAAAAATATTTAAATGAGTCTTAAACACTCTCTAATCATAAAAAACACTTGATGTGACCATGTACCCTACAAACAAACTCAATCAACCAAAACAGGTTCTTTTTGCTAGCAAAACCATCATGGTCAACTATGAGTCAACCATTCAATCATCTCCAAGTAACTAGGAACAATAATAAATTCATAGACAGAGGAAATACATCCTCTAAAATACCTCAAAGATCTTAGACCCATTCTTACTCATTGATTAGGCCTTCCAATTCCTCTTTTCACTCTAATCACTCTTTCTCACTTATGACACCATTTTCTTCATATTGACTAGTCAAATTTAACCTTATATAAATTTGACATATAAATATGAATACTCATAAAAATTTTCATTTTAGTTTGGGACAAGTCCTAATATTCAACAATCATCCACTATATCATCTAGTCATTGACATAATTCTTCATAAAAAATAAAAATACTATTAACAACCCATTTTATGTGTGACCCACACACTGTCAAGAGACAAAAAAAAATTTATAAAAAACTTTAAGGAGTAATATAAAATGTATAATCATATTATTTTATCACCTAATCCATCCTTATCCCAAACCATCAAGATCTTCTCAATCAGTCTAAGATTAGGGTTTTTGCACATAAAAACCTACTTAGCTTCTTAACAATCATTCATAAAGGATAGGATATTAGTCTATGAAATAATGATTGGAGAATATTATTAGAGACCCTAAAAAACATATACAAAATTATTATCTACCCATGCATACCCTAAACATATAATGAACACAAGAAAGTTCTTCTCGGGCTCACTAGACACCTTTCTAGCACCTCTTGAAGTCATAGAATCCTTTTTTTGATTTTTTTACTTCAAAATTTGACCTATGACTTGGGAAATAAACTTTAAAACTCATTTCTCATCATATAACATGTATATATAAGCTTAACCACTCTAAAATCACTCTTTAACCCTTCATAAACCCTCACTAGCCTACCTAGGCCAACTAGGCCAATATCAAAGCTATTATGTAGAACACTTTTCATCTCTTTAAAATCATAAAAATGACCTCTTAACACCCTATACATGTATAACATGTATATTCCAGGAATATTGAGCTCCTTATCATGTCACACAAACCATAGTGCTCAAAACCCCCTAGGCAATCATGCATGATCAAGCCCACAAGGCATAAACTAAACTGCACACTTCATGAAAGTCACATGAATTCAAAATTTGAGCATATAAAACATTAGTAACAATTAAAACATCATCATACAAGGCTCCATTCAGCCATACATCATCCACTGAGGAAACCCATGCATACCCTACATGTATCACATTACTTTAAGTACATTAGGCCACCATGCTCTAACTCAATCTAACCTGTTAGACCACTTTATCATCACAAATGCCACTTGTAATAAATGACAACACATGTATCAATATCCCAACAATATCCCCCTTTGTCATTGATGGCAACATTGCAAAACTTTTCCCCCTTTGCCAAAATGACAAAGTGGACTCTCTTCAACACTAGGCACCATAAAAAACAAGAAAATGAGTTATAATAAACTCATGAAATCATGCTCACCTATAGGAAATATTTTGAAAATTGACCATTTAGTCTTCAAATAGGCACAACTCCCCTTTGGAAGATGCTCTCACTCAGAAACTACTCTTGAACTATCAAGATCCTTGGACCTACTTAAGAAATGTAAGATAATATGGCTCCCCCTAGGACCCTGATCCATCTTGAAGGCTCCCCCTTAGTCTTCAAAACCAATTCATACCTATCTCTCTCTTATCCTTTGTATTTTGAACAAAATTTGCAAAAACTATTCATTTGTTCACTAGGCCTATTAGAACTCCTTCTAGCCCTACTCGACCACTATAGACCTCATAACTCTCTATGTGTGTACTTTTAGATCATGAAAAATTGTATCTAGATCAATCTCATATGATCCTTTATGAATACCAAAAAATCATCACTCAGATCCATCTCTATAACATACTTCCTTCACAAAACTACTAGCTAATTAGCCCTCTATTTGGACAAATTAACCCCCATAGAACCAACTGTACACTTTTATAAATCTATGAGGACCTTTTTTTTATCACCCATTAGGCCATTCTAGCTTATAAATAATCCTTATACCCCAACTCCATATGAAAACCACTTTTCTAGCATACACCAAAACATAATAATCTCAAGAGTAAATGGGTCGAATTTCCTATCTTTGGTCAACACCATGGCTTGAAACTACTCCCATACTTTTAGGTCACCTAGCCACACATGAGGAAAAAAATTTAATCTCCCACTCCATGGGAAACATATAATTCCTGCAGCTTGGTTTTGACTTTCTCCTCTTTGGGTCAAAATAGGGTCAACAGTGAGCACATAAAATTCAAAATTTTCTTCAAAAACACCTTTGATGCATGAATCTAGCTAGAACATCTTATAATGAGTTATTTAAATATTTATAGGTCATTTAATCACCTAGGTACATCTTCAAATTCCATTTTCCATATGCAATCAACCAGCTCTACCTTCAAAAAGAATACCTACAATAGTCAACTTGATCAAAGCACAGAAAATTGACCAAAGCACCATCTTCAAATATTTTAAGCACTTCATCTACTTTGTCTTATCAAGATCAGTCAACATTACCATTTTATTTGCCTCCAAGAACACATAAACATAAATTTTTTTGCACTTTGGGCTCATACAAGTCAAAGAAAACTAACAAAATTTGTTACTCCATACTTTTGACCACAAAATACACATCTAAGCACCATAGAAGCTAAAACCACTTATAAATGATACATTCAAACCTTATTCATGTTCCCATATAATCCACTCAACCAAGGCATGAAAAATTGATCAAAATGACACTTTAGGACCAAAGGACTTAAACATACCTCTTGAACAAATCATCTTGTTTCTTCATCTATAGGAGTCTCTTGTGAAGCATAGATAGAGACCTTCACTCTTTAAAGATTAAAAAACACCAAAAATATTACCAATATACCATTTCTCACTCCAAAAAATATCCATGATACTTGGAACACTAACTCACCTCATGAACCAAGCTATTTTAGCCTACTCACTATTAGGCCTTAAAACACAAAAAACACTATCTCACACATCTGAAGTGTATGCTCAATTATTACACACAAACATATGATTAAATAACATTAATTTGTCCTCTATGACCTAAAAAACATCACCAAAATTATTTAGCTTCACTAAATAGGTTTTAAGCATCCAAAAAACACCACTATCATAGGCTCACTCAATTTTAGTAAAACATAATCAAATTACATTTATGAAATATTCATGTTTAGAACTTGTAGGAGTGATTCCAAGATGTCACATTCACATGGATAGAACCTGAGTTACCTAAAAAAACTTTCCATGTCCTTTAGGCATCAACACTTAGGCCACAAGGCCTTAAGAACTCTCCTCTTACAAGCTTATTCATAATTGTAAGTGCACCCAAAAACTATCTTGACAAACTGAGAGAGAAACATGTCTTATCATCTTAACTAAGATCACCCAATCACTCAAGAAGATTATCTAAGACTTAAAAAAATTCATCATGTTATTTTAAAATAAAAACACATGGCAAAGTACCTAAAAACCATACTTGTAAGAAGCTTACTCCAATCTGCCAATGTACTTTAAAACTTAGTCAACAAAGATTTGACCCTCAACATAAACATGAAAACTTCCATTGAAACTTAATGCATAAATAATAACCTTAGACCTGTTAAACATACCTTTATGTAATTATCCACTAAGTTTAGATATCACATATTAGTCTTTTAGACCAATCTCATTGTCTTCCCTCTCATAGTCACTTATACAGTCATGGTCTGCAACTTTGTTAAACAATTGTGATCATCACATATAATTAGTAAAAAATAAAAAATAATGATGAGATTATTCAAGGATACTAATCACACTCCATGATCATTGGTTTATCCTTAAACCATGATTTTACATCCCTAAATTTCTTCTCACTTAGACTAACTTTTTATCACTATTTTCATTATTTGTAGTCTAGTGATAGGAAAAATTTATTGCTCAAGATTATTGAGATAGTAAACATAAATTTCAAAATAAAATACATGGATATCAATATCAATTATTTACCTTAAATCTCTAATGACTCTCATGCATTGACTCAATCAAACCTACTTGTAGTACCAAAATCTTTAGAAACAAGCATATTTTTATATCTTTTGCTCACCACCCTATCACACCAATGCCACCTAATGATTCCTATAGTATTACTATACAAATTTAAATAGTAATTTTTTTTTCAAAAAATCCATTTAAGGCCATATCCAACTAGCTTTCTCTAATCGAGTCACTATAAGGGTTTCTAGGAGGGTTTTGACTAGTTTACATTCTTAACGAATGTTCATAAAGATCTATCCCTCAATCCACTAAAAAATATTTGGAAATAATTATTAGTTACATGTTATACCTCTCCAAAAAGGCTTATGTCACCATAAAAACTCTATACATTCCAATTAGCATCACAAACTTCTTCTCGGGTTAGGAAACCTCTATTTTTCATGTACAAAATACTTCCTAATGTATTATCTTTCTTTCTCTTCCTCCTTAGGGCTTGAAACTTATTAAAAACCTTTGAAAAACCATTTAATACCATAATCCATGATTACATGAGCTATGTCATTCTGGGATCTTACCTTGACCCTCCGTTTGGACCTCACTAGGTCATTATGCATACTAGGTCTAGGACTGCAAACTAAGGTAACCACCTTGAAACTTCTTCAAATGATCTCAAAACCTCAGACACATGTCATAAAACTTCATTAAGTGATACAAATATTCCAAAATTATTCTCCCTAGTCTCATCTTGATCAACACACTAGGCTACCAAGCCTTATGTCAACATATTGTTCACATTTCTTCTTTGTAAGCTTTCTCTAAGCACATTTCCTCACAAGAGCTTCTTATTATTCTTTTTTTCTATTGCCCTATACTCAAGTTTTTGGAAAAACAACCAATAACCAAAGGAAATGACATACCTTGTAGAATAAACAATATAATTTTCCCATACCCTTTGGCCTATGGCAACCATTAAAACTTCCTTTAAGATTTCTACCTTGATCATCAAGATGCATATGTCTCAACTAATGATTCTTATTTATTTACTTATTCATGATTATAAGAATACTTATGACCTCATCATGATAAAATTTTACCTTTTTTCTATTATAACTAACCTCATTACATAATACATCTTCTTCTTTGGAGCAATCTTCCTTCTTAGTAAAATGAAGAACATCATCTTCAACTTGTGTGCACTCATAACCAGTCATATCTCACTCTTTAGGATCACCTTTAGGTTTTTAGACCTTTTCCAAAGGACCTAATGCTTTGATACCAATTTATAGAGGTATATTCCACTGATAGGTTTGGGGTGAATTATTAGTTATAAACCTTTAGTCCAATCCTTGTTATCTTACAAACCTCTTAAAAAATCTTATCAACACATATGAGAAGCACAAGATAGATATAACAATGATTAAAAAATCATGAGAGATCAAGAAATAAAGACATAATATATACATTAGGAAACCCTCATGGGGTAGAAAACCCACTCTCAATCCTAAAACAATAATGGACTAATGTCCTATAAAGATGGATCAAACAAGAGGCTTTAGTGAAGCACCCACTTCACAAGGAGCATTAACCCCTAAATTTGACAAGCACCAACTTGCCTAAGATGTTGAGAACAAACACAACACCTATCCAATGAAAAATTATTAAAATATGATTTCTTATCCATCTAATTTATAAACCCTAAAATAACACTCTTATTCAAGTCTACAACTTCACACAAGTCACCAACACCAAGCTACCACTTCAACACAAGCAAATAACCCCTTCACAAATCTTTCACTTATATTCAAATATGAATTCATAAATATGATAAAAATAGTAAATATAATCATAAAATTATTCTAATTTTATTGACATATTTCTCTGATCAAACTCATATAAACTATATCATGAAGACCCTCAACAACCTTTGTACAAGGTCTTCAAATAACAACACACACTTGCTTGTCTAATTTTTTCACACACCGAAAAGGCATAAAAGACATTATATATATACCATTGTATATTATGGTCAGACATATCACTTTATAATATCTTAGGAATAATTATTCATTTCCCCCAAGGTTATCGATGATCCTCTGTACAAGCTTTCTAAACCATAACATGAGCTCATATCATAAACACCTCACACATGAAGCATAACACCGATTGTGTGACTATATTTGACTAAATAAAGATTATTAAAATATTAAAAATATATAAAAAATTACTTCAAGGTGTCCTAAACACTCTATAATCATCAAAAACACTTGATCTGACCATTTACCATTCAAACAAACTCAATCAACCAAAACATGTTCCTTTTGCTAGCAAAACCGTCATGGTCAACTATGAGTCAACCATTCAATCATCTCCAAGTAACTAGGAACAATAATAATTAAATGGATATATGGAATACATACTATAAAACACCTCAATAATCTTAGACCCATTCCTACTCATTGATTAGGCCTTCTAATTCCTCTTTTCACTTTGATCACTCTTTCTCACTTATGACACCATTTTCTTCATATCAACTAGTCAAATTTAACCTTATAGAAATTTGACATAGAAATATGAATATTATTTAAAATTTTCATGGATGTTTGGTACAAGTCATAATATTCAAAAATCATCCATTATATAATATGGTCATTGATAGAAATCTTCTTAAGAAATAAGAATACCGATGATTGGTATAAGGATGTGGTTCACTAATTACTTAAATAAAATTTCCCCCAAAATTTTAACACCACACAAAATATAGTGTTGTGCTTGAAAATATATCACTTCATGATCGAAGCTAAGGTGATTTATAGAAAGAACCACAAAGGCATCCACTTGAGGTGTCTTAATAAACATGAAGTAGCTGGCATGCTTACTATTTTTCATGGAAAATATAGGACTACACATTTTTTAGTGGATACCATAACCCACCAAATATTAAGAGAAAGATACTACTCATCACATCTCTTCAAAGATTCATTCACATGTTTAAAACTTCCATACATTCCAAATAACTATTTATAAATAACGCACTTTAGTGATGCCTCTCCTGCCAATAGTTAAAACTCAACTATTTTTAAAGTGGGCACTATATTTTATCTGATAAATCAAGGAGAATTAATCCATAGGCCAATAATTCATTCTCATAGCCATAGACTACTACACTCATTTGTCTAAGGCTCAACCATTCAAGAATTGCACAACTAATGTAGTCATCTAATTTATGAAGGAACACATCATCACAAGGTGTGGTATGCCTTATGCACTAGTATGTGATAATGGACCTTCTTTTTTCCTATTTAAAATTCTTATAATTGGAATATTATCACTAGGTAATCTTAAAATGCTCTTTTAACCATTATCCATAAGGAAATGGACTAGTTTAATCCACTAACAATAATTTGAACAGCATAACTAAGAGGATGCTGGAAAACAATCCAATTGACATAACATCTTGAAATATGCATTGTGGGACAATATGACTAAACCTAAGTCTTATTTAGGCACTTTTCCTTACCACTTAATTTATGGCCAAAACCTTATATTTCTTATTAGTTTGTATATTCCTACCTTATAGTTTATGATTGATTATTTGGAAGCAAATGACTAGGTAGAGGTTCAACTCTTGAATGTTATGCAATTAGATGAAAAACATGATAATTTTTTATTTTTTATTTTTCACTTAAGTAAAAACCAATGGATTTTCTAATTTGGTTTTATAAACATTATAAACCAAAATAATTTTGAGTCTTAGACCTTGTCCTCATGTGGGATAGGGCTCATAAATAAAAGGGACAACATAGAAAATTTGATGCCTTTTGGCTAGGTCCCTATCAGACTTATGAAATCATAAGTGAGAATGATTTATTCCTATGGTGTCTTAATGAGGAGGATTTTTCATTTAAAATCAATGGAAAATTCTTCAATAACTACTTCCATGCCTAAGTTGGCTTGGCAGACCATGTAAATAATTTCTCTTTTACTTTCTTTGATTTGTTATTTTTTTATTTCATGTCCCTTATTTTAGTGTAGGTTTGTTTTGTATGTTTTATACTTGTTTTTATATTTTTAGCTGCTTGGTTTAGCCTTGTTGCATCTCTTTTTGAGTTTAACTTATTGTTTTGACCTGAGGGTTCCCCTACTTGATTAAATAATAGTGAATGGGAAGCTTGTTTGTGAACAACAAAGATATTTAAAATATTGATTCAATTGCTTGCATAAACTATTAAATTTTAATTATATGGTTAGAATGCTAAAGGATAATGATTTGAAATAGAGCATATGAATTTATAAAGGATTATTTTCTTATTTTAAATATTATCAAATACACAATAGAAAATATGAAGCATGATGCAACTTTGAATTTTCCAGATTTATTTTAATTAAATATGTAGTTGTTGATTATCACTCAACCCATGGCTTGTTCACTAACCCTCCACAAATGGAAAACTATAATCTCTTTCAAAATGATTTAAGCTAAAATGCAAAATCTAAATATTCTCCTCGAAAGGGTGATTCAGACAGTCTCTACCATAGGCTTCCCATCCTGATTGGCAATTGATTAAGGACTTAAGTGGGACTAGAGGCATATTTTTTAGGGATATGGACTCTTGGTTGGTAGTATATCAATGCATATTCCATAAGCCCAAGCCAAATTTCTAAATATTCATCCTTTCAATAGTTCCTATCATTTAGACAAATTTGATTTATTATGTGTGCTTCGTGAGTAACTAAGTTAATCAAATAAGTTCACATAATGATGGTATTTAGATATAATTATAGCTCACTATGTAATGTGTTAAATCACAATTTTATGCCTTCATGTTTTGTTTTTTATTTTGAAGACTAATTGAAACTATTACTTGCGTTTTAATGAAAACCAGAGATTCTAGATTCTCAAGGTACTCAGAAGTATCTACTAGTAAGAGTCACCATTTTTTTTATCACACAACATGCCATATTTTTAGACTAAAAATGGGACCCTCTTTTATTTATTGATCTAATTTTTGTTATATCTAATCTAAGGTACCTTTCAAATATTATGGTTTGTTTGGGTGTGGGATTTTGCATCTTTATGAATGGTTAAATCTACTAAAAGTCTATGCTTAATGTATGCTTCATGGGTAAATATAGAGTTGAGAGATTTTTAATTGTAAAATTAAACTACTTAATCAATTTTCATGTGTTAGGTCTTGGTCTATTTCCCATTTGAATCATCTTTTGTCTAAGAAGATAACCCAAGTTGGCTTCATTTTGACCTATATGTTAGAGACTATCTAATTTGTTTAGAAATCCTTTGTTTATTCTCCATGTGGTTCAACTTTTAAACCCAATTTATGTGAATGGATTAATTAATTATATCTATTTTATTTTCTCATATATTGTTTTGGATAATTCTTTCGTAAGAAATCATTATCTATGCCTTTGTGCCTTAGTCATGTGTGTGGTTTGACTTACCCATGTTTTCCAAGATTTTAATGTCATGTCAGGTCCTTTTAAAATTAAGCATAAAGGTATAGGTTTTGGGTCTTTCCATCAGTCAAATCCATCAAAAAATCCTCCTCAAGTATATATCCACTTGTGAGCTTGAGATGGTAATAAGTGTCACCATCTTGTGGCCTCAGGTTGATCACAATAGCTCGCCAAGTCTATAAATTCCTTTGAGAGTTTAAGGCCCATAATTATGCCAAGTGGTAGCATCAAAAGATCTCTGGGATCAAAGGGGACACCAAGCATATAGATCATACTAATGGCCCAAAGCCTTGAGATCATGCCATATGGCATAATATCAAGAGTTTGAGACTTAGGGGAGAGATTATCCCATGACATAGACTCATATACCCAATGATAATTCTATGTGTCATAATCATGTTATATCATAGATAATAAAGAAGCTGAGATGATGCCATAGAGAATCAACTTATGTGCCTAGACCATGGACTAATGAATGAGGGTTGTCCATGTGGCACCTAATAACATCATCAAAGATCAAATGATCTAAGTTAATTTTGGCTATAGATAAATGCAATATATAATTGAATACTTACTTTGATTATTATTCCATATTTTACTTATCAACTAGTTTAGCATTATTGCATCCATGAGTGTGATATATTCATGAATAGAATCATTTGTGTCTATGCTAGATAAACCTTGATAATTTTATATTTATTGAGTCAAGTTTGTGCTAATTTTATAATTAAGAAACTTTTGGCCTCTTCATAAATGTCTAAGTTACATCTATCATTGATACTCATTTTATCAAATAGGCCCCTTGTAATGAATGGTTACACATCAACCTACTAAGTGAAGCTTAGTATACTAAGATTTGGTACACTTAGACCTTAGGGAAGCATTTTATTTATGACATATTCCTAATTTTAGGAGAGGTAGATTCTTATCAAATCCTACCTAATTTTTTCTATGTCAAAAACACCATCATCATCTACAAGGATATTTATACCATGAACCTCTTCACTAATGCATCCATCTTTACCATTAACCTTGACCTTTGCTACCCTATCCTAGTTCTCTGGGACCAACAAGAAGAACTATATTTTGATATATTAAAAAAAAACAAATCCAACACAAAATTCATGGGCATACAATACCATTTACCATTAGGATATCACAATAAGGGATTTTTAATCAATTTGGATGTGTGTGTCTACTTCAGGGAATAGGTATAATTCGATAGATATAAAAATAAAAATTCAATCAAAAAATTAAAAAAATAATAAAAATAGAGCCCTTAGTAAAAATCTCTTTGAGGTGTTAGTGGATGAAAAAATGAAAATAAAAAATAAAATCAATAAGTATCTATTAGTGAAAATTGATCTAAGGCACCAACAAACGAGTAATTTTATTTATCCTTGTAGCATTCCACTGTAACATCAGACTAACCCCTAATCATATGATGTTAGACTCTCTTAGTCTAAAATAATATAAAGAATTTGATGTTATATTCATAGAATTTAAATATATAATGAAGACACCTAAAGAATACCAACTTCCTCCTCTAGAATATATCACCATCATTGGTCAAATAAATAATTGATTTCAACATTGGAACATAAGACAACCCTGGGATGATTAAGCTTGGGGTCACCTTCATTTATTAAAAATAATAAATACTGATCACTTCTCTAAAATAATTTATAGACATCTTTACTTAATCTTATGTGAACATGTTAGGCCTGGATCCATTTTTGGTCATATATCTCCTAGACATCCATTTAGATGTTAATCCTATTTAACATAAATTCACAAAATACACCTAAAGTTGGTACTCTTAGTCAAATAAGATACACATAAATTATTAGATGTGGGAATCATTCACCCCAATAATTATTTTAATTGGATGTAAAACATTATACCTGTCAACAAACCACAAGGTGGTATCCATATCTATAACAACTTATGGGACATCAACAAGGCATTTTTAAAATATACATTTCCCCTACCAAACATCAATATGATAGTCAACTTGACAATTTATTATGAAATGTTGTTAGTCATGGATGGATTTATAGATATAATCAAATCCATATTTTAGAAATAGTCCAACACAAGACAAATTTTACCACTCCATGAGGAACTTTCTACTACCAAACTATGCCCTCCAGACTAATGAACATCGATGCAACATATAAATGAGAAATTACTATACTCTTCCATGACATGATACATGACATCATCAAATATTATGTCAATGACATTTTGGACAAGTCAAGAACCTAGGATAAACATCCTATAGTTACCAAGAGGATTTTTTAGATACTAAGAGCGTACAATGTCAAGTTAAATCCCAATAAGTACATCTTTGCCATCACATCTAGAAACTTTTTGGGATTCATTAATTTTTTATGAGGCATTGAAGTCAATAAAAATAAATTTAAAGCTATTACTGAGATGCCTCCACCATAAAATCTCAATAATCTTTGAATTCTCTAGGGAAATATATAGACCATATGCCACTTCATATCAAAACTAATAGATAAATGTCAACCATTCATACATGTTATAAATAAAGGGGTTGAATATTACTAGAATCACGAATGTCAAAAATCCTTCAATAATTTGAATTAGTATATTTTTCATCCTATATTATTAGCATTGCCAATGCTAGGAAAAGAATTGTTTCTTTAAAAATTAGTAACTCAATGTGCCTTAGGATCCCTTCTGGATCAACATGATGATCATATAAAATAATGGGTCATATATTAACTCAAAAAAACATTAGTGTCATATGATTTTAACTATACCCCATTTGAAAAAGCATGTTTATCAGTTGTCTTCATGCCTTATAAAATCCATCATTACATGTTAAACAACCAAACAAAGCTCATTTCCAAGATTGATACTCTAAATTATATGTTGTCAAAGTAAGATCCTATAGGACAAATTGAAAAATGGATCATGCTTCTCAGTGAACTCTACATTGAGTATGTTAATCAAAACATAATTAAAGGAAAAAATTTGGTAGATCTATTAGATGAATCCCCCTTATCTTATGCATAACCATTGGCTACAATATTTCCTAATGAATCAATCCTCTCAACTAATGAGTCACACATGTGGAATATATACTTTTATGGAACCATTACTCATAGATCAGGAGATATCATACTTATTATCATGCCTCAAGTTGATATCATTCCAAAGGATTTTATAATCACCTTCCCTTACACCAACAACATCAAAAAGTGTGAGGTGATTATTTTAGTATTTTAACTTGATCATAAATGTAATATCTAACATCTCTAAGTCTATAATGACTCCTATATTATAATCAAATAGGTCAATAATGATTTATAAACAAGGTATGATAAACTTATTCCTTAAAAGTACATCACTGATAGTTTTTTATCATAGTTTCAACATATCACTTTTGATCAGGTTTAATGAGCCAACAATAAGTCCATAGATGTAATGGATACCATTGATTCTTTCCTTGAGATGTCTCCAAACACACATCAACATGGATTCCTCGTTGAACAACTTTAATTCTAGCCCATCAATCTCTTATGTCATAACATGTATTTAACATTGTTGGTCCTAGTCATCTATGGTATAAATATATATAATTACCTTAATTATAACATCCATCCCCCAATCCTTAATTGATACATTGAAAAAACTTCATTTAAAAATAATTTAATTTCACCATCCTTAGTTTCATGATCTATCAATGAGGCTATGATAGAACCATGTTGAGATCTCTAAAATTAGATGAGGCCACCTTAGTAGTCAAAGAATTTGATGATGGTGTTTATGGGAAAGATACCAATGGGATGGTATTATCTAATAAGCTCCTCTAAATAGGTTATTATTCACTATGTATCATGATGTTTGTTAATACATTAGGAATTATATGGCATGTCTAAAACATAGAGACTTAATTCATGCCCAGTCACAAGAATTATAACCCATAACCACTCCATAGAATTTTTACACCTAGGTATTTGATCTCATTGGAAAAATTAACACTTATCATCAAATATACATAAGCACATTATCATATCCACTTATTATTTTTCTAAGTTGGTGTAAGTTATGCCACTCACTTATGTCACTGGTAAGAATATTTATAAATTCATTCTTAATCATATCATATACCAAAATGGTATCCCCTTTGTCATTATTTCTAATAAACAAAATAATTTAAGAATATATATGTCAAGGGCATATGCAAACATTTTCATATCCATCATAAGTGGTCCACATTGTATTACCCCCAATGTAATGGCTACCCAGACCTAACCAAAAAAACCATCATTAAAATCATCAAGAAAATTATCAATGATGTTGGTCTTGATTATCATATTTATCTATATCATGTTTTATGTGATTACTAATAAATTATTCATACTAAAACTGACACTACCCCCTATTCATTAGTTTTTGGTGTTGAGGCCATATTTTTAGTTGAGGTCAAACTACCCTCTCTACGTTTATCACTTTAAGGCCTCATAAATGAAGAAACATATATGTCTTTATGAATTAAAGAGATATAAATATTGGATAAAAAACATATTTATGACCTCAATCATCTTAATTCACATCAAAATAAACTACGCAACCAGTAAAAAAAAATTGGCTAAGAGACTTTGAAATTGGAGATTTAGTCTTTAAATAAAATCAATTAAACACAAATGTTGATCATGAAAAGAAGGGAAAGTTTAATCCTAATTGAATTCAACCCTATGTCATTATTGCTAAATTTGGGTCAAGATCATATAAAATAGTCACTTAATATGGTAAGGAATTGGACAAGTTGATGAACATCATGCACCTAAGGAAGTTCTATACTTGGAAAAAAAACTTACATCCAATGGTGAAAACTAGTTCTTTGGTGCCTTAGATAAGCATGATGATGAAAACCAATCTCCAATGTCAATTGTGACATGAATTTGTCTACAAACATCTCATGAAGGTAACTCATATAATTTAGGGTAATCCTATCATATATATTGTTTAATTCATCCCATTTGACCTTGGTCTAGATCGTATACACAAATAAGTGATTTGGGAGCATATTTGATATGATAATGACTCTTTGGCTTGAGGAATTTAATAAGAAATTGGAACATGAAAATAATACCCTTTGGGAGTTATTTGGATCTTCCTTTTCATTCTTCCATTATCCATCATTCTTCATCACTATATCACTATGTCCTTTATCAATCCTACCCTCTTGGCTACTAAGTTTGAATTTCCTTTTTCAAAGTTTCTTACTTTTATATGTATTCCCTTGATAATACTTATATATATCCCACACTTCAAGCCAATTTTAATATTTTGGCTTCCTATGTCACTATTCATCAATTCACTGCATATATCTTCAAATATCACCCTAAATGTTGTATCTTTTCCTAGGGTCAAGCATCTGATAAGGTTATGATGAATCATGATTCACTCATCCCTTATCCATGGGATTGTTGACATGATAAAGGTTGAATCAGAACAACCATCATAACTATGAATGTACATAGTTATGTGTGCCTTTTATGATTTTTTGATAAATGTATTCATCGTGTGTCTTATATTATGTGTATTCTTATTTGTATATATTTAATATCATGTCATTTATCTTTTTTTTTTATAAAATTACATCTAATTTTTTAATTTTGTGCATTGGTATAAAATAATAATGACATCTTGGTCTATCAATGCCAATGGTACATCTCACTAAATGATACTTTACATTTTTTGGTTTTCTCTTTTTGCATTAGTCCATCATGTATTAGGGTAAGAATTCATGATGGTTATATATATATATATATATATCATGGTGCATATTTCCTAGTGTTATATTAAAAAGGATTGCTCAATACACCACTCAATATATCTCCACATAATAAATATACATCATCATATAACACTACCTATCTAATCATCATATCTTATCTATCGTAATCATCTATTTATACTAAAAGAATGGGAATAATCCTCTAATTAATCATCCACATCTATATCATGCATCATAATATCACATTTATCATCACATTTATCTAATCAATGTCACATCAACACATAACATATCTCTAAAATGATAGTCTAACATAATAACCATCATAATCTAACTAACATAAAATCACATCCTATGTTAACATCCTCTAATCAATACGAGTTGAGAAAACTAACATTAAAAGTAAAAGGTAGGAGTAAACCCACCATTAATAATAATATCTATTATTATAATTATCATCAAAATAATATATATATTTGATGGTCCTCCACATAATAATCATCAATAAATTCATCATATACATGACACAACTCAAAACACATAATCAAAATCCATAACACATAATCCATAACTCAAATCATCATCATATACATCAAAAAAATGTCTATGAATACATAAAAAATGGATAAATATACAATAGAATCATGGATGTACATCTATCAAAATATGTCTATACATTAATACACTATCTCATGTTACATTTTAATCTGGTCATGTGAAGGTATAGGTCTCAATGGAAGATGCACTAATTATGTAGAAGCCTAGGATTGGGATGAACCTTCTAAAAATATGCTCTTTATAACTGATGGTGCCCTCTGACCAGCTAAGATGACCTACTCATATAGGATCCTATAATATAGTACCTCTTAGTTATCCTTCATCAATTGTATCCCCATATTCCCTAAGTAATGTGAATCCAAACCTCCCTATGTATCATACCACTCCAACTATAGAGCACAAACCTTTAAATCCCTCATAGCTAACTATGCATATACCCCATCAACTAGGCTAGTATGGCCAACATCTATGTAACTTGTCCTTCAAAATGGATATATTAGTATATTGTATTATCACCTAAAAATGTAGTTCATGATTATCCATGTGCCCTAGTTAGCTATGTCCATAATCAAGCTACCTCTTTCTCTAGACCAAATATCTCTAAGACCCTGACAATAATATCTCTCTACAAAATATTTATCATATTTTTATCCCCCATTTATCTATATGGTCCTAATGGCCCATCCTCATCTATAACCATTCCAATGTCCACCATGTCAACTTCTATATCTAGCTCATACTCATTTTTTCCCTAGGATTACTCATAGTCACCCTTAGTGGTACTAGCCTACTTTAGATGGTGAATCTAGAATAATAATTAACCATTGATTCCCATCTCCTCCTCTTCCTTATCATCTTTAACCATCCTAATCTAGTATATATAATCTAAGATATTAGTATCTGATATCTACCTTTGTTTTTATCTCTTGACTTCATGATCTAAGATACATAAAATTGTGTGCCCCCTTTATCTTCATATCTATCCCTATCTCTCCTTTTCCATATCAATAATCTATATAATAATTCTTTGTGTATCTACCTCTATTGGTAGGTCCTCATCACCACTCATATCCACTCCTATAAATTCATCATAGGTACCAATGGTATGGTTATTCTAATTAGATCCATTTGGCCCCACCATTTATATTTGTCTCATATCACCCACACATTAAGAATGACTCTTTGGTAATCACACTACACAACACCCACTACATCAAAATATTGATCATTGTCTATCTATCCACCATTATCCCCCACTATGGCCTCTCTCTATTAACTCTCATGAACACATGAGGCCTTTATAAAATCCCTATCACTTGCCAAAATAGATCTAGTCAATACCTCTATACAACTATATCTTACCAGTATATCATAGAACACTTCATCAATACATACTCCATATACTTATCATCCTCCCTCCATCCCCAATGAATATATTGATACACCATACATGCAACCTCATATGCAATCAACTCATCCAATACCCATATATAAAATACTAAGTCCCTTATATTCCTATGTTAAGCCCCCATAAAAATATTCCATCCATATACCATGGGCTTATTAGGTTCTCTCTAGTGTCATGTCTCCATAAGTCACTCTTTGACTATATTATCCAAATACCAAATATATAATAATGACACAATATTGATTATCTAACCCCTCTTATATATATATATATATATATATATATATATATATATATATATATATATATATATATATCCAAATTAAGGTCGCAGTATAGTTGAGCTATAACTATTGATCCCTAGGCCAATACTCTCCCATGCTCAACCATGTCTACCACAACGTCACCCAATCCAATCTGAAAGAACTTCCCACATTGTTAAGTAGAAAGATGCTAATAAAAATGGCTATGAGAATAAAATCAAGATTCTCTATCATGTACTCATAAATACACCTATCCAATTCAATTTTTTCTTTGTATAACCCCACCATCACATGCCCTGCTAATCTCTACATTGTCACCATCTAGATAGTCAAGTGATAATATAGTCAATCCCCTCTAATTAGGATCTAAAATATGCATCATACATATTATAGAATAAGATTCATCTTAATAATCATGAAGTGTATGGTTCTCACCTCTAGGTTCTACCATTTCATAAGGGGTTTCATTAATTATCTATCTATTTAGATAAGTGGCATCTATGCCATGTGACATAAACCAACTAGATCCAACATTCCATAATCCTCTATTGTCAGCTCATGTAAACTCTACATAATTTTTTAGCATTGTCTATGTGAATAAATCACTAACAACCACTCCTTCAATCATCAAATGTTATCTTATCAACTCATTTCACTCTAACCAGCATAATAGCCATCCTTAATCACTCTTTGGTTAAGTCTACATCACCATCATTTGGTTCATTAACTTCATGACACGGTTTTTGGAAAAGTCACTTGTCCAAGAGGGAAATCACTTTTTGTGACTTCAAAACTAATTTAACTCAACAATTTGGCATAGATTTTTTATTTTTAACAATATTTCTTATTTCAGGCTCAAATCCATTAGTGGGTTTTAAAAGTTGATAGTCAACATAAGCAACTTCATTCTTGACAAGATTTTAAGCCACTTTTATCGATCATGAAGTTACATGTTCTTTTTAAAATGATCTTATGGACATAAATCCATGAAAATCATAAAAAACCTACATGAAATTATGTTTGCATGGCACAAGGTTGTGTTTGATCCTAACAAAGTCACTTGTCATCATATCAAAATTACTTCAAAAAATAATTTACCCTCAAAGTGGCTTATCTTTTCCCTACTTTAAAGCCTAATAAATGATATTAAATGATAAAATTAACAAAAGATAAATTAATCATTGGGTCAGCAAACTATATATCTCAATGATGATCTTTCATGTACTCTCCTTGGTGGTGGTGGTGGTGGTGTGGTACATGATCTATCTCCCTCCCAAATCTTATTTAACTCCAATTTTCCACTTTTATCCCTTATAACATCTATTATTCACATTTATCTTCATTCTTCCTCCCATTTTCACCTAACATTCTCATATATCATCACCATTTCCATCAAGTCACTAATTTCATCTAATGCCCTACTCTAAACCCCACTTTTACATTGTTTTCATTAAACACTAATAAAGATAATTATTCTCATATCTTAATATGTCTCCCTAGAGAACCTTATGGGCCTCTTTTGCATCATATTTTCATCATTTCTCACCATCCCACTTATATTTTAGATAAATACATCGGCATGAGGTCCCTACATACTATGTATGTGATGTTCAGTCACATGGGGTGTCTTAGGTCAACTCAATCATCATTTATGCATCCTTTGTCCATTTGTCACTCATCCTAATATAATTTAATCCTTTATCCTTTATCTCTCCTAACCCCATAATTATGTCCACTCATATAATCCTTGAGATATAATTAATAAATCAATTAATATAACATCCAATCAAAGCTTATAGTTCTCATGGTCATGCATCCTTGACATGGATATGTCCAAAGTGTTAGAGAATTTTAATAACTAAGTGGTGATTTATTCACCTGTAGCCTAACTTGATAGTTAAATAAATAATAATATTTTATTATTTATTAACATGAGATGAAGACCTCATGAGAATAAATAATTCAATTATATTCATTTAATAGTTAATAATGTAATTAAATGTTTATTGAGAAAAATATGAGACTGTTGGTTAAAATGGTCATATCCCCTCATGAATATTATAAATATGGTTACCCTTATTGTAAATTTATATCAAACACTTTATATTTATCATTCTCACAATATTTTATGAAGAATATCTTTTGTATTTATGTGTGGTAAATACTAGTCAGTAAAGAGATTTCTAGAGAGAAAGTGGGAAGGAGAAGTTTTGTAATTGGAATATAATTGGTTTCTCAATCCTTGAATATCAAACATGGGTTTTTTTTACCTCATGTAGGTTTTCCCACTTTAAAATACTATGTAATGTGTTAAACTAATCATTGTGCTTTTTTTTATCAATTTACTTTAGATTTACTATGTTCATATGTTTATATATGCAAACTTTATCATGGAATTAGAGGAAGGGGTGTATAGTTGGTGAGAAACCAATTAAAATCTCTTAGAGAGGTCAAAGATCAAGTTAAATTAATTATTTTTTGAAGGATTTTCTATCATAAAACACCATTTTATTGTTGATATACAACTCTTTATGGCTACTTCAATATGAAAATATTTGGTGATCAATTTTATTCTCTCAAATATTCATTTCAATTACTTATTGTCACATGAAGATCATTCAAAGCAACTAGAACATAAAAATTGATCAAATCTACCTCCATCATTCCATTGTTGTACCTGTACAATGCCCTACCTAAATGAAAAATTGGAAAATTGTTTATAAAGCCTTCAAAAATCTTTTAAAGTGTTTCAGAGGATTTATTTTCAATTTTTCTAATTTTCTCAACCCCTTGTGCATAGCTGTATGACATAATGCATTTGAAAAACTAGATTTTTGTATCAAAATTCAATTTTGAAATGTCTTGCTTCTAGTTAAAAATTTAAGATGGTTTCCCAATTTTCATGCCTTCTAGTGACTTGAATAAACTTTTGTGAGATCATCTACTATACCTACAACACCATTCTCTTTTAAAAAGCTTTCAAAGGTTAGTACTAAATTTTTGAGATTTATTTATTAAATAATCAATTTATTCAAAACTAAAATTCCACCTATGAAATATGGGCCCCTCTTCATTATTGAGAACTTTCAATTTACATGCATGTTAAAAAAATGCAAGTCTTTTTACCTTGATAATTACATGTGAAAGATTATAATTATTATTTTTAAAATAAAAATAAGATAAAAAAAGGTTTAAATATATATTGGTGCATATAAACCTTCAATAAATCTCTTAGATGGGTTGGTGGAAGTATTTTTGCTAAAATCTAGTATTTGTGAGGTCTCATGTTCAAATATCACATATTTTTTTAATTTTTGAATATCATTTAATTTGAATTTAATTCTTGGTTTGCATGGTAATTTTCATGTATTCAAAACTCGAGTTAACTTGTCGACCTTGTTTTGACATTTGACCTAGGCAAAACCTAGACAAGCATAGTCATGTAACCAGTCAATCCTCAGGTTTTAGCATATTCAAAACATAACTACATGGTTTATTTTTTGTTTTCAAGCCTTATATTATTATTTTTATAAATTTTTAAATAATAGTGTCTAGGTGGTTGTTCTAAGTGTGACTCTTTTAAACCTAGTTTAATGCAATTTCATTTTAATTTTTTTGTAATAATTACATCTAATTAGATTTTTAATTATATATGAAATTTTGATTTAATTTATTCTTACATTAATGTATTTTTTCAACACTTACAACACCCTATTTTGTCACAATATTTCACAATTTTCTTGATTTGTTTAACACTAATTTGAACAATTATTGTATGTTATAACTTTAAATTTATTTTACTATTAAAAAATTAAAATTGAATTAAAAGGGTTATTTTTAAGTATTTGGATACTATCATTTTTTGAAGGTATTATATGGATTCATCTCATTTTTCCTTAGATAAATCTCAAATTCTTAATAGAAATTACTATAATATATAGAAAATTCATGTTAAAGCTATATCTATGGCCTAAAAGTTATTGAATATTATCATTAAGATGTAAAAATACCCATAAAGATGACATGTTAATCCTAAACTTTAAAATAAATTTCAATAAAAATCACAAGAATCCATGTCCATTATCTTACAGAGTGTCAAGGATGAATTCCTACTCCACATTAGTAATCAGGATTCTTTTAGTGATACTTGGAAACTCCTTGAGTCTATGCACGAGAGGACTCATCTCTCAAAGATTATTAAATTAATTCTTGAATTGATTGCTACACCTATGAAAGGTGATGAAAAGGTTGTTAATTTTATTACTAAAATTAAGAATATTAAATCTTAGTTAGATTGTTATAATTGTAATTTGATTCACGATCAATTAATTTATTTTATTATTTAGCTTAACATTCATGAAAAAATTCACAATTTTATTAATATCATGAATTATAAGTATCAAATTGAGAAAGATGTCCCTTACCTTACCACTTTGTCTACTCTCCTTATTCAAGAAGAGCAAGTTATGACTAATTTTGATTCTAAGGAGAATGCCACTTAATAAATTTTCATGCTTAACCTTATTTCTACTAATAATAGCAAATAAAAACCTAACCCTAATTTTACTAAAGGTAAAAATTGGAATAATAAATTTGGTAATATGAATCATAAACCTAAGTTAAATGGGAATTATAATTTGTGTGGTAAATTTGTTTATAGAAGGGAAACTTTTTATAAAAATAAAGATAGATTTAACAATCAATCTTTGAAAAATATCAAAGAGAATAAATCTAATCAAAAGAAGTAGAAGAATAAAATACCTACTTAGAATAAAAATTAGGATCAAAATGTTATTGATATATATGTTACTTTATTTGCTTCAAATTAAAATGAGTGGATTTTAGATATCGATTCATCACACCATATGGTTTATGTGTCTAATATTTTATGTGATTCTAGAGATATCTCTAAAAATATTTACTTAGGAGATAATTCTTCTTTAGAAGCAACTATGCAAGGAAAGGAAAAAATTTAAAATGTTGTTATTAATAATGTTTTATATGTACCTAAGCTTAAAATGAAATTGTTCACAACTTACTAATGATAATTTTATTGTAGCATTACTTAAAGATAACTAGTCCATTATAAACCAATTTGTGTCTTTGATTGTTGAAGGGGTTAAAAATAATGGTTTATACATATCCTCTCCTTATTATTCATGTTTTTTTTCATCACATGGTAAAAATAAATATCAATTATGGAATGAAACATTAGAACATTCTAATTTTAAAATTTTACATGATATGTGTACTCATAATCTTATTTTTGGACTTCCTTCTATACCTATTCATCATGAAAGTTATAAGGGTTACTTACATGGTAAGCAACATACTAACCCCTTTCATAATAATCATGATGTGAATTCCTCACCTCCTTTAGAATTAATTCATAGAGATTTTGTAGGACCTATTGAAGTTGTATCTCTTAATGGTTGTTTGTATATTATTACTTATATTGATGATTACACTAGAATGATATGGTCATACTTCATTAAAAATAAATCTAATGTGTTGTCTAAATTCAAAGATTTTAAAGATTTTGTTAAACATATATCTATTTTTTCTATTAATATATTAAGAACTAATAATGGTGGTGAATATGTTAGTAAATAGTTTGATTTTTTAGCATTAATTATGGTATTCAAATGGAATTAATAAATCTTAATTCTCCTCAACAAAATGGTATTATTTAAGGGAAAAAATGCACCATCATATAAATGGCTAAAAAATGTTTCAATATGAAAATTTTCATTAGTTTTTAGGGGCAAAGCCATGGATACTACTATGCATATTATAAATAGAGTCCCTACCAAAGCCTTGCATCTTTATACTCCCTTATAAATGTTGTCTAAAAATAAACATAGTGTGGCTCATCTTAGGATATTTTGTATCCCTACTTCCATGTTTATTCCTATAGTAAAAATAATGAAGCTTGATCCTACCTCCTATTATTGAATTTTATTAAGTTATGGAGGTAAGACTAAAGGTTTAAGAGTTTATGATGTGTCTAAATGTCAATCATTGAGAATAGGGATGTTATTATTCTTAAAATGTTTTTTTTTGAACCCTCTGTAGAACCTCCTCCATGTTATTGTTTTGATGAATCTATCTCTCATGTTTCTCCTTATCAATAAATATATGCGCTAGAGGAAGTTGATCCATCTTTGGATAACACAGAGTCTAAGGAAGCCCCTAATTTTCATGTTCAATATAAAAGACCTAAATAGGTATAACCCCTAATAAAATATTATAATGTTAAGAATATTAATAGATTAAATATAATTCAACATTATTATGATTTCTTAATGATTATGTATGAATGTGAACCTCAATATTTTGAGGAAACCATTTAGGATGATAGATGGAACGTTGTTATGCAACCTGAGTTCAATGTCTTAATACTTAGGATCTTGTCCCACCTCCAAAAAAAAGCCATGTTTTCAATTTTATGTGGATTTATAAGATTACATATAATTAATTGGTAAAATTGACAAGTTTAAGGCTAGATTAATTGTTTATAGGTTTATTCAAAAACCTAGGATTGAATATGTTGAAACTTTTGCTCCTATAATAAAAATGATTATTGTTTGATTAATTATTTCTCTTTCAACCCAAAATGGTTGGGATATAAATAAAATGGATTTCAATAATGTTAAATGGTGTTTTTTAAAAGGAAATATAAATGACTCAACCTAAAGGTTTTATTGACCCTAATAGAGAACATTATGTATGTGTTATAGTATAGATTTTCACCCTTTGAGAACAATCCTAGATTATGGATGACCTAATAAATGGATTAAACTTATAGATAAGGGATATCCCCCTTGATATATAACCAATAACCAATCACTAATCTACTAGTTTTAATGGAAAATAGAGAAAATAATATGAACTAAAAGTGGGGTGATACACCAAATCTTATTACCACTATCATTGATTTGTGTGTGCAGTTATACATATAAGAATGTAAGAAACATACACTTATCCTAAAATAACCTATCACATCAATTATTTGTGAAGAGGTAAGGTAGTATTATAGTAGAAGGAAATATGTTTGCCACTTCTAATCCACATTAAACCCCTAATGACACTCTTCACAATGCACAATAATTAATCAAATTGTATGAAGGTAAAAGGAATGAGACAACAACCAAGATGAACTAATCCATACTTGATCATATCAATCATTTAAGGTATACACTATATACAACCATAAGAGGGTAACACTAGTCATATTATTAATCAACAGGCATATAAAAGAGAAATGTTATGCCATACTCCTAGTGGAAGAATCCATTTCAATACCAAAATTAGAAATACATATAGGAGAAAGAAAAAGAGAAAGAGAAGAGAGGTGTCAAGAGCCAATGATGGATTCCAATCAATCATGAAATAAGTTAAAAATAAGAAATCCTACTAAAGGATAGTCATGAAGTCAATTCTCCACAAGTGTGTACTTATTTTGATGATAGTCTTCTCAAGGTGGCATATGAATTTTGTTTTGATTGATGACTCATACTCGAGCACATGAAAATGCCCCTTACGAGTGATTAGGAAGTTAAAAATCATATTATTTGGTTCTAACTACTTGTATTTATATTGGATGCTTATTAAAGACATATAACCAATCATCTTTCCACCTCTGTTCTACACTTTACTTCATAACTCTCACATTTTCTCTCTTTGAAGCCTATTCCTTGTAGCCCTATTTTGACACAAAGCTATTTGGTTTGAATGATATGAAAAAATTCCATGCAAATTAAAAACATATTGGATTACCTTTTATTTTTATTTATCTTCACCTAAAATTTCATATCTTAACTCCTAATTCAAACCTACTAACCCAACACCCATATTTCACAGTTAGCCCTAATTAAGCCCAGAGAGATCAAAAAATACTAGTGACCATATAATAACATATAATACCACCCCAAAACCACTAAAATATTCTATAGGACATTAAATAAGGTCATATGGCAAAGTTTCATGTTATTTAATGGGTTGGAACCTGAGTTATACAAATTATAAGTTTTTAGACCTAAGTGAGATCTTCCTAAACTCCCCTCAACCTTTCCAATAGTTATTTTCTCCTAAACAATCTTTAAAACTTTCTATCCTACCAAGTTTCAAGATTTTGCATGCATTTTTGGATTATGAAATAATATGTAGGTTTCACTGTTCTTTTGACCAACCTCTAAACATATTAAAAATATTAAAAGGTCTCTCTTGGATTCCACACACCTCTCTTATTCATCCAATACTCCAATCCTAATGTAAATATTGTGTATTTTATTCAATTCTGGGAAGTGAGTTTGTATTCTCTAGTAGGCTTGTATGTATGTGATCAAGATAGGGTTATATATAAAAATACAATTATTATATTCATAATTCATTGGAAATTAATATGACCTTACCCTACATTCAAAGCTTCAACATGCCTATGACTAAGTCTTCATACCTAATTTAGGCCTACAACCTGTAAACATTAGGCCATTTATTTCCCTCTTATACTTTGCATGTGCCAACATATTTATAAAATAGGTATGTATGAGACTTATAAATTTCATCCAAGTGTTTTTTGGCCAAGGTGTATGTACTTTTAGTCATTTTGAGAACAAAAAAAAACATTGAGTCCTTTTAGCCTTTCAAAGAAATTTAGGAGGTATTTATCTTATTAACCATTATTCATAGAATATAGGGATCAAAAAAACCTCCTACTACCACAAGTTTTGAGCACAAATACCTATTTAACATCCCAAAATACCATTCATAACCATGCACTTGTTCTTGTATGGGCTGAGTAAAAGATTGAGCTCCTTGAGCTATCACACATATAGGTTTGAACCCAACCTAAGTTATTTAGCAAAACGAGTCATATTGATGTTTTATTTTGATTTAAAAAGGCTCATTTATGTTTTAGACATCTTTAAATATGTTTTAAAGTGGATTTATTGTGGGTATTACTTCCCATTTATCTTTGGAACTTGATTAACTTAGGCCTAAGGTTTAAGGTCTTTCCTCTAGTTTTAACCCTAACCACTATTTGTTGATGATTTATTAATATTACCATGGTTAAAATCAACATAAAAAAGTTATCTATGGTAATTATTTCCTCACAAAAGTCTCACAATTTTATACCAATGACAAAATGTATTATTTCCATGTCTTTTACAGGCAGACTTGTAGGTCTATGTTTAGGCCTACCACCTATCAAAGATTTGAGAATGCATCTTTTGATGGGATATTATTATTCCATTTAAGTAAAATATTTATTTATATCTCCTTCATCTCTCCATAATTCATTATGGGTTATAGGTCCTAACCTGGACTCATAACTCCATCCACTTCTTGGTGTAGACTTGTAGGTCTACATTTTCTAGCTCAACACTACTCTCAAGCCATTATTGAGATGGATTTTTCAAATTTATAAAGATGTTTAAAACTATATAATATTATCCATGATCCTTTTCACCTTTTAAAATATCATACAAATATATTCAATGAAAAATAATTTCTTCTTCTTCTTCATAGGTTTACTCATAGTCTTGACACAACCCATTTAAATTACCCTATCTCCCTACATTCTTACAGTATGTGATTTGTCTAAATTAAATAAGAAGTGGTGATTAATAAATACCCTAATTTTATCTTGAAGGAAATGAATGTTATTTTACAATATTTCTCAAACCTCAAACTACCCTTAAACCTCATATTAATCACACAAAGTGCATTTTGAAGACAATATTGTAGGTAGGCCTAGAAGTGCGTGATAATATTATTTAGAGGTTGAGGATTGTATTTTGAGATCAATGAGCTTATCATTATTATTCTTCCATTCATAAATAAATATCTCAATTATTGATATGATTTTGTCTTCAATCTTCTCAACAAGGAATTCTTTCTTATTTTGGATGCTTTCTTGGATTGGCCTCCATGATGGGAATGTTTGAGGTTCTTGAGGAGGGATGGGTTGGGATTGAATAGGAAAAGGTTCCTCTTTAGCCTCAATTTCCAAATCTAATATTTTTCCATTTTTATTATCCCATGAATCCATGACTTGATTCCAACTTGGAATTTAAAATGATCTTTCTGGGAGCTATTTGGTAATGGGAAGAGAGTTGTGTGCTAAGAATTCCTCATTATTTTCCTTCCAAGAAAAAATCAAACTTTTTAATTCTAATTTTTCTTGGTCTTCATGGACAAAGCTAACTTTAGGAATGGTTGAAGGGATTGGGATACTTTAAAATCTATTGATTTGATCTTTTAAGGAAGAATGAGTGGAAAAAAAGAAGGTTGGTGTGGAGTAGGAGAAGGTACATAAGGTTGATATTACTAAACTTGATACATTTCATGAACCAATAACTTATCCTCTATACACTAAATTAAGCTACCTATATCCAACATGTCATTGGTTAGTATTTATTCATTATATCACTCAATAGGTGCCCATTTACCCTTAATCAGCTATAAGGAATCCCTCATGTTCTAAATGAGATGAATAGGGACAATTATAACATACTCATTTTTTATATCAAGCTCTATCATATGCTTTTCATAGCCTAATAATTTTTTTAAAATATTAAGATAGACTGAGTATAAATGTAACTATGCTGACTAGTGGCAACAAAGTTTTGACAAGGTTGTTTAGATGAATTAATAGGCTACCAAGGAGGTTTAATTAAGGGGGGAGGTGGAATATAGGACTAGTGGAAAGCTTGGTTAAATTGATATGAAGGTTGACAAGCTTGGTAAAGTTATTGAGGAAAAGAGGAAAGATAATACTCTTGATACCAAGGCTAATCATATAGATAACTAGAGTCATATGGTGGTAAGTAGGGCCATTTTAAGACTGATATGACTCAATATGGGGCTGATATGGATCATTATTTTGAAATAAAAATTGAAATACACACCAAAATTACCCATGAATATTCATATGAAAGTCAAAATACAAAGATTACTTGATTGAAAGAATACTTGGGCTAATAAAACTAGTTAAAAGTATCAGAGTCATCATTGGTGATTTCATTCATGCATATAAAGGATATTATATAAAATAACAACACTAATAACTCTTCAATGGATGAAAATAAATATCCCACTGAGTGTGCCAAAACTATTAGATCATAGATTTGCAACCTTTGAGAGGGTGTTTCAAATCCTAAAAATATAAGATATTCAAGGGAACAATCCTAAGTTGTTGGTGACCTAATGAATGGATTGAACCTATAGATAAGGGATAGATCCATTGAGTCATCACTTAGTACCAATTAATAATCCAATAGCTTTAAAGTAAAAGGGAGAAATAAACTATGAACTAGAAAGGGGTGATAAAACGAATATTATGACTAGTACCACTAATTTGCATGTGCATTAAGACCTATAAGACTACAAGAAACATAAAATTCTCCTAAAACAACCTATCAAATCAATTATTTAAAAAGAGGTAATGTATTATTAGAGTGTAAGGTAAGATGTTTTCCACTTCTAATCCAAATTAAACCCCTAATGACACTCTTCACAACCTACAATAATTAATCAAACTGCATAAATGTAAAAGGAACAAGATAACAACCAGTATAAAATCAATGTATCTTGATCATATAAATCATTCAAGGTATACACTACATACATTCATAATAGGAGGTAAAACCAATCATCTTATTAATAAATAGACATAAAAAAGAGCAATGTTATGCCATACTTCTGGTGGAAGGATCCATTTTAATGCCAAAATTAGGCATACATATAGGATAAAGAAGATGAGAGAAAAGAGAGGTGTCAATAGCCAATGATGGATAAAAAATCACTCATGAAAAAAGTTAAAAACAAGAAAAAGTACCAAATGGTAGTCATGAAGTCTCTTCTCTATAAGTGTGCACTTAGTTTGATGATATTCCTCTCAAATTGGTGTAGTTATTTTGTTTTGCTTGATGAATCATCCTTTAGCTCTTAAAATTTCCCCTTAGGAGTGATTAGGAAGTGACAAGTCATCTTATTGGGGTCTAAATACTTGTATTTGTTTTATAAACTTGTTTAAGACCTATAAACATTCATATTTCCACCTTTGTTCTTTAGTTTCTTTCATAACTCTCACATTTGATCTCTTTGAGGCATATTCCTTTAACCTTATTTTGACACAAATATCCTTGGTTCGAATTATATTAAACACTTTTATTTAAAATAAAAATATATTTTATTACCCTTTATCTTGTGTTAGCTTCACCTAAAATTTCATGGCTCAACTCTGAAGGCAGATCTACTAACCGAACACCCATCTTTAACAATTAGCCCTAATTAGGCATAAAACAAGCACAAAACACTATATACCATATACTATCATAAAATACTGACAAAAACCACCAAAATAATTAATGGGGCATTAAATAAGGCCAGAAGGAAAAGTTTCATGCAATTTTATTTGTTATAAATTGAGTTATACAAATTGTAAGTTTTTAGCCCTAGGTTAGAAATACATAAGTTTGAGTAGGCCAAGGGCAAATAAAAATTAATGAGGAGAGTTTTAATACATTTAAAAACTTTAAAATACTTGTGTGAGGTCTGATCCAACTCCTTTCAACATTTAAAATAGTTTTTTTCTCTTAAATAATCTTCAAAACTCTCTACCATGCCAAGTTTCAATATTTTGCATGAATTTTGGGATTGTGAAATAGGATGTAGGTTTCCTTGTTATTATATCCAAAATATATAAACATTAAACATATCAAAAGGTATTTAAATTCTTCCAAATAACTATATTTTTTATCCAATACTCCAATCCCAATGTAAATATTGCATAGTTTCTTCAATTTTTGGAAGTGAGTTTACATTCTCTAGCAGGCCTGTATGTATATGCTCAAGACAATGTTATAGAGAAAAATACCATTATGGTATTCATAATTGATCATAAATTATTAATTTTAAACCTATAAAATCTCCATTATTGTGTGAATATGACCTTGCCATACATTTAAAGCTTCAACATGCCTATGACTAAATCTCCATACCCTGATTTAGGCCTGTAACCTATAAATATTAGGCCATTTCCTTCCCTTTTATACTACACACGATCCAAAATATTTATCCAATAGGGATTTATGACACCTAAATATTTTATCCAAGTTTTTTTAGTCTAGGTTGTACTCATTTTTAGTTATTTATAGAACAAAAATAGTCATCGAGTCCTTCTAGCCTTTCTAGGTAGCTTAAGAGGTGTTTATCTTATTAACCATTGTTCATAGAGTATATTACTATAAAAAAACTACTAATTAAATAATTTTGGATCAAAAATACAAATTTAACATGACAAAACACCATTATTAACCATGCACTTACTCCTATATGGGCTGAGCAAAAGATTGAGCTCCTTGAGTTAGCACACTTGCAGGGTTGAAACCAATCTACATTTTTTAGCAAAAAGAGTCATATTGATTTTTAATTTTTATTTGAAAATGATAATTTAGGTATTATAAATATTTAAATATATATTCAAGTGGATTTTTTATAGGTATTACTTCCCATTTATCTTTAGAAATTGATTAACTTAGGCCTAGGGTTTTCAACTTTTCTTCTTGTTTTGACCCTTACCACTATTTTTTAATATTTTATTAATATTCCCATGGTTAAAATCACCATAAAAACATTATGTATGGTAATTATTTCCTCACACAATTCTTATAGTTATAAACTAATGACAAAATTCATGTTTTCCATCTTTTTGTAGGCAAACATGTAGGTCTGTGTTTAGGCCTAACACCTGTCAAAGCTTTGAGAATGGATTTTTTGATGGGATATTATTATTCCATTCAAGTAAAATGTTTATTGATATATCATTCATGGATAAATAATTCATCATGTGTTCTAGGTCCCAGGTCCCAACCTGGACTCATATAAGAAATCATTCCATCCACTTCTTAGTTGTAGACTTGTAGGCCTTCATTTTCTAGATCAACACCACTCTTAAGACATTATTGAGATGGGTTTTTCAAATTTCAAAATATTTTTAAACCTTTAAAATATTTTTCATGATCTTATTCACCTATTATAGTCTTGTACACATGTATTCAATGCAAAATAAGTGCTTCATCTTCATAGGTTTACTCATAATCTTAGAATAACCCATTTAGATTACCCCGTCTCCCTGCATTATAATTATAAGTGGTTTGTCTACATAAAATAATGAGTGGTACTTATATAAATACCATATTTTAATATTTAATGAAATTAAGGTTATTTTCCAAGACTTATCACACCTCAAACTACCCTTAAACCTCATGGTCATCACATAAAGTGTATTTTTATGATAATATTGTAGGTAGGCATATAAGTGCATAACAGTTCCTCTCAATTAATATTTTGATAATGAATGGTCAATTATGGGTTTGGAGGTTTATTTGGAGCTGAGAAAAAATGTTAAAATCTTGAATATATCTTTAATACCATCCCTCAAACATCAAACTACAATAAACTCTTCAACACTAGAGATCTCGTAAGTGTAATGAATCAAAGCTTTCTTAGTTATATAGACATGTATATGAGCATTTCACTCTCTCATGCATATTATTTTTGGCTCGGATATGGTGTGGATTAATTCCTTGACCTATTTTAAGACACTTATACCTCATTGGCACCTTCTTATAAAATGTCCATGCCAAAAAACACTTCACACTTCATAAGAAACTTGTATTAACCTATAAATCTTAACAAAACACCAAACTCTTGGCATAGACAGACATGGACCATGGTTATATTCATAAAATTATATGTTTAATGGCTCATAATATCCTTAAATATATTCTTTAACCTTTTAATTTTCATCAAAGAAGCTTCAAATGCATTCAAAGTGGAAAAATTGAGTTTGTAAGGTTTTACATGTGTTTTAGAGGGTCCATAGTCTTAATGATAGTTCATAGAGTAAAATCGATATTTTTTTACAAAAATGATAAGGATTGATATGGAATAGGGATACCATCCAAAACCTACCAACACTAGTATTGATATACTTTCTCCTTCATTAATGATCTTCAACTAAATTGCTTTCTCAAGCTGGCCAAGAACCCAATAGGGAAGATGAAAGGTTTTTTGTTCTCTTTTAGATCTACCAACACTTACAAAACTTTATTTACACCTAAATACATTTGAGGACACTGAAATAATCATCTCATGTTGAAAAACTACCTATTTTCACCACTTTGATAATTAGGGTTATGACTAATATGGATCACTTAAACCTACCTAAGGGATATATTATCATATAATACATGTAGAGAGGGTTCAAAATCTTCTAGTCAATAAACACAACACAATAACCCTAGCTAGGTCTATAATGCAATAATAAAGTAAATAATCTAGTGCTCACTAAATCTTGTGGCACAAATGGGGGATAAACATAAATATAAACATGCAAAGTAAAACTCTACTCAATTCAATGTAGAGGTAAAATCCTAAGTAAGGAGAGACAATACATTCATTATCCATTATTTATGAAAATTTATATACTAATATAGAAAAGTAAGAGTTAGGAATACTTACTTTGAAGACAATCCCATCAAGCCTTAACCTCTCCCTTGGCTAATGGTTTTTTGTAAGAGGTTGTTGTGTATTGTTGAGGAAGTTAAGTATGCACAATGGAATATAGTCTATAAAATGACCTCTTAGTTAATCTCAATCTTTCACAAGACAAAGGTTATCCTCCAAGAAGTATGAAACACTAAGCAATGACTCCTCAAATGGTAGAAATACAAATCATAAATAAATTAAAATGAATGATTCTCTCTATTAGAAATGAAGTGAAAGAGGGGTATATATAGCTAAATTTTACCATAATCCCTTATATAAATTTAGCCAACACAGTCAACCGAATTGACCTTGTTAAGTAATAAATAGATCCATTAGGTCCTAAATTAAGTTAGCCTAGGTTGACTCAATCCCGTAATGTGTTGTATTCCAAGAATTAGGTCGACCCAATCGACTATGTTTTAAAAATGGTAAAAAAGGGGTTTTATTAGGTAGGGGATATTTGACATGGTGAATTTCTTAGAGAAGCATGTGAATGAGGTATGAAAGCTTAGGTAAATGTATTGAAGGGATTGTATTGGTTTTAAGTGATGGTATAGGGAATAACAATCTTGTGAAGAACCAAAGGTTTTCTCACCCCTTTCCTAGAAAAACTTTTAAGGTGTGAACTTAGAGAGATTGATATCAATGGGTTCTTGTAAGAGATATAACTTCAGGAATTGATAAAGTTTAAAAATATTGTGTGTATAGAAAATGTCTTATTTGAGACATTTAAGTCATTTTTTAAAAAAACAAGCCTTTTTTAATGTCTAATAAAGACATTTAATGTTTATAACATCCTTCCATGACTCCCTCCATCCATAAAAAAGGGTGAAATTATTTGAATGTATTATTTTCCTTATATTCTTGGATTTAATGGATTTTATTTCTCCCTCAATGTGGAGAAGAGCCTTTGAATGGCACAAAATTATTCCATATCAAGTTGGGTCATGGAGATTTCACTAATTAAAGCATGTTTTGTATGA
The DNA here is from genome assembly GCA_037957365.1 of Torreya grandis. Lineage (NCBI taxonomy): Eukaryota > Viridiplantae > Streptophyta > Pinopsida > Cupressales > Taxaceae > Torreya > Torreya grandis. Next base: position 1,035,777 of record JARHVA010005764.1, read on the forward strand.
TTAATGAAGAAAATATCAAGGGTAAATATACCAAATCCAATTTTTATCATGATTTCAAATCTTTCTCCAAGATAAAGAGATCTAAAGCATGAGTTTTCAATCATTTTATAGGTTTTCCTAGAGCTTCAAAGAGAAGATACCAGGGTTTGTAGCAATATGGGGCCTAAGGATCTTTCATGCATGTTCCAAAATAGTATAAATACCCATTCATGTAAAAACATTATAGGTTCTAGGTGAATTCATATGAAAACAAGTCATTAGCATGAGGTTGTAGTTCAAAAAGTGGTAAATTTTGGCCTTAAAGGCCAAAATCACAAGGGTTTGTATATATCCATGCCTACAGAGGAGACCCTACACTTTCCTTAATCACTTAATAAATGTCTCAATCCTTATTAATTCTTAGACATGTAGAGAAATTCATAAAGATCTCTCAAACATGGAAGTTTTCAATGAAATTATAGGTTTTATGAGTTTTTTTTAAGATTATAGAACTATATGGTAATACGAATGTATGTATCAAAGTTGTATGAGGTCATTCATATCATGTTTAATAATTCAAAAGTCTTAATGGATAAGATCTATGTACAAAAAGTCCAAAATAGGCCAAAACTAACCTAGAGCCTCCTTCACATACCTCTACAGGCTATTTTCTAAGATGTGCTAGAAATGTTGAGGAGTTTCATAGACTTATATGACCATTAGAGAGGTATGATATGTCTCAATGGGTCTAATATAGGTGTTATAAAGAATAAATAAATAAATATAACTATGAACCAGTATTAAGAAGCTTGAGATTGTTTACAAACAACTCAATAAAGGCATGGTTTGGGTCTTGATCTCATTTCACTCATTGCATGGTGTTTAATGGATTCAAAATAAGGTTAAAAGTTCTATTTAGAATCATATTAGTACATAAAACTTGGATGAGGAACCTGAATCATGAATATCTATCAAAAATACTACAAACTATCACTAAACCCTCTAAAACCCTAAGAACCTAGAGGTTACCTTCTTGGAATTTTGGTACTTTGTTGAGTGAAATGCATGATCATTAAGGTTATAATTTAATTCTAATATAATATGAAATATTAATATAGGTATCAATTTATGGTAGGGTCTATGCTTCAAGTTTGAAGAGGTTTTAGTCTTAAACATGCTTACAGAGGCCTGCATATCAAAAATTGAGATTTTCAATGATTTTAAGATTCTTTATATTGATGGATGTAACCTTAAAAAATATAAAAAACTCTAATTATTTCATTCAATTCCATAAATACATGGTTATAGAATCATAAGAGTACAAGTTATGGGGATTTGAATAGTTTCCAAGTGGAGGAGAACATAGGCCTATAGGTAGCATGATGAGGTTTTAAACAAGTATTTTGTAGGTATCTCTTTCTCATAGTAATAATCAAAATTAATAACCCTAAGATCATCTATACAATGTCAAAAAGATCAAGAGTGATATTGGTCACCATATCTAAAGATGTTTTAAGGCTAAGAAGACCTATAGGTCTACAACTTTCCATGGTTAGGAAATTTATTTAAGTGACTTCATTAAGTTTAAAAACCCCCATCCCATATATGTGTTGTCATCTAAACAAGGTTATAGTATTTTGGGGACTCTAAAAATGTTTCAGGTCCTTAGGAACCCAAATTAGAGCAATAAATAGGTTTCCAACAAGGTGTTTTAGGCTTGGAAAACCAATAGGCCTGAAAGTTTAGAGTGTATAATTTTGAGTGAATTAGTTCCTCCTATAATTGAGCTTTAATAAATCCAAAAACACCCATGCATTTAATATTATTTGGATAGAGGTATAGGCTCATGGGAGCCTTTATTCAAGTGATATTAAGGTTTTAAGCTTGAATAAACCTACAAACATATAGGTAAAGAGTTAGAGGCCTTCAATGAATGGGAAACACAAATATGTCTAGACCTTATTTAGATATAAATAATTTTCCAAAAACTTAATGGAATAAGAGGATTGTGAGTAATAATTAAAAGTGTTCAATATAGGTTTTAGATCTATATCAAGGTCCCAAATGATTTATTGATGAATACAAAAGGAATCAAGGCCTATAGAACATTATTTAATGCCTATTCAACTCTTAAAAGGCTTATGTAAAGAGTTTAATAGGTTTTATGAAAACTAGTAGGGTTCTCCACGACCTTAAAACATGATCAAAAAGAGTTGTAGGTCTTTAAAAGGTAATAATATGCATTCAAAGTGTCTCAAGGTACCACTTATAAATGAATGAACCATGGAATAGGTGGAAAATTCTCCTCTCACATCTCATACCATCCAAAGTTGTATGCAACATAAGTGGAAAAGGTTGAGTTCAATGTTTCAGGCCTACAGAGGATAGGAGGATATAAATTTGAGTTCAAGTATTTATATTATTTTAGAAGATCCCTAAATAATCTCCTTAGCCTTGACATTATTTAATAGATTTTAAGAGGAATAGGCATGTTCCAATACACTCATGATAAATTTATATCAAACCTCAAGAGACCTTATAATAGGTCTATTGGTAGAATCTTTAGTTATTATGATATGGAGTTGTTTGGAAAAATTCACAACTATGATAACCATGGATAGTCCAAGTTTCTATAGGATTGAACTAGGAAAAGACATAGATATGCCTACAATAAAATGTTAGGTTTCAATATGTTTTGAAGCACCAATCTCGAGTAGATACCCTAATTAAAAATTTTAAGGTTTCATAATGACCTTGTAGAATGACGAACGATAGAAGAGTGGTTTCAAGACCTAACCATTCCCAATAGCTTAATCATGGAGATATGGGTCTCTTCAACCATTGATGACAAATATTATAGGTAGGATCTTGAGATATGGCTACTAAATCATTTGATTCTAGGAGTTTACCACCAAACTACAGTGTCCTCAAAGATAAAATTATAGTGAATAAGTAGACCTCTTTAAGGTCTCAAGCTTCCCTAAAGACTCTCAAGAAATTTCAAGACCAGAATCATGTCTCTCAAGTTCCTTAAGAGCATGCATAAGTCCCCAGGATTTTTTAAGGTCTAAAGTAAGGTCTTAAAATATGGTTAAGATTGAATATGACATATAATGTGCCTTATAGATTCAAGATGAAGGAGGAATGTAGATGGAATGAATGATCCTATTCCATAGGTTTCATGACTACATATTAAGTAAATGCATGGTTGATGATGTGAGTGCAAGTAGAATTAGTGAAGTTTGCATGCATAAAGACAAGGATTCTATGCATGTTTTCAAGTGAAAAATCCTCCCATAAGCAATCTATAATGTTTCCAAGACTGATCATAGGTTTTTAGAGTAAATGATGAGGATAGATAGATAATTTAAGCAAGGTGACAAGATGGTTGATGAAATAAAATGAGCTTGAAATATGAAGTTATAGGTCATTATATGTCTCAAGGATTATTTTTATAAAAAAATGGTAATGATATATCCTTCTCACATAGCCTCCATGGCATCTCCAAGTCTTGTAGGTTTCTAAGGCTTATCTAGAAGTTTATCAATAGAGTGTTATAGAGATATCAACAACCTAAAGAGGAGCGAAGTTTCATCATATAAATGTACATTGACGAAGCCACTAAAGGCCAAATATGGCATAATAATACATAAATTGGATTATGTCAAGCTTTGGATAGACAATAAATGTAATGAGTAACTACCTCTACATGACCAAGCATGCCTCTTGCATAACATTTAGGAGTGAAGATCAGTTTTGGACTAGTTTTGTTAGCGATTAATTGTTAGTAACATTATTATTAGGGTGAGTTTATATATTTACCGAGAGGTAAATATAATTGGTAAATTAGTTTGTTAGGTAATCATTATATTGTTACAACAATATTATGAACTTAGGTTATTTGATATTTTATAGGGAGTCGGGTGAGAGATTTATGGAAATTGCATCTCCCTAAGTATAGGAAAGTTCATATATACATGTAACTCTTGTATGGATTCAATATTCAATATAGAATAAATAATATATTGTGTTATTAAAATTTCCTATGTTTGATTATTGTCTAGTTTTAACTTAAGTATAAATAGAACCAAACCAAACTTATCATCTAGTATCAAAAAAGGAATAATAATGGCCTATTGATTTGTGAAGGGGTAGATTAGCTACTAGCTCTAAATTGCCCCTATAAATGAGAAGCTAGTATTGTGTGATGAGAGTTTATGTTTATTTTATGCTTTGTTAGTATACCTCTAGGTTTTTCATGATTCATCAAATTTTTATATAGCTACAGTGTAATTAAGGACAATGTTATTTATTGTGATTCAGACTCCACCTTGCATGTTGGTCACTACCAAAGACATTTGATACCAAAGATGTTTGCATCTAGAAGATTCATTCTTGATTCTCTCATGCTAGCATATGCTTCTTAAGACATTATGGACATGTTGACATTCAATTTACCTTGATGTGTATTTTTTATTTCATTCAAATCATCTATGTATTTTCCTAATCATACTTTAACATGATTGGAAAATTTTGATTTTTTCATTCATGCATTCTATTCATTTTGTTCCAATACCAAAGACAACCAATGTTGAATCACTACTTTCACATTAGTCTTGCCATGTATTTTGTTTCATGCATCCCACACCCACATCAAATCTAGTTGCATATTTAATCTACCCTCTGTCAGCTACAATTTTGAGTTTCGTTTAGTTATGTGCTCCATTTCCATGCTGTCTAACAATATCCATAGAAAGAGAAAATGAAATTAGTTCTACAAAATTTATTCATCCTCACCATACAACATCGTGGACCTATCATATTTAATTTTGGCATATTGTGAGAAGTTTATGGTAGATTTGGATTAGAGTGTACAATGATTAGTGAAAGTGTCAATTACTAAGAGTAACATCCAGTGATTGGTAGATCAGATCCACATCTTCACATCCATATATGGATAATCATTCATGAAAAAAAAATAACTCAACTTCTTTTCCTCAGATCATTCCCATCCACACATCGATTAGTATTTCATACAAAAGGCTCAACTCGTAGACTCCAATGCATACTTTTATCTGAGTACTCACCCATTCAATTTGCTAAGACATCATCATGTGTCATGGTTAAGGTTATGTTTTATTTTGGTCATAATTTTGACTCTAACAATCTTATATTCATATTAGAGCCTTGTAATTATAAGTTTAAAAGATTCAAGTCATCTTAGTTAGTGTTTAAAAATTAATTTTGTATTTTATTACTTTTTAAATGTTCATATTGTCATAGTTATTTTAGGTATAATGTCTATCATCAAAAGTATAGTTTTTTTTTTTGTAAAAATCTATTATGTCATTGATTCATAAAAGTTTAAAGTGTCAATACTATAATTGGGGTTCATAATCATGTTATGATTTAAAATTCATGTTTTAAGTATTAAAATTTTAAATTGTAAAAATTAAAATTAAAAAAAATTGCCTTACAGACGCATTTTTGCTTGTACACGATGTCCACATTATGGGGGGGATCTCCCTCAAGTAAATTAAATCTAATTTTCTTCAACACATGTGTTGAGTGAGTAGTGGAATACTATAGGGTGGAGGATACATAAGCCACTCATAATTCATTAGTGATGAGGCCCCAAATGTTTTGATGGCATATATAGGATGGCATGCTTTTTATATTTTTCTATTGTGTGTGCTTGAATAAGAACATAAGTACAATTCCTATTTGATCAATCTCTTTTGATATTTTATTTTTGTAATCCCTCTTAGTTAGAAAATGATGGGGATTAAATATGTACTTGCATACATGACATGGTTTGTGGTGAACCAACAAAACCACTTGGTCGATGGTAAGCCATGGGATAAACCATCATTGGTTGAAGGTTAGCCATGGGATAAACCTTCATTATTTTTTAGTCAACCATGGAAAAACCATTTTTTTAGGTTTTTGATCCTTGGAAAAATCATTCAATCATATTTAGATATAGTACAGGATGATATTCTCCCCAAGTTCAGATAAAGGGGGTGTGAAACTAGGAATAATAATGTAAAGGGGGTGAATGTTATAGATTAATTGTTAGTAACATTATTATTAGGGTGAGTTTAGATATTTACTGAGAGGTAAATATAATTGGTAAATTATTATTTTAGGTAATTATAATAATGATACAAAAATATTATGAACTTAGGTTATTTGATATATCGTAGGGAGTCAAGTGAGAGATTGATGGAGATTGCATCTACCTAAGTATAGGAAAGAGTACCCCTATATACATGTAACTCCCATATGGATTGAATATTTAGTATGGAATAAATAATATAGTGTGTTATTAATATTTCTTATGTTTGATTATTGTCTCTAGTTTTAGCTTAATTATACATAGAACCAAACCTGACTTATCAAGTTTCTCTCAATCATGCTTGTATGGGAGGATTAAATGGTGATTCATGAAGGCAAGGAGGTCATTATTGATAAGAATAGATATATTGAGGAGGTTATTGACTGATTTTAGCATCCCCAAGACTTCCAAATGTCAAAAGACCAAGAATTGACCCCTCTATGCCACACCTCACATTGAATATCATTAAGTAAGTAGGCTAGTACATTGAAAAGGGTATAATTATCTCATTTTACAATTGTTTCTATTTTGAATGGGATAATTCATGTTGTAATGTCTAAATTTATGTAGCTTATTAGTGTTTTCTCTCCTCATTTTTTGATAAATTGGGCTAAAAATGCCTCACTTCATATCCCTCTAATGGGCATGACAAGACTCTACCCATGTGAGTACTTGTAATGTTGGATTTCAAGCCTTTCAATTAATAAAAAGACTAATTTTTACCTCCTCCATGATTTTTCATTATGTGACTCTTCTGTTTCATTTATCTATGCATGAGGTAAAGATTATTTCCCTTACATATGTCCATTTCCTTTCTCCTTTACATGAGTTGACTCATATTTTACAAGTCCGATGATATGTTACAACTGGATATGCTAGTAGTTGGTTGTGGAACTTAGTTGATTATGTCTTGAGTAAGGCCTTTTAGTCATCCTTCCAGTTATAGTATAGGACATAACCTCCATGTAAAGTATTGATACATGAGAAGTCTGATTTGGAGAGTGTGTAGAGTAGATTCAGTCTTTCATAAGTCTTATTATGTTTTCATAATCAATTAGAAAAGACCTCAAATCATTGATGCATCACCTTATGTTTACTTTTTAGTTTCACTCTTCTCTATTCTCACACTAAATCATAGAGTAGGATTAATTTAGGTGATGTATCAATAGAACCAACACTCTCTTGAGATTCACTCCTCACATAAGGTCACCCACAACTTAAGGAGTGTTCCCATTGTATCACTTGAAAGGATAGGCCTTGAAATATCTTATCTAAAGGGTGAAACTTTAAGCTGATAATAGTCACATGTAAATATTAATTCATTAAATACTTTAATTTTTTAATTGAGAGTGTTTGCAATGAATTATAATAGGGGTAAAACCCTATTTATAATGTGGATGAGAGTAAGTGACCATTATAACCAATAGGTCCATCATTCCCTGATAACTACTTTTATTATTCACTTACATGGGTTTTTTCAACCCATTTGTAATAAATAATAAATCATGTATTATTTAATTACTTAAATGTAGTAAGGATCTAAAATACCCACTTAGCCATTAAATGTTCTATCACTCCCTCTTAATGATAAAAAGGGATAAATGTCATAGTAACCTTAATATAGGAATTATACTATGTACACAATTGAAGGATTTAGAAACTTTCATCATGTCAAACATCACCTTTTGAAATAAAAGGAATTATAATCCATAAACTACTATAAAGTAAGTCTAGGTTAGAATGATCGTGAGATTACATCTCATAGTTTTTCATGAATAATCATCTAAGCATTTTTTGAGTCTTTTATAAGATAATGACTTCCATTAAAATATGATTTTAATTATTGGGGTACAAAAGTAAATTTTTCCCATGAATTTTACTTAAATCACATAACTTTCACATGAATTTTACAATCCTTTAGAATGAGAATAAGTATAAATAAAAAGAAAAAACATATGGAAATTAGTATCATTTTCATGGACACTCCCCCTCAATGGAAACTCTAAGAGGCCTATCATTGCATGAAACTAACAAAAATTGGTAATACTAAGTGTTTTTATTAATATATATACCACCTATTCACTTTTAAGATAAAACTATAGATTAATATCATTATTGAGGACTTTATCATGGATAAAATGCACATGAACTTCAATATGTTTAGTTCATTAGTATTGCACTAGATTTTTCACTAGAGCTTTACAACTTTGGTTATAAAAATAAAGGGTGGTATTATGATAAACATCTAAATGAGATTTTTTTAAAAACCTTCATAGCCACATGGCTTCTTTAGTAGCTTCCATAACACTTCTTTACTCTAATTTTGTAGAAGAGATAGAAATAGTAGGTTATTCTTTGCTACTCCAAGTGATAAGACCTACACCAAACTAAAACATGTATTAAGAAGTAAATTTATGATCCTACATGAATATATAATTAACACAAATAGCATATGAAATATTTGGCCTAGTAATGGTTAGATAAATCAAACTACCAACAAGTTGTATATACAAATTAGGGTTATCTTTTTCACATGCAGGTTTTGGATCAGTTTAACACCAAATTCAATAGGATTAGATGTAGATTTATAATAAAATATATTAAACTTAAAAATAAGATTATGTGCATACTGAGATTGTGATATAACAATAGAATGTTTATCATAAAATATAGTCATTCCTAAGAAATGATGTAGAATACCTAAACTAATTATTTCAAACATTTGACTTAGTTTATCCTTATATTTATAAATTAAATTAATTAGATCGTTAGTAATCAAAATATCAACATATAATATAATCAAGATTAAATGACTATTTTCAACTTTAACAAATAGATCATTATCAGAATAACAGTTAGAGAAAATTAAATCTTTAAAAAAATAAGTAATTTTAGAATACCAAGCTTGAGGGGATTATTTTAAACCATATAGTGATTTATTTAACTTACACATAATATTATTTATTAGGGTCTATGAAATATTTAGGATGAGTCATATATAATTCCTCTTTTAAATCACCATTTAGAAAAACATTTTTAATATCCATTTGGTGTTAATCTAAATGTTATGGGATGAAAAAATAATAAGTAATCTAATAGTACTTATTTTTACTACAAAATCAAAGGTTTCAACACAGTCAATCTTGGGTTTTTGAGTAAACCCACGAGTAATTAATATTGTTCTAAATTTGTCAATTTTATCAATTGAATTATATTTAATTCTATAAAGCCACCTACAACAAAAATACACCTTTTAAGTAGAGGTGAGACAAGATCCCAAAATTCTAATTTTTAATTAAGTTATTATACTCAGCTTGCATAATAACATTCCATATATCATCTTGAATGGATTCCTCAAAATATTGAGGCTCGCATTCATACATAGTCATTAAATCATGATAAGAATGTTGAATTCTAGTTAATTTATTTATATTATAAGACTAAAAGATTATATTATGGATTTTAACGATTTAGGTCTTTTAAATTGAACATGAAACTCAGGGGGTACCTCAAACTCTAATTTATCTAGACATGGATAAACTTCCTATAAGACATCTATTTATTCATAAGGGGAAACAAGAGAGCTAGATTCATCAAAAGAATAACATTGAATATGTTCCATAGAGGGCTCACAAAAAGCTTTTTTGAGAATAAAAACATTCCTATTATCAATTATATATATTTTAGATCGATCGTATACTCTTAATCCTTTAGTATTATCTCCATAACATATGAAAATATAAGAATAAGAGGTAGGATCAAGATTCTTTCTTTTTACTTTAGTAACAAAGATGAAAGAAGGGCTACCAGAGATCCTATGATGAACCACACTGGGTTTATTTTTAGACCACATTTATAAAGGAGTAGAAAGATTTAAATCTTTATTATGGACTCTATTAAAAATATGCATAGAAATATTTATGGCTTCAGCCCAAAAGGACTTAGCAACATTTTCAAAATACAACATTGTTCTAGCCATATCTCTAATGGTGCAATTTTTCTTTTTAGAAATACCATTTTGTCGAGGGGAATAGGGAATTGTTAGTTTCCTTTGAATACCATAAATAATGAAAAATGAATCAAACTATTTACTAATATTTTCACCACTATTATCAGATATTAATCTCTTAATAAAAAAACTAGAAGCATTTTGAACAATGATTTTAAATTCTTTAAATTTAGACAACACTTCAAATTTATTTTTAATAAAATATGACTAGATCATTCTAATATAATCATTTATAAAATTAAAAACATGCAAAGAACCATTAAGAGATACAAATTCAAGATTTTATGTTACATCACCATGAATAAATTCTAAATTATGTGAAGTATTTGTATCATAATTACTATGAAAAGGATTGGTATGTTGTTTACCACGTAAGTAGCCTTCCCAAGTTTCATGATGAGAAGAGATAAAAAGAAGACCAACAAAAAGATTATGAGAAGACATTATGTAAAATTAGAAAATTAACATATCCTAATATTTCATGTCATAATTGACATTCATTCTTACTATGCGATGAAAGACAACATGTAGAAGAAGTATAAATGTATAAACCATTCATTTGAATGCATTTAGCAATTAGAAAAGTAGATTGATTTCTAATGGACCAGTTATCTTTAATAAAAGTTACAATTAATTTATCATTCATAATTTTAAAAAAATATAAAAATATTCTTAAGATTAGGTATATATAAAACATCATTAATAATAACATTTATAAATTTTTTATTTCTTTGCTTAGTTGCTTCTATAAAAAAACTCTCCTAAGTAAATATTTTATCAAATATATCTAGTATAAGATAAAATATTAGATATTCATGTCATGTGGTGTGATCCACCACTCTCTAAAATCCATGCATTCTCATTAAAATCAAACAAGGTAACATATAAAGGAATAACATTAGAATAATGTTCCTAATCATTGTTTTGATTAAGCTATTTGATTCTTCTGATGGTTTTTATTAGATTTATTCCCTTTGTTATTTTTATAAGTTTTATTTTTAAATCTATATTTTTTATACCAAGTTTCCCTTCATTGACAAAATTTACTACATGGATTACAATTCCCAATAAACTTAGGTTTATGCTTCTTATTGTCAAATCTCTTGTTCCCATTTTTTTATTGTGAAATTTATGATTAGTTTTTTAATTTTTATTTTTCTCATAAATAGGGTTTAGAGGGATAAGTTCTTGAGTGGAATTCTCTTTAGAATAAAAATTAGGCATCACTTACTCTTCTTGAATCAAAATTGCTGATAGGGTAATGAGGTTAGGGATATCTTTCTTTGTTTAGTACTTTGAATTCAGAATTGAAATAAAATTACATTTTTTTTCATGAATGTTAAGCTAAATAATGAAATATAAAATTTGATATTGAATTAGATTATAGTTGTATACATTTAACTGAACTTTAATATTCTTAATTTTAGCAATAATGTTAACAAGTTTTTCATCACCTTTTATTGGTGTCATAAGCAATTCAAGAATCAACTTAATAATCTTAGAGAGATGAGTTCCCTCATGTATAGACTCAAGGACTTTCCAAGAATCACTAAGATACTCTTTATTTACTATATGGATTAGGAATTCATCCTTAACACTTTGTAAGATAATCAACATGGCTTCGTATGGTTTTTGTTGAAATGTATTTGAAACCTCAAGTATTACATGTCATTTTGATGGGTATTTTTTAGTCCTGACAATTATATTTCATAGATTTTAGGTCATAAATTCTTATTTAATGTATATTTTACATATATTATAGTTTGATCCATTAAGCATTTGAGATTTATCTAATACAAAGTTAGATGAAGCCATTGATTCTATTTAAGCATGATAGTATAACACTAGATAATGCTTAAAATTGAACCCATTTTAATGTTAATTTTAAATTGATTTGATAGTAAAATGAATTATAAGTGTAAACAAGTAATAGGTGTTCAAGTATATGCTAAACAGTGTGAAAAAAATTGAAGTAAAATGCACTAATTTATATGTCGCACATAAAATGACTATCAAAACACTATGATTATAAAATTTTATAAACTATAATATGAGGCTTCAAAATAAAAAACAGACTACACCAATGCATCCAAAATATTCCAAAATCTAAGAAATGACTAGTTACAAGATTATGTTTGACAAGAGGTTCATTAGGTCAAATGTCATAAAAGAAAATGACATTAGAAAAGGGTTTACACATGATAAATTTTAACACAAACCAAAAAGAAAATTCAATTTAATTAAATTGAAAAAAATCAAAATTAAATTAAAAAAAGTGGTTTTAAGGGGTTTTGAAAAATAGACCACCCTAGTTACAATTTTTTTTTAAAATGAGTTTAACCAACTCTTCTAGGAGACTATTTAGTAAATTATGTATAGAAGATAATATTTAAACATTATTTTTAATATTTTTATTCTAAATAAAAAATATTTAAATATATATGTTTTACTATGCATGTAAAAATAGAGTCAGATTTTTCACTCTTTTTATTAAAAAGCTTGGACATGGAAGGTGGGGGACATAGTCTATGTGGAAAATTGATAATAAATAAATTATTAAATACTTTTAACAAACATTAGACTCACTTATAGCATGATCTTAAATAAATTATGGTGCACCTGTAGAGTTTGGCTATAGTTAGAGCTTGATATATTCTTATCAAGCCCGGAAATTTACAAGAAAACTATGTAATAGTCCTATAATGCTATAAAAGTGATCAAAAGATAATTTTTATACCTAAAATAGTTTTTCCAGCCCCTCTAGACTATTTAATGGAACTTTTAGGTGAGTGGATAAACCAAAAATTCAACAGAAGGCTTTATTAGCTTTATAAGATAGATTACAAGCTAAAAGACTTGATGTTTAGCCACTAAAGGAAGATTAACAACACTCAAATCAACATAAATGAATTTCATGAGTTTTTTAGGAACCTAGGCCATATTTGTCCATATAAATTCACCACAAGAGAATTTTTATGCTTTCAAACTAGATAAATATTGCTTGGATCTGAGGTTTGAATTATAATATGATCTTTACAGGCTCTAAATTGAGTTATAGTTTGATCTGGGGAGGCTCTAATAAATCAAATAAGAATTTAAAATATAGAGATATACCTTTCAGTGTTGTACACTTGCATATAATGGAATCCCAAGCTTTAAAAAAAAATTATCTTGTCTTAAAAAAAACTAGATGCTTTGAAATTATTTAGAGATGTTTAAATGAAGACTGACTACTAAATATATGAGAGAAAGGCTTCTAAGATTATCAAAAATAATTTTATTCTCCCTTCTTATTTTACATGCACACAATATTTATTTTTGAATCAAAAAAATAAATTATTGGAGGTGTTTTAATGCTCCATAAAATAATCACCAAGCCCTTTCCAATCAATTAATATATCCCATGCTCTAGTTTTATGAAAAGATACAAATATAATATGCAATATATAATATGAATGATCTAGACATGTAAATTATCAGTAAAGAACAAAAGAATGAACATAGTGACATGGTGATTTAACATGGGAAAACCTTGAAAGGTAAAAAACCCACAAATATGGTATTCATGTAATCTGATAAATAAATAACCCCAATACTCAGCCTTCTTCTTCTCACTTTCTCTTTGATATCTTCTTCACAAAAACCTTAAATAAGATATTTACCACATGCAAATATCAATTCACTCAATGATTTAATATTTTCACCAAGAGTGTTCATAATGAATTATAATAGGGGTAAAACCCTATTTATAATTGAGATAAGGGGAGGTGACCATTGTAACCAATGGGTCCATCCTTGATAATTATTTTTAAATAAATGGTAAGTAATAAATAACTTATGTTTTATTATTTATTTACATGAGGTTTTTAAACCCATGTTTAATAATAATAATTCATTTATTATTTAATTACTTAAATGTACTTAGGGTATAAAATACCCACTTAGCCATTAAATGTTCTAACAAAATGTTGTAAAGACTCTTGGTAGTCTCAATTAAAGACAACCTATTAGAGCTTTGGAGAGCTTCAAAGACACTAGAAGAACCTAAACAAGGTGGGGTTATGGAATAACCCTCAACTATTATTGAGGAATTAGTAGTCATGGTATAAGTACTTTCAATAGAGTAAGTTGTAGAAGAGCCCCTTCCATCTTATTTATCTAAGCCACCATTAGACAAAGGAAAATCTTAAATTTTAGAGGAAGAAGATCAAACTTTTATCCATGATGTAGAATAGTAAGTAAAATAGGACATGATTTTATCAATGGTAGAATCAAGCATAAAATAACAAGAAGAGGAAATAACCTTCCTCAAGAAAAATTACAAGGTAAGGAAGAAGCTATCCAATCTTTATAGAAGGAGTTAGAAGAAACTAAAATTTAGTGTCTTATTAAATATGATTAAATAACTTAATTGAAAGAGAAAACTATGCCAAATAAATAATAAGTGGACTATGGTTTGAAAACACTATTATCTTATGATGAAATCATGGCCAATTGGGAATGAAATTGTCAAAACCTCAAATGTGTGAAGGCAAAAAATAAGAATTTAAAAATGGATCTTGAAGAGGAGAGGAAATAAAAACAAAAGCATAATCCACACTAAAAATAACTTTTTAGTTGGGTGAAAAACTCATAGCTTGTAGAAGGCCTACCTCTAGGTATGGTCTCCTTCTTCAAGAATAATTTTATAGATGACAATTACTGAGAATTTTCTATGATTTTCCCTGTGACCTAGAAGATGATAACAATTTATGTAAATTTATCTCACTAGTACCCTTGAGAAAAAAAAATTATGTGAGTTTTATTTATATAACTTTCTCCTAGGACACATGTCTTCCATCATAATTATCTTATTTTTATAAGTACACATTAAATCTTTCACCTCCACCTTGAAAAATCATATTTACTAGAGTAAGAGACTAAAAGTGTATTTTTTACAAGTCAAAACTCTTAGAATCTATATGAAACCTAAATTCCCTAATCTAGATATGTTGGTTAAGGATTTTCAAATTCTTTTATTGTTAGGTATGGACCCTGATTGTATTCTAAGATTAGAGGTTAAAATTTTGATGTTATTTCAGTTAGTTTTGGATCCCATTCTTTGAATCCCTCATGTCATGGAGGTTTGTAAGGTGGTGTACCCCCCTTGACTCCTAGTGGAGGGTCCAAGGGTTGCACACCTCATAGAGATTTTTTTAATTAAAATTACCTTATTAAATTATGATTTTGTAGTCAATCTAGGCTATTAATTAAAGGTTTCTAGATCTGATGGTAGAGGTTATGTTTAGGTGTTTTTCACATTAAAATGTATTGATATATGGTTGAGATTTATGATTGTGATGAATTAATGAAATATTGTACACAGAGAAGAGGCGAAAAAGGTAGAGAGGTATAACAAGGTTTGTTATAGGATCTTGTTTCTCCCTTATATTTCTAGAAATAATATACTAGATAAGTTTGGTAGATGTATCCCATCTTAGGTGAACCACGTTAAATCTAGCATCTCCTATTATATGCATGTTTATGTTTATTTTTAGAATGTTTCATTAATTTGTTTCATAGTTTCTCTTATATGTGATTTGGGGATAGATCTGAGTTTTAATGTATCCTAACACTTATATATCCCAAAGATTAAGGAACATCATCCAAACATCCTAATAAAATTCATCTCTCATTTTGATGAGTATGTTCAATGTCATTTTAATACCACTCTTGTTACTTGTGATTAGAGGTGAGATACATTTATAATTATTTTAAAAATAAGGGAGTTCATTTATCCCAACAATCTCAAGTGGTGTATCAAGATATATAGATTTATCATATCACTGATACAACAATTTGAGCAAACATATGGGTAAGAATGGATTAGAATGTGATATAGGCCACCATTGATTCTCAATCCTATGCCCTCATAAAAATATAGTGGCACAAGTCAAAAAAAAATTTGAAAGGGATAGATGATATAAAGGTTACATCAGCATAACTAACTACATTGGGATACCAATTGTGACATTTATGACCTCAATAAGAAACTATGATATATTGTATCTATTATAGAACATAGGGGATCCTAGCTTGAAAGAGGACTTTTAATAGGTAAAGTACAGTGAAATTAATGAGACCATAAATGGCTTATTATTTCCAAGTAATGGCATCATTTTTTCATAAAGAACCTTCCTTTAGTGTGGATTTAGATGTACATTCTATAACTTATTACTAATTCAAAGTACAAAAGGAGTAATTTTCTTAGATCATTTTGTGTAAGTTAATGTTTCATGTTTACACCATTTTATTCTAAATTTTTGAATGGAAATCCATGAGTTTTATGTATACATGTCTTTCAAATGTACTAGAGGTAAATAATGTATTTTGGAAAAGCAAAAAGGGCTTTATAAGATTATTTTAGATGAGCTTTAATGATCTCTAGTCTAGCTTCGAAGATCACTAGGTTGATTCCAAAGTCCATTGGTTTGGCTTCAGAGATCACTAGTCTAGCTCTAAAGATCACCATGCTGTCTCTAGAGATGCCTAGATGATATTCAAATGATCTAACTAGTCTTGAACACTTATAATAGATTGACAAAATATATTTTGAAGACTTTGAATCATGGTGAAAACCATATACACTTGATCATAAGCATCCTAATCTATTTTTGGAATATTTCTAAAAGTCATGTGTAAATTTTATAAAAGTGTTATGTCTATTTATAGACATAATTAATTATATTATTTTTCTAAAAGTAACTATAATTACTATAATGGGTTTTTTTGATAGAATATAAATGGTTTCAACTATACGAGTTTATAACTAGTAGTAGCCAAAGATAACATGTGAGAACTAATGCTAGCACTCTTCCACCTATTTGTCATAGAAATGTGAAAGATTATTATTGATGTTTTCAACAAATAATATTCTATTTAGTTCTGATCTTGTTAAGAGATTAGTCTATTTTTAATAGCTATTGTAAAAAGTGTTGTCACATATAAAAAACATTTTCCTATTAATATAAGGGGGAGAGAATAGAGTAAGAGTAAGTAGAAAGTAAAATATTGAAACATAAAATTAAGTTTTCTCCAGCATTGTAAGAATTTATATAATTAATAAAGAATTGATTTCATGATGTTTATACAATTATAATGTGATATAATAATATTCTAAGGGAAAGATAGGGCCCACTCAACTAAGGAAGTGGGATCATTTATCATGTTGATATGTTTAAATTATTATGTGTTTTTGCCTTTCACTCCTTTATAAAAAGTATTGTGTGACAAATTTCAACTTGAAATTCTATGTGTGTGTATGTTTAATGCATGTGTTTTGTAGATACCCCATTTTGGCCATAACTATGTTCCAACCAAAATTCATATTAATTTCTACCAAATAGTGAAAATTAAGCCTATGAATCATAGAATGTCCTAATTACATCTGCACATTAGACATTAGTGCTCAGAATGATGTTGAGGCATCCCTACTTGGGGCATTATCCTATACGTAATAGTAAATTTTCATGGATTTATCTCTAGTCAACTTGTGATCTAGAAAATTAATAGTTTGGCCTTTGGACCCATTAAACAAGGAACTTAAACAATTATTAAAGTGCAAAAATATTAATCATAATGAATTAAATAAACAAATCAAATTAAATGCTTAAGATAAATTTACCTGTGCAATCAATGAAAATGAATTTTGTAAAATGAAAATTTCAATAAAAAAAGATCATTATGATGGCATCATCCTCAAAGTTATTGAAAATATCTTCCCTAAAGCCTTAAATTCAAAAATGGAGAGCTATGATTAATAAACGATATCTCTATCTCAAATATTAATTTCTTGTCCCCTCCTTAACTCAATTATGATTAATCTAAACATAACTACATTTAACTCTAACCTAACTATACTTGGGTTAGAGTTAGTTTGGAAGGATATAAATACAAGGATTCACCCATTGTTTAAGTAATATCTTTTAGTGTAATGTTATGATTAGAAAAAAACTTAAAAGACCCCCATTGTAGTGTTATAATGCTCATTTATTGAGAGAGATCCAAAGCCAAACCCAACATTACCAAGGTGACAAGGAGAGATGATGTAAGGAGCACCATTATCAAATATTATTTAATCATAAAATCAATCACATCCATTCATGGCCAATATACCTATGCTTATTTTGTATTCTATTGATAGTTACTTGTATTGTTCTCTTACTCTTTGAGTGTCTAGGCTAGAGGTGTTAGTTTTATTAATGTGGTTTATATAAGTAATATGAATTCAAATGATAGATATATAGTGAATAATAATTTTAAATCATGGCACAAATCAATTCAACATAGAGAGACATGATATTTATCCTACTAAAACCTAAAAGAGGTAAAAAAAAACCCCAGCAAGTGATTTTTCATTGATATAGAAAAACTTTACATTGATACAACTCCAACCTCTCATTTCTTCTCAGCAAAGTCTTCAAAAGCCTTTTGATAATCTAAATATCTCACAAATGTCAAGATATTGAGTTGTTATTCACCATAAGGTTAATACTTTATGTATAGGTAAATATGAATGGAGGTGACTATTGTAAATAATGGATCTAACCATCTTGAATAAATAAAAGAGACTGATTAATTAATATCTAAGATAAACCTTCAATGATTAATGTCCCAATTAAATAAAAACTTAGTAAATAATTAAATAAATAAAATATGATTATTTATTTACACAAGGTTTCTACCTCATAGTAATAAATAACTTATTATTATTATTATTATTATTTAATTAATTATAAGTTAAGGGTTAAATTACCACTTAGTCATTAAAATAGTTCTAACACTCCCCCTTAATGCTAAGTGAGAATAAATGCCATAGTAACCATAAAGGAATTATACTATATGCAAAATTTGATGGATTTAAAAACCTTCATCATGCCAATAGTCACCTTTTAAAACAAAAGAAATTATAATATGTAAAATACTTAAAAGTAAGTTTAGGTTAGCATGATTGTGAGATTACATCTCACTATTTCTCATGAAAAAATCACTAAACATATTTGAAACCTTTTATAACATAAGGATCTCCATTACAAATTATGTTTTAAATGTATTGAGGTAAAAAATTAAAAATTCTACATGAAGTTTACTTAAATCAAATAACTTCCACATAAAATTTTTAAAATGATTTACAAATGAGAATAAGTATAGAGAAGGAGTAATAAATGACCATTATGAGGTGGAATTTCCATGCCCACTTCCCCTCAATGACAAATTTAAGAGGCCCAGGATTGAATGAAATTAACAAAACTTGGTAGCATCAAGTGGTTTTGTGAAAATGTCTACCACTTGATCATTTGTATGATATAACTACAAATTAATATCACCATTGAGGACTTTCTCTTGGATGAAATGCACATGAACTTCAATATATTTAGTTTGTTGGTGTTGCACTAGATATTTTGTCAAAGCTATATAGTTTTGGTTATCACAATGAAGGATGGTACTTTGAAAAACATCCAAATTAAGTTCCCCCAATAACTTTTATAGCCACATGACTTCTTTAGAAGCTTCCATAGCACTTTTGTACTCAGCTTATATAGAAGAGAGAGAGAGAGAGACAATAAGTTATTTCTTGTTGCTTCAAGAGATAGCACCTACACCAAACTTAAACACATATCTAGAAGTAGATTTATGATCTAAAGTTTCACCAGCATGGTCAGAATCACAATAACCATATAATTTATCATTATTAATGTAAGAATAAAATAAATCATAATTAATTTTTCCTTTGATATAATGAAGAATTTGTTTAGCTAATTTTCAATTATCTAAATAAAGATGTTGCATAAATCTAGAAGCAACACTAATAGCATATGAAATATTTGGCCTAGTAATGGTTAGATAAATCAAACTTTCAATAAGTTGTCTATACAAAATAGGATTAGATTTTTCACATGTAAATTTAGGATCAAGTTTAATAGCAAATTCAATAGGAGTAGAAGAATATTTACAATCAATCATGTTAAAATTAACAAGAAAATTATGTGCATACTAAGATTTTGATACAATAATTAATTTTTTATCCTAAAATATAGACATTCTTAAAAAATAATATAGATTGACTAAATCAGTTAATTCAAACATTTGACTTAATTTATCCTTATATTTATGAATTAAACTAATTAAATCACTAATAATCAACAAATCATCAACATATAATACAATTAAAATCAAATGACCATTTTAAATTTTAACAAAGAGATCATTATCTGAATAGCAACTAGAAAAACCTAATTATTTGCAAAAAGAAATAATCTTAGAATACCAAGCTCAAGGATCTTATTTTAGAACATATAAAAAATTATTTAATTTACATACATAATGTTCTTTTTAGGGTCAGTGAAACTTTTAGTTTGAGTCATGTAGATTTCTTCTTATAAATAACCATTTAAAAATGCATTCTTGACATCCATTTGGTGGATAACCTAACTATTTTGGGCTGTAAGTACAATAAAAAGTCTAAAAATACTAATTTTTACTACAAGAGTAAAGGTTTCAACATAGTCAGTCTCAAGTTTTTGATTAAACCCATGAGCAACTAATCTAGCATAAAACTATTAATTTTACCAATTAAATTATATTTGATCTTATAAAGCCACCTACAACTAACAATATGTATTTTAGGCAGAGGAGGGATAAGATACCAATTCTAATTTTTAATTAAGGAATTATATTTAGCTTGCATATCAACATTACATCTATCATCTTGTGTGGCTTCCTCAAAATATTGAGGTTCACATTCATACATAGTCATTAATGCATGATAAAAATGTTAACTTCTAGTTAATTTATTAAGATTATCAACATTAGAAGACTGAATTAGGGATTCTATTCATCTAAGTATTTTAGATTGACCATGAAACTTAGGGGGTTCCTTAGACTCTAAGTTATCCATAATTGGATCATCTTTCTCAAAGACATATATTTCATCGCAAGGAGAAACATGAGAGTTAGGTTCATCAATAGAAGAACACTGAGGAGGATCCATAGAGGGCTCACAAAAGGATTTTTCAAGAAGAACATTACTATTCTTAATTATTTGAAATTTAGAGGGATCATACACTCTTAAACCTTTTGTCTTATCACCATATCTATAAAGAATGTAAGAATAGGAAGTGGGATCAAGCTTCTTCCTTTTAACTTTAGGTACAAATATAGAAGCAAGACAACCAAAAATCTTAAGATGAGCCACACTAGGTTTTTTATTAGTTTACATTTATAAAAGGGTAGAAATATGAAAGGCTTTAGTAGGAACTCCATTTAAAATATTAATAGTAGTGTTCATGGCTTTGACTCATAAGAAATTAAGAATTTTTTTAGACTGCAACATAGTCCTAGCCATTTCTATAATGGTAAAATTTTTACTTTTAATAATACCATTTTGTTGAGGGGAATAGGGAGTTGTTAATTCCTTTTTAATACCTAAACTAATGCAAAAAAAATTAAACTCTTTACTAACATATTCTCCACCATTATCATTTCTTAATCTCTTAATGGAAAAATTAGATGTATTTTCAACATACGCTTTAAATTCTTTAAACTTAGACAAAACATCAAATTTCATTTTAATGAAATAAGACCAATTTATTCTAGTATAATCATAAATAAATGTAATAATAAATAAATAATCATTAAGATATATAACTTCAAGATGTCCTACAACATCACTATGAATTATATCTAAAGGATGAGAGAAATTCACATCATGATTTTTATGAAAGGGGTTAGTATGTTGTTTACCACATAAACAACCCTCACAAGTTTCATGATGAGAGAGGATAAAAATAAGTTCAACAACAAAATTATTCATTAACATATCATGTAAACTTATAAAATTAACATGTCCTAATATTTCATGTCATAACTGAGATTCATTCTTATTATGCAATGAAAGTAAACATGTAAAAGGAGAGAAGATATATAAACCATTATTTTGAACACCTTTAAAAATCAAGGAACGAAACTGATTTCTAATGGACCAACTATATTTAAGAAATTTTATAATTAAATTATCATTAGTAAGTTGAGAACAATATATCAAATTCTTTTTAAGCTTAGGTACATACAAAACATCATTGATAACAATATTTGAAAAAAAAATCATGTTTAGTTACTTCTAAAAATGAATTATCTCCTAGTATATTATTTCAGAGATATCCCTAGAATCATAACACATATCAGATAATCATTTCATATGGTGTGATGCACCGCTATCTAAAATTCATTCATTTTCATTTGAAGCAAATAATACAACATATAAATTAAGAACATTCTGATCTTGATTATTATTTTGATTAGGATTTTGATTCTTTGGCTTGTTTTGATTAGTTTTCTTCCCTTTGTTACTTTTAGAAGATTTATTGTTAATTCTATCCTTTTTTTGTAATAGTCTTCCCTTCTATGACCAAATTTACCACACAAATTATAATTTCCATGAATTTAGGTTTATGATTTTTATTACCAGTTTTTTGTTCTCATTTTTGCCTTTACTAGAGTTAGGGTTAGATTTCTAGTTTTTATAGTTATCATAAACATTATTTAAAGTGAGAATAACCTAAGTGGCATTCTCTTTAGAATTAAAATTTGTCATTACTTTCTCTTCTTGAATCAGGAGAGCACATATGGTGGTAAAGTCAGGGATATCTTACTCAGTTTGATCAATAGAATTCAAAATTGAAATGAAATTTTTAAAAAAAATTATGAATGTTTATTTGAATGATAAAATAAATAAAATTATATTTAATTAAATTATAATTATAACCATCTAACTGAGCTTTAATATTCTTAATTTTAGCTAATAAAATCACAACTTTTACATCACCCTTCATATGTGTTGACAGTAATTCAAGGATTAACTTAATGGTCTTTGAGAGATGAGTGCCCTCATGCATGGATTCAATAAGTCTTCAATCTTTACAAAGAGATTCATGATTATCAATGTGGAGAAGGAATTCATCCTTAACACTTCATAAGATAATGGGCATAGTTTCTTATGATTTATGTTGAAATGTATTGGTAAGCTCAGGGGTCACATGACGTCTAGATAAAGCTTTTTCAGTCCCAATGACAATATTCCATAATTTATACGCCATGAATTTATCTTTAACATGAATTTTTCATATGTTATAGTTATTTCCATTAAGCATTTGGGATTTGTGTAAAGAAAAGTGAGGTGAAGCCATGACTTCCCTTTAAACACAATAGTATCTAGATGATTAAGAAATATTCTTTTAAGTGTGAATTTAAAATTTATTGATAATTAAAACAAATTTAAAAAATTAAATACACACTATTTGTTCAAATAAATCTTGATAAAGTAAAAAAAAATCACAAATTTGTGATAAAGTAAGGTGTCACAAGTGTCAAAAAATACACTAAAATTAAGAACAATTTTATGATTTAACCTTTTTAAATGAAAATTTTTTGAACTAAATGGAATTTATCATGAAACTATATTTAAATATATAATTTAGATGCTACCAAAGAAAAAAATTGAAATAAATTTGCAAAATTCTAGGTATCAGAAGAGTCGCACTCACAATGACCACCTAGGCACAATTAATAAAAAAAAGGTATAAAATCAATAATAATAAGTTTAAAAACAAAAAACTGATCATACCAATGTGTTTATAACTTGACAAAACCTTAATATCGACTGGTTGGATGACTATATTTTCCTTGGTTTAGACTAGATCAAGTATCAAAAGAAGGACTAGTCGACATGTCAAGGGGTTTTCATGTGAGAAGGAAGGCACACAAACCAATAAATTAAATTCAAATTAATTTAATTTTCAATTAATTTTGACTAAATTCAACAATAAGATAAAAATAAAAAGATTGGTGATATTTGAACACTAGACTTATCTTTTACAAGTTTTTACCAAAATTTATAATCACCAACTCATATATGAGTGAATTTAAGGATTTACATGTAAAATATTATATTTAATTATTTTTAATCTAAATTTGATAATAAAATAAATAAATATTTTATGTGCATGTAATTTTGAAATTAATTAGGGGAATTTTTGTTTTAATCTTTTTATTAAAAAACTTAGCCAAGGTGGGACCCCTTTTTTATTTTCATGAAATTTTTTAGAATTTAAAAAAACTCTATTTTTTAAATAAGTTTTATCAACTATAGATATTTTACTCAAGGAAGCTTAGAACAGGTGGAATACACTGTCAGAGACCACCAAAATTTGTATAAATCTTAGTTTTTATAGGATAAATCCAACTGAATCTTCAAATTTTGATCTTTGGCTCAAAAATAGATTTTTCAATTTATCAGGAATACTATGGCATTCCAAAGCTCTAAGTAAAGAGAAAAAAATTAAACAGGGCCACATAGAGATTCTCAGGCTCTGAAATTTTGCAAAACACCTTGTATTTTCCAAACTAAGACTTTTGGACCTTCAAGGGATAGTTTGAGGCCACAAAACTTAGTTTTTAAATTTATTCTAGATGATACGGACGTATTATGGTGCCTAGGGAAGATGAAAAACAAAGAACTACTTCAAAAATCCTCAATCTGACTCTTCTAATGTTAATAAATGATCAAAAAATGCTAAAAGACCCTTTATAGATCAAGAAAAGATCAAGAATGAATTTTTTTGAAGTTTTTATCCTTCCAGGGTCATATAATACCCTCAAAGAAAAATAAAACTCCCTCAAATTATAAATGAACTTGCTTTATTAAGTATAAACACCCCTCAGGATCTGATACTATGAATAAATTCATGTATACAAGTAATATGAATGCATAGGATAGATCTAGAGTGAATAATAATTGCAAAGCATATCACAGATCAATTCAACATAGAGAGACATGATATTATCCCAAGAAAACCTCAAAGAGGTAAAAAAACCTAGCAAGTGATTTTTCATTAATAGAGAAATAATTTACCCCAATATAACTCCAACTTCTCACTTCTTCTTAGCAAAGTCTTCACAAGCCTTTTGATAATCCAAATATCTCACAAATGTCAAGATATCAAGTTGTTATTCATCATAGGATTAAAACCCTATTTATAAGTAAATATGAAGTGAGGTGACCATTGTAAATAATGAGTCCAACCATCCTAAATAAATAAAAGAGCATGATTAATTAATATCCCAGATAAACCTTTGGTGATTAATCTCCCAGTTAAATAAAAACTTAGTAAATAATTAAATAAATATAATATGGTTATTTATTTATACAAGGTTTCTACCTCGTAGTAATAAGTAACTTATTATTATTTAATTAATTATAAGTATAAGCTAAGGTTTAAATTACCATTTAGTCAATAAAATATCTTTAACACATAATAATAACCTCTCATGGATTCATCTTCAGTCAACTTGTGATCTATAAAATTAATAGTTTGGCCTTTGGACCCATTAAACAAGGCACTTAAACAATTACTAAAGTGCAATAATGTTAGGCATAAGGAATTAACTAAGCAAATCAAATTAAATGCTTAAGTGAAATTTACCTATGTAATTAGTGAAAGTGAATTTTATAAAAATAAAATTTTAATAAAAAAATCATTATGATGTCATCATCTTCAAAGTCAAGGAATTTAAAATATCTTCCCTAAAGACTTAAATTTAGAAATGGAGAGATATGCTTAATGAATGAGATCTCTATCCCAAATATTATTTTCTTTTCCCCTCCTTAACTCAATTAGGATTCATCTAAACACAACTACAATTAACTATAACCTAATTATACTTGGGTTAGAGTTGGTTTGGAAGACTATAAATATAAGGCTTCACCCATTGTTCAAGTAAGCTCTTTTGGTGTAATGTTATGATGCAAAAACACCTTCAAATACCCCCATTATAGTGTTATAATTCCCATTTATTGAGAGAGATCCAAAGCTAAACCCAAACCCTATATTACCAAGGTGACAAGGAGATAAGATGCAAGGAGAACCATTGCCAAATATTCTTTGATCACACAACTCAGCACATCCATCCATGACCAACATACATTTATTACTCTCAAAGAAGGTAAATAATGG
Organism: Torreya grandis; assembly: GCA_037957365.1. Lineage (NCBI taxonomy): Eukaryota > Viridiplantae > Streptophyta > Pinopsida > Cupressales > Taxaceae > Torreya > Torreya grandis. Next base: position 1,061,932 of record JARHVA010005764.1, read on the forward strand.
TTATTTTGTCTTCTATTGATAGTTACTTATAGTGTTCTCTTACTTTTTGAGTGTCTAAGCTAGAGGTGTTAGTTTTATTAGTGTGTTTTTATTTAGTTTTGATCATACTAACACAATACTAATATCCACTCTTGGATTTATATTGATCACATAATGGCACACTCGATGGGACTCATACTCATAAAGCTCTTCTAAATAATTTTAAAGACATTTTACTAACCATTTTTATGCCAAGTTTTTGATTTAATTGTAATAAAAGTGAAGAAGTTTAAAATCTCAATCAAGCCACAGGGATTGGAGATGATCATAAAAAATAAGGGTCAATCACTGGAATCGACGTCGATCGAAGGAATCAACAATTATCTCTGTGTCAAAAACACATTCAAATTGGAAACCAAAAACATAGTAAAAATCAAGTTTTTCTTATTTTTCTTGGTGCCTAACAGGTTATTTACTACCTATTTAACATTCTTCTTCAAGTGTAGTGAGTAGTTTTTAGTTTAAAACATTATTTGTCTAACATGTTTTCTATCAAAACATGTTTTTTTTGGGTGTGGTTATATTAATCAGTAATGATCATAATAGAATCATGTCAATCATAGGAATCATCCATGATCCATGTTAATCATTGATGATTTATCAATGTTTTTTTTTTAGAAACTTGAGAGTTAAATTTTATGCTTTTATTGAACTAAATTACAAGAATATAACTTTGTCTCAAACACAAAATAATATACTAACTTGTTTGCAAGGAATTAGACAAAGAAGGAAGAAGTTTGGGTACTTTTTAATCAAATTTTCATTTTGCAAAGTCTAAATTTTATAAAGGTTAAAACTCATTCTTATTTAGTTAGCATGTTTTAAAATTCACTTAAAATTTTGTCTTTCAAGAATTTTTACAAAATTTTATAAGTACAAACACAACCAAAAGGGCCTAAAATTTTAAGAACATTTTGATTTTGTGTTAGTAAAAAGAACCTACATCTTTAGTTAGAGCTCGTAAGAAAATTTTTTATTCCTATTTATTATTTAGACTTATTTCAAATTACTTAGATTAGATTCTTTGATTTTGGTAAAAAGAAACTTTAGAGTGTATGATCTCCCCCCATCTCCTTTAATGAACTCGAGTGACCAAAAATGATTAGTTTACTGTCAGTGTTTTTAAAAAGTGTTTCAAAAAGAATGTCATGTATGATCTCCCCAAAATCTGAGTGACTTGGGTGATTCAATAGTGACCTATAAAAATTTTTCATTTTTCATTTATTTCTTTTGTGTACTTGGCTTGTGGGTGGGATTTCATAACCTCCCCAAGATTTATCTAGGGGTGCTTTGACATGGGGCTTCATCTCCCAGCATCATACAAACCCCACTCCATGATAGGGTATATAAATTAGGCAAACCATTGGATGAGATAGTGATAATAGGTTACCCTGACCATTCCAATGGGTATCCAGGCCATATGGTAGCTAGACATTTTTAATTCCACTAAGAAGTACATAGTTTTAGTCGCTATGTAAAGGAATAGACCCTTACATAGCAATCTAGGTGGTTTGGATTCAATTGACATGATTTCACCCTTTTAGTATCCACACTTGAGACCATATAGTATGTGCAAAAATTATATATTTTTATTCAAACCCCACTTTCCATATAATTTCATACTAAATACTAAATGATCCTCACTCTAAGTTCATGTCATGTACCAATTCTTGAGAGACAGAAGGAGGCATAAAAATGATACCTATACTTGTACTTTAAATTTTAAATTAACACTTAATTATTCACAAGCATTGGTATATCAATGGAAAATTTAGTTGAAGCTACACACATCTATGTCAGTTATAGGGATAAGATGAGCCACTTGTGTTGCTACTATTTTATTTGATTTGCATGCTTGTTTTGAGACTAGAAACTATTTGTTTATTAAAAAAGAGTCATAAAACATCACGTATTTTTATAATAATTTAGCCTAAGAGGTATTATTCTATCTGTTTAGTGTCACATTTTTTCCTTATACATTTTTCCATAGCATTTGTGTGTGTCACTTGTTTACACAAGGCATCATTATGGTCCCTATTTCATCCTAAGAATTTACCTTGGATTTTTAAATCAAAAACCATTGTCATACATGTTTATCAAAGTAACATCATTACATTGTTCATGTTATTACAAAAAACATTACCTTATTTCAAACTAAGTTCAAAACCTTATGTGCCTTTAGTTTACAATTAATTCCATTATGCCATCTATTTGGGTCTAGAATGTTATCCTTTTGAAAAATTTAAGTTTTCAAACCAAGTTTGGAATTTATCTTGTGAAGTTCAGATTAAAAATTGATCATTCTACACCTATGTCTTGCTTAATTTTGGCTTGGGTGTTTACTTTTCACCTTTGAATTATGCAACTTGGAATAAATTCCTTGCTTACTCTGAAGACCCTTTTTACCTAGATCTAGGAAGTGGTATATTTTTCATGTGCCTTGATTTGATTTATTCTCTTAAAATAAGTTCAAAATTCTATTTTCAATTACAACCTTAATCATGATTAGTTTATATTAGATCCTTAGTTATCACTTGGGCTTGAATGCTTTACTCATCATTCTTACTTTAATTACTTAAGATTGAACTTCCCAATTAGTTTAGGTGTGTGCCTAGAGTGAATCTCTTATACCAAGGTCAAGTTTATTTTAGAATCCATGTTCCTAGATTGATTTGAAGTGAATCAAATTATTTTAGAGTTAGATTAATTTCCTTGTAATTTTTACCTCGACCTAGTTATTTTTAAGTCTAGCTTTATGCCTTGTTTACAAAGACTTAGCATTTGCCTTTCAGTTTTTAGACCTAGTTATTTTAAATTCTAGCTGTGTGTTTTGTTTCCAAAGACCTAGAATTTTCCTTAGTTTTTAAAATTCATTTGTAAGTTTTGATTCTAGCTTTGTGCCTTATTTCCAAATACCTAGCACCATTTTCATTTCAGACCTATATTAGATTTGTTTGAAACACATTGCCAAAACTAGGATCCAAATTTGCTATTCATTTGACCATTTGTGTACAAGACATTAAACCTTGGATATATTTGAGACCAATTTTACCACTGATGATTCTGGATAAGAATTCCATTCTAGGCCATGTTTAGACCATTTACATCAATAGATCAAGTTTTCTATCTAGACCAAGCTTCAGGACATATCAAGCATCGACCAATTCTTTTAGACCGTGTTTTAATAATTTTGTGAACTATATACCTTTTCTTTGTGATATGTTAGTCATGGATTAAAATATGCCTCACTACATATGTAGTGAAACTATGTACAATTAGGATTATGAAAATATATTCATAGATGATGCATTTATTCAAGATCCATATGGTGATGATGTAGTTTGTGAGACAGATCCATATCCTCCTTACACTACTCAATATGTGGAACAAATTCAAGATCCATTATCACATTACCTAGTTAATACACCTCCTTATCTAGGTTAGGAACAGGAACAAATAACTCAATACCTTACTAGTGTGCCATATGTTATCAAACAAATCTATCTACAACCTTATTATCTTACCATGCCATCAACCTATGACCCATACCTTTTTTATCATCACCTGCTTGAAAATAAGGATGAGGTTTTGGTTAGATCCATAGAGGTAGCATCCAAGTTTATGGAATAATTTCCCCATAAAAACCTACCTAGTGTAGTTTAAGTGCCTAGAAACATACCTTATACCCAAACTATCAAGCAGGCCTCTACTAGTTACCCTCAGACACTCATGTCAATGTCACACCAAGATATAAATATGATTGAAAAGGGGAAGGGACCCATGGAGGACCAATTCATGAAAATGTGATAGGCATATCATGATTATCTTAATCTAGCATGGAATTTCAATGCTATGGCCATATCAAATGTTCCACTTATAGAACTAACTCCTTTAATCAAAGTGCCAATTAACTCATTGGGTCATGCTAATCTGAGTGTGGATCCATTTACCTAAATTAATTTAGTGTTAAAATTTTTCAATGTCCCATTTATTTAGGAAGTTATTATTTCCTCTACTCGAGACCATGTGCCAAATGTAGTGGATAACATGTAAGTGTCTCTCAATTCAAACCAAGGTGGGTTAAATGCACTACCAAATAATCCAAAACAACAAGTACCTCTTGCTAATACCATGAGTTTTTTACAATAGTATGGGGAAGGAATGCCTAGTTCTTAACCATAGTAGGTTACTCTGACTCCTCAACTAACTACTTATTCAAACATGTAACAATAGGGGATAAATAAGTAGGTACAAACCAATGTTTTACCCCAATAAGAGACAAATGTTATCCTACCTCAATAGGTGATATTTAATATTATATATAAAATAAGTGGAAATAAATATTACACCTTAATAGGTAATAATTAATGTACCTTAAGAGTCATAGACCAATATGCTTCAATAATCATAGACATTACCTAATCAATAACTCCTTCCTATTAGTCAATGATAAATACCAAATGCACAACAAACATCTAATTCATAATAGGTGTTTTTTCAACAAAGAGGTGCCAACATCTAGAAAGTATCTATTAGGAAATAGTTACCTTTTATTCATCATGTGCCACATATTCAAAGACATAAAAAACAAGTACCCTTTATTTAACTAGGTTGACTAGTCAGCTACAAGTCCCTACTCAAACTTAGTAGGCATAGTACCTTCCAAAAATATAGATACTTTCATCATAACCTCAATTCCCTCAGGCTCAAGGCCATATTATGAACCTAAAGTAGAATATTTACCAATAATTTATGTAACATCAACAACCTTATCCCAATGTGTGGATGCATATTCCTAGTCGATTGGTCCATCAAACCAAAATTCTATAATAATACATACCTCTACTATACCTTGGTCAAGATAATCCACTGTTGACTACCTAGCCACAACAACAACCAAATTTTCCATCAATTTTCTTGGCCTAAGAACTACAATAGATGAAAGATATAATTGCAACCATTTAAATAAGAAATCAAACCAAGAAGTTCAAATTGCATGATGTGTTCATACCCATTTAACATGGATTATATATATATATATATATATATATATATATATATATATATATATATATTATAGGTTATAATCCACCAATGAGACCTTAGAGATCATCCAAAAGAGTTTTTTGTCACTTACCAACTAGTGGCCTATAGTGAAATCTACATCTTTTTTATTCAAAGTATAGTTAGACAAGCTTTTGAGTGGAATTTTAAGTTGCCAAAGAACTTTGTATCTAAATTTGATGATATGTCAGATAAGTTTGTATAGCATTTCTCCTATAATCTTTAGCATGATATTTTAGTAGTGGTTTTGAGTAAGTCCAAATAGAAAGTTGGTGAGAGCTTTTCAAGATACTTATAGAGATGGAGAGTGATTTGTAGTCTCTTCACTCATAATCTACTAGATAAATAATTAGTAGTTATGTTTACCAAAAATATACATAGTGAAATATCTTATCACTTAGATCTTAAGTGTGTACACATAATCAAGGAGATCATTAACTAAGGTATATAGATCAAAAAATCCCTTATTAACAAAGGGATTATCAAGTTGTCTTCTTCAAACTAGAATCAGAGCCAAAAAAATAAATAAATCCCAAGTTAGAACCCTATCCCAATTAAAATGCAATAATCTACACCTACTAAAGATAATAATTATGTGAAACCTAATCCACACAACATAATGAATTCACTGAGTTGTGTCATGTTCAAACATTTTAAACATCATCTACTCAGCCTATGCCAAAAATGCATCTTATTCCACAAATGCATCTTATTTAATAAGAACAATCTATGCCCCAACCCAGTACAAATCCTTAAATACTATATCTACCACCTTTATAAACCCTTCCTCCAAAAAAAATACCCACTCTTAGAGTCTTCAACAACCTTGGTGATCTTATTGAAGCAGTGTTTTACAAATTAGCCATGTCCAATATAATTAGTTATTCGATTATAAAACACTTTAATGAGGGTATACCTTATCCAAATTAGTATAAGTATCATGAATCCTATGAATACCATTATTTTCATGGACATTATGTATGATATTGTGTGAAACTGAAGCAACTTATCAAGAATATGTTGTAAAATGGAGAGATCTAGCTAGATAATAAAGCATCTACTTTCAACCAAAATGTGGGTATCTAACGAAATCATTTTCCACAACATAATAATGCCAATCAATAGTATAAATAATTAATAACTCATATATAACAACATTATCAATAATATCATATAATTTCAACTACCAAAATGAAGGAACCAAGGCCCAAATGACCCTAATAACCAACATACCTGTAGCTCAACTGCACATGACTACAATAAATTTATAGGTTTTATCATGGGTGGTCATGTTTCTACCATTACCATCAATACTATATTGAATTCCAATAGACCAATACATTATCTAATAATGCCAATCAACCTACCAATTCTAGTAATTCTTATTTGACCTGTGACCCCAACCAAGTGCAATAGTAACTAAGGATTACCATTTTAGGACCTTATAATAGTAACTCTTCATTTCCCTATGACTAAAACCAAGTGTAATGATAATAAAGACTTACCCTCTCTAACCCATCTCCAACATTTTCTATTTATGATACGATTATACCCAATCCAAATTGTACAAACACAACTTGATAGTATAAAATAACCATTCCAAGCCCACAACCCCTTATAAATGAGTTAATCCAACCCACTATGTTGGATAGAAATAAACCAATTAAAAATATTAAGGAAAAAATTTATGATAATATGGAATAACTCTAAAATACATCCACATAAATATCCATCTTAGATTTGTTATGTATATTTGCCATCCATAATAATATCCTTATAGAACTCCTTAGCCAATACCAAGTTATAAATTACATTACACCAAGAAAATGTCAAGCTTTGGTTAGACACCCAGCCCCATGATAATAGTTGAACTTTGACCAAAGTGATATGTTGTCCCTTATCCCTTTCCATAATAACCCATTATACACTAAATTTGTTATCATGGGGCATAAATTTATACATGTCCTCATAGATAATAGATCGAGCTTGAATATTGTGTTTCTGAAGCTCATCAAGCATCTAGAATATACAAAAGTTGGCCTTCAGCTAGATAATGTTACTATCAAGGCCTATCATAATTAAAAATTGGAATCATAAGGAACCATAAGTTTTCTAGTGATTTTCAAGCCTTTATCCCATGATACACTTTTCCATGTGATAGACCTAGATTTATGATACTATTTTATTTTGGGTAGACCATGGATATATGAAATTTGTACAATCATTTAAATATTACACTTTGGGATGGAGGTAACTATCCATGGAGATTTACATCCATATGAACACTAAAAGCTTTTAGAGGTTGAATATGAAAGCTATAATCAGAATCTGATTCAAGACCTTGACAGTGCCAACTTATTTGACCCATATACCATTTGTATGATCATGAAAGTAATTTAACATTCTCCACTTCCTCTTTATCATCCTCAACTTATATATTGGGACCAATAATAATCCATAGTACCTTTAGATGAGTTTGAGAATGATGAGGCCTTTTGTGATTTTATAGGCCTAAGAGATAATGTTCTATTAGGAGATTACAAACAAGGGTTTTCTATCAAACTAGATCTTGCAACATATTTCAAAGAGTGAGTGAATACCCTTATCCAAAAAAAAATAAATTAAACATTGATCTCCCAAAGTGAAAACTTCTTTGAGGCACTTTTGGACCAGGGTAAATGTAAAGAAAAACACTAGTCTCTTGGTGAAACCCTATTTCAAGCACCACTAGATGGGGATGTTTACCCTTATTTGAATGAATCTCAGGAGACCACCTAATTAGAAGTATTTTTACTCATCATATGGTTCAAGATAATTCTTTCTTTTAATATCCTATTTTCATATGGTTTTATTTTACCATTGGATTTTTTTGTTTAAGCTTTCATCCCAAATTAATATCCTATTTTTAATGGTTTTAATAACCATTGGATATTGTTTTAATAAAATTTATTCCCCACCTTTACCTTTTCCCACATGGATATTTACATGGTTATTTAAAAAATCATGTGATATTATTTTTAAAAAATAAAAAAACACTTTATCATTATCCTTTCCCCTATGTGGAAGTGGACGTGGAAAGTTATTATGGTCTTCATAGACCATTTTGCATGGAGATATTTTAGTAAACTTTATCCTCATGTTTTATTTTTGTGCACTAAACAAAACATGCATGTAACCCACCTTTATATTTATCTCCACACAGATCATACATTTGCATTTGGAGTAGTCGATAATGTTACGCCATTATTAAATTAAATGTATGATGCCAAACTCTAAGCATGCATGTGGATCTTCCATGGGTTTAGTTATTACATGGAATGTTATTTATGGGAAGCATTTGTTTAAATCAATCATGGCATTCAAAGCACCAACAAAATCTGGGATTTTATTTGGTTAATTTGCATGCAAACCCATTATGAGATGGATCCATATTTTAGGCAAATAAAAAGAGGTTATTAGCCAACATTGGCTATAAACAATCTTATTTCATTTTATATTGCAGATTTTTAATAATTTAGGATGGAGGACCGAAGAATAAAAAAATACTAGTTGAATATATTTTGATAGAGGAGTGTAATGGGAATTTAAAGCAGGGACATTCCATATAAAGGAAGTATATTATGCTAGAGAACATAGGTTATTAAATTTAGAGGATTGACTGTGTTTTTTTTTTTTACAGAAGTAGAATTTTGGAATAGCCTGATTACGGCTAGTTTTCCTATTATAAAATATTTTTTATTGTAAGTAAATTATAGAGATGGATTTATGAAAACTAGAAGGTAGTTTATAAACCTTTTGAGAGTTTTTACCTCTTTAAAGAGAGAGAAATTTCCCATTTTAGAGATATATATTTGCAGATGATCATTTTAGAAATGAAAGATGTTTGTGATCTATGATTAGAGTTCTTCAGAGGTTGATCAACCAATTCTAATTTATTTAGTGATGTAATTTTTAATCATTGTATTTACATCTTATTTATAGTGGAATGGTTCAAATGAACCTAAGGACATAGCCAATTGGTGAACCCTGTAAACAATCTCTTATCTCTATTTTAATTAGTTTTTTATTATTCCATTAGTAGATATCAGTTTCAAATTATTCATGGATATCTAGAATTTAATTATATAAAATTGGATAAGAGACTATTTTAAGGGATAAAAATATGAATGAAATTATTTAACTAAGTAATAGAGTTCTATGAGTTTTCAAAACACTCATATTTAGAATTTTTTAGATAATTCACATTCATATTTAAAAGTCAATTCATTTTAATTAAATTTTGGAACTTGACATATTATTAAAATTCCATTTTTGAAATAATAGTATTGATTAATAGGGGATAATTACTATTTATGAATTATTTTGGTATCAAATTTTTTGATCAATGGGATTTAACAATGTGGTTTAGCTATGGTTAATAGTTTTCTATTTGATAATTATTACAGTTGGTTCAGTTGTGTGTTGAACACAAGAACAGGTGAACTATGGGAAAGTTGTCAAAATAGGAAAAGCTCAATGAGCTTAAGTTATATAATAAATAGATCCAAGAAGAAAACTCTCTCTTGAGATCAAAATTCTACTCCATGGAAAATAAGATTGAAAATTTCAAATATGATTTGCAAACCAAGGATGAGCTCTTGACAAAGTTTTAGAATGGTGAATGAATGATGGAATTACCATCCACATTAGATGCAGAAATAATGATAGATGAATACATTGTAAGTAAGTCCTCATGTATTACTTCCTCTCATTCAATTTTAGATATTATTTTTGGTGTTTTTGAAAAACACACTAAGGGTATTGGGTCTAACTGTTAGATAAAATGGGATTTGAAAGAAGAGGCCTTGGTAAAAATAGATAAGGCATAACTAACCCCATATAGGTAAAGGATAGGCCTTGTTTTATCAGTTTGGGGTATACTGGTGAGCGAATGGGAATTGGAGAGAGTTCTAAATCCATATAAGGAAGATAAGCTTTCAAATACCATGTGTATAAGCCACTAGCTTTTCAGAATAAACCATCATAGGTGGATGAGAGGTGTAAGAGAAATGGAAGAAGAAGTATTGAGATTCCACCTCCTCTTTATTACACAACACATAAAACTAAGAATTTGGTAAATTCTAAAACTTCTAATGCACTCTTTTAGTTTGAAAAATATGGCTATGATATACAAAAAATGTGGTATGCTTTTCACTGTACATTTTGTGGGTTAAGCAATCATTATGTTACTTATTTTTGAAAGAAAAAACCTTTTATAAATAAGTTATTACCTTTTTTGAAAGATAAGGTAGGTTTTAATGTTCAATATCATCATTCAGAGGTGAGAAATGGTAAACATGTTTTATCATCCAAGAAGGACAAGAGGAAATTTTGCACTCATTATCACAAGAGTGGACATAGAGATGAGAAATGGTAGAAACTTCAACCATCACACTATCCTAAACTTGGTAAATATTCCAATGTATATTTCAATTATGAAAATAAGGACTTATTATCATAGTATATTTGGTCTAAATATCCATGCACTTTTTGTGGATTAGATAATCACTGTGTTTCCTTATGTTGGAAAAGAAAACCAGCTAGTAGGATATCATTGTTTTCTAAGGAGAAATAAATGGGTAATAATTATTGTACTCATTTTAATCTAAGTGGTCACCAAAATGATAAATGTTGGGTATTGCATCTATAACTATGTCCTAAGTATTTTAGGAAGAAATCCATGAAGAATGATGCATCCATAAGCAAAAAGGAGGTTATTTTAAACCCATCAGTTTCAAAAACAAAACAAGAGGAAGACCACTTCTCTACTGATTATCCACAAATGAATACATGTATTTTTGATTTGGATGGTAATGATCATTTCTTTTATAGTGGTAATTTATAATAGTTATGGTATTAATTAGCATGCATATGGTCAAAGAATTTTTGGTATTCCAAAGAATATATTTTGACATTGAACAATTTTGGAGCTACCAGCTATGAGGAAATATGAGTGATAGGTTTATCATACTTGGATTATTTTCTCATATTTGTGGTTTTGCTAAGCTCTATATTTTTATCCTTGATAAGTTTTTGAGTTTTTGATGCATTGGTAAAAAGAATCAACTCATGTTTAAACTTGGATATATTCTCAAATAAATTTAAGATTTGAATATGGTTTATTAGAGTAACCTAAAAATCAATGCCAAGGGATAGGTTTATCATAGTTGGATTATTTTCTCACGTTAAGGTTTTTTGAAAAACTTCATTTTTAAACCTTGATAGTAGTATATGCAGATTATATGGGCATGATGAGTATGTATATTTTGGTAAAATTTGTATTTTAGTATATATCTTATCATTTACATTATGCAAATAGAGGCTTATAAGACCCTTTTTGGGCATCGTTTGTAATTGTAATACTTTTACAAATTGTTTTTATCCATGCATGATAATTGCATAATTTTTATAAGTCTCTCATTCATTTTGGACATTTAATTATAACTATCAAATATGGTTATAATTAGTGTGTATATTTATTACACTAATAAATTAGTTTTTAGATGCACTTGGTTATCATTTTGTAATGATTGGCAGATTCACCATTTTGAGATATGTGACATTTGTATAGGCAATTTGCTTCTATCTACAATTTGGTATTGGATAGACATTTCTTTCACTGGCATTTCAGGGGTTCAATTTGATTTTTAAATCATTACCATGATATTTTGTAGTGATGTTTTATAGAGTGAACCATTTTTAGTTCTAGAGAGTGACTTGACCTTTTGGGGATCAAAACGATCGATCTTATTAGGGAGGTTTGATCCAAAGGATTTTCACTCATCATATGGTTCAGGATAATCCTTGATTTTAATATCCTATTTTCATATGGTTTTATTTTACCATTGGATATTTTATTTTAATTTTTCATCCCAAATTAATATCCTAATTTTAATGGTTTTAATAACTGTGGGATATTATTGTAATAAACCTTACTCCTCACCTTTACCTTTTCCCACATGGAGATTTACATGGTTATTTAAAAAATCATGGGATATTCTTTTTTAAAAAATAATTAAAAAAAACCCACTTTATCATTATAGGACCTACCAAATCAATAATGGTTTGAATCTTATTTTTGTCTTAAAAAAAAATCAAGAATGGAATTCAAACCACCCACCAAATGTGGGATTTTATTCAATTAATTTGCATGTAATACCATTATAGGATGGATCCATATTTAGGGAAAAGAAAAAAAAGTTGTTAGCTAACATTGGAATAAACAATCTTATTTCATTTTATATTGTGGATTTTTAATATTCTGGGACAAAGGACCAAAGAAATAAAAAGAATTAGGTTCCATATATTTTGACAAAGGAGTGTAATGGGAATTTGAATTAGGCATGTTCCATATATTGGAAGTCTATTATGCTGCAGAACATAGGTTATTAAATTCAGAGGATTGGCCATGTTTATTTTTTTTTACAGAGGTAGAATTTTGGAATAGCCTGATTGAGGCCATTTTTCCTATTGTAAAATCTTTTCTAATCTATGTAAATTATAGAGAGGGATTTATGAAATATAGAAGGTAGTTTATAAACCTTTTGAGAGTGTTTTGCCTTTTTGAAGAGAGAGAAATTACCCATTTTGAAGATATATATATTTGCAGGTGATCATTTTAGAAATGAAGGATGTTTATGATCTGTGATCAAATTTCTTCAAAGGTTAATCAACCAATTGCAAGTTATTCAAGGATGTAAGTTCTAATAATTGTATTTACATCTTATTTATAATGGAATGGTTTAAATGAACCTAGGTACATAGCTAATTGGTGAATCTTGTAAATAATCTCTTGTCTCTATTTTTCTTAGTTTTTTATTATTTCATCAGTAGATATCAATTTAAAATTAGTCATGGATATCTAGAATTTAATTATTGGAAATTAGATAAGAGACTATTTTAAGGGATAAAAATATGAATGGAATTATTTAACTGAGTAATAGAGTTATATGAGTTTTCAAAACACTCATATTCAAAATTATTTAGATAATTCACATTCAGATTTAAAAATCAATTCCTTTTAATTAAATTATGGAGATTGACATATTATTAAAAATCCATTTTTTAAAGAAAAGTATTTATTAGCAGCGGCTAATTAATTTTTACGGATCACCACCAATAGTGAACTTATTTTTGGGTATGAGCTTAGTATAGAAAAAAAAACATGTATTTGATCAAATTGTCTGAGAATTTCCTACACTATTTATTACATGGAAATTTCTACCATTAGTATATTAAAATTCATCCCATTTAGGAGAGATTAAATAACCAATCTAACTAGAGGACTTTGCCATTGTATGACAATTCACGTCCTTGCCAACTATTTCAAAAGATGGCTCTACTTTCCTAGTAGAATATACAATGGAAGTTAACATTGGGACTATAGAATACCCAAAGTGGATTAAAATAGGTACCTCCCTCACTTAGGAGGAATGTGAAGCTTTTATATCCCTTTTGAGTGAATTTATTGACATTTTTTCATAGGCCTATTCAAACATGCTAGGTTTAAACCTTACTTTGGTTGTACACCACCTTGTTATACATCTTAATGTTAAATTTGTGAAGAAAAAACTATGTATGATGAATCTTCATATTGTTGTATTGGTTAAGAAAGAGTTATAAAAACTCATGGAATTAAGATGCATCAATCAATCGACTATTCAGAGTGGATCTTAAACATTTTGCCTATCAGTAAAAAGTCAAAAGGGATCAAAATTTGCACTAATTTCAAAGAAAAAAATAAGACCTACCCAAAGGATGACTTTCCTTAGTCAAATATTGACATGATAGTTGAGTCCACAACTAGGTATTAAATGCTTTCCCTTCTGGATGGATTTTTAGGATATAATTAGATCAAGATAGTGCTAGAATACCAACACAAAATAACATTCACCACTCAATAGGGAATATTTTACTATCAATTTATGTTGTTCATCCTTAAGAATGTTGAGGCCACATACCAAAGAGCTATGACCATTATATTTCATGACATGATGCATGATATTGTTGAGGATTATGTTAATGGCATATTGGGTAAATATAAGACCCATACAGATAATATGGCCATACTCTAAAGGATATTTTAAAGGATTCATGAGTACAAGATGTGAATTAATCCTAAGAAGTGCATCTTCAGTGTCACTTGAGAAAAAAAATTAGGCTTTATTATCTCTCACTAAGGCATTTAAATTGATCTTACAAAGGTACAAGCCAATACTAAGATGTTGTCACCTTCCACTTTGAAGTAGCTCCATAGTTTATAGGGAAAAATCTAATCTATTAAACACTTCATTTAATAGGTGGATGATAAATTCCATCCCTTCACTCACTTATTGAATAAAGGTGTTAAATTCCTTTAGGATGAAGAATGTCATTAATACTTTGAGTACCTAAAGGAATACCTTATTAATCGACCTATTTTATTAGCACCAATGTTAGGGAGACCATTTATATTATACATATCTATCACTATAGATGCCATGGGGTGTATTTTAACTTAGCATGATGAAAATGTGAAATAACATGTTATATACTATCTAAGTCATACACTACTAGCATATAAACATAATTATATGCTAATAGAAAAAGATTATTTAATTATATGCTAAAAGATTGAATATGAATCACTCATTACATGGATTTGTCAAGCAGTATAATGGAACATTCAAAATCTATTGGTTCATGGTCATTTTCAACTAATCATCAATCAAGTTATAGACCAATTTTAGAACAAATATGATAAGTTGGTACCATATAAGGCCATGATGGACATTTTCAAGAAAAAAATTCCCACATTTAGGTTAAACACATACCTAGGGCAAATAACAGGACAACAAATACCATGGCTACCATTGGTTCATTGATCCATAGCACAAATAAGGAAAAATACTATATGTTCTTTATGAAACATATTATAGCACCTGCTCATGAGCCTACAACCATTGAAATGATCTATGATAATATTAGTCCTAGTTCTATTTGTATTTTGACTTATATAACTACCTCCATAACCAAGTCCTTGCACCTAACATTTCATGTAAACATCAAAAATCATTTATAAACCAAGCCTTTTGATATACCCTACTCATCTAAACCCTTTACCATAGAATTTTTGATGGAACTCTACTTCATTATTTGAATTTGGGAGAAGTTACATTAGCATTAAGGGAAGTTCATGAAGCAGTTATGGAACCCACACTAGTAGGGCCATCCTTTCCAAAAATATCTTATGTACTAGTTACTATTGGCAAACCATGGAATTAGATGTAGTCATTTATGTAAAAATATGTAACAAATGTTAGAGGCATGCAAATTAGATTCATGCTCCAGCTAGAACCCTCAAATCAATGACTACACGATGGCCATTTTTAACATGGGGACTTAATATCATTGGGAAGATCAACCCTACCTCCTTAAATGGCCATAAACATATCCTTACCACCATTGATTATTCACTAAATGGGTTGCAGTTGTTGGTTGAATATTTTGTCGATCAGCATACTAATAAACAAAATAGGTCTGATCAGCCAACGTAGGAAGATTGGTCATACAAATGTGTAGGTTTACCACATCAAAAGGGGACTAATCTCTCCTTTCATTAAGGGGAGGTTCCCTATAGATATGTTATATATATATAAACAAAAAATAATATTCAAGGGTAGGATAAACGATCCATCTCTCTTTCTTTAGAGATGATGCGTGCAAATCAAATGAAAAATATTAAGTGAAATGATAGAAAACACTCCTCTTCTTTTAGAAGTACTATTTAGCAAACCATAAGAATACTCCTGGTAGTAATTTCAAAATGTAACCAAGGACGTAGTAACCAGCATATTGAGATGTAGCAAAAAGTCTCCACCTTAATTGCCCAAGAGTGAGATACGAAGGACAATGAGGGCACAAAGTCATCCCAAAGTCCTTTACATAGAAACAAAAAGAAAACACACTAAAGGAAATTATGGGGGCATAAAGTCTCTCCATAGTTGACTTCAGGACACCTTCCTAACTACTTTCACTAATTTTGCTTGTTGAATTAAAGGAATAGAAAATATATTAAGGAAAAAGACATAAGAACAGTTTCCGCAACAACAAAGATATCACAGCACAAAGTCTGAAAAGTCACTTGCTTTCTTATTCCAATGACAAAATATGATCAACAATCTAAGCTCAAAGTCTCGGTAATGCCTTTCAATTTGGGCAGAGTTTTGTTTTTGATTATCAGAGAGAGATAATTTTACACTAACAAGAGAGTCCCTTATATAGCCTCTTCAAGAAGGACTTGGGAATAGTAACACATCATGTTGCATTGGATTTTGTTAAGAAGATAGGCTGGAATTTAGGGGCATTTACCCATTTACTTTTCTCAATGTAGAGAAATGAGTCATGCTATTGAAATTTTACATCTTTCAATGTCCACCTGTCGATTTACTTCTAGAAACATATCTGATGTGAAAATGTTTTTGGTCCTTCCTCGTCATTCCTCCTTTTCTAGTTAATTAAATCAAGCCCTTGATTCAATTTGATGATCTATTCCTTAATTGCTTCCTACTGATCTTGGCCTTAAAACCTTTAAATGCATTTGGGTCCATAGATTTAAACCTACAAGGATCAACGGCTATTTCATCATCATGACTTTGACGTCTACAGGCACGTCACTTTCCTCAGCAATTCCTTTAGCTTTGTCATTTGAGATTTCTCAGAGGAAACTTGCCCTTTAGGCCTTGAGAAATGATCCACTTTAGGTCGAGAAGAGCCCCCTGCAAGGGTATCTACCCTTCGGGTGGTCTTCAGATGGCCTTCGGGCTTCTTTCTTCCAACGGGTCGCTAAGTTCTTTGGATCTTCTTTAAGGATTTTCAAAATCAATAGCTATTTTACAAACCTTAAAATTGATGTTCGTGCACTCGTCACTACATTTGAATTTCCAATGGCTAGTTCACCATTATTGACTTTGACATGTTCAGGTGCATCACTCCTTGGACTTTCTTTGTCTTTCTCTTGATTCAACCTTTTCTACTACTTGCTTCCTTCAGATTTCTTATTTTGCATCCTCCTGAAGGGAAGGTGACCCTTTGGCTTTGGGGAAGTGTCCTTTAATTTAGCAGTCGAGTGTCCCCCACAAGGGCGCCTACCCTTCGGGGTCCTTCGGCAGCCTTTTGTCTTTGAAATCCTTCAAAGTTTTCTAGCAGACATTTTCCCATGGACTTTTTCTATGGACATTTTCTCACAGAAAAAAAGTCTGCAAGAATTATTCTAGCTGACTTTGTCTTTGGCCTTCCAAAATTTTGTTTCATTTGCCTTGGTCTTTACGAGAGTTTCATTTGCAGCCTTTTCAAATTCCTTCAAACTTTTTGTCCAAAGGAATTCCTTCAGACAAAAAGTTTGAAGGAATTATTCCTTTGCCTTTCGACTACCTTAAACAAAATTCTGAAAGAACTTACCTTTACAACTTCCTTGAAAATGAACCTTATGAAGGGTGATTTTGTTGACCAGGTGCCCTTCGCAAGGGCACTTGTCCTTCAGGAGGGTCTCTTGAAATTTTGCATTAAACCACTCCTTTGAACCAACCATTGAACTAATCTTTGAACCAACTGAGTGAACTGAAGCATTGAACCAACTGAATTGAACCAAGCTTTTGAACCAAAGTGGTTCAATGGTTCATCAATTCAATCAGTTCATTCTCTTTGATTTGGCTAAGTCCTTTTGATCCTCGCTGAACCAAATGCATTAAACCTATTGAACCTTGAACCCGTTGAACATTTGAACCAATTTTGAGATCGTCTAAGTGTTGAAAGCTTGCTTCTTTCATGCAGAGTCCGTAGAAATCAACATGTGAAGCCCGTTGAACTTCGCTTGCAGAGTCCGTAGATTTTCTTTTCCTATAGAGTCTATAGATTCAAGCCTACAAAGTCTATAGATTCATGCTTGTAGAGTCTATAGATTTTTGAGAATCTTGAAAAATGAGGAATTTGAATGCCCAGGACAAATTTTGAAAAGGGAAGAGATAATTTTAGTCTGTAGGACCAAAATAGTTCAAATGTTGTCCCAAAAATAAGTGATATTTTTGGGGGACAACAGCTGGCTCCAATTGGGGAACTTCTATCAATTCTAAAAAATAATTGTAGGGAGTAGAATCTAGAATCTCTAGTGTCTTCATGTGTACCATTGGGTTATGAAGTCATGTTACCCAAAAATGAAAGGCATCAAAAATGAAAACAAACAAAACAAAATAGAATTATAAACTATACAAATATACATATGTATATATGCAATAATCTGATACTTCAAGAGTTGAAGTGTTTTTGATGTTGCTTCCTGAGAGATAGTGAAAATAGTGCTCTATATTGATAAACCAGCAAGAAGACATTTTGTCCCCAGAAACGGTGATGGGTGAATGGAAATTTCCACCAAGAAACCAATTTTCTATGTCTTCCTCTTGGCTTTTTCTTCTTCTTGTCCCATGGTAGGATGTGGTCTTCAATTTGAAAGCCATAACTCCTTTATTTCTTAGTGAAGGGTTCCTTTGCCTAATTTTGATTTGTAGGAGCATGGTCCATTACCGTAATTGATCATTCTTCTGGTTCAGTCGAGCACATGATTGGATTGTCCAAATCAAACTCCTAACAAACTATCAGCTTAGCATCTCCTTTGATGTTGAGGAGTTTGATCTCTTCATCTTAAACAATCTTCAATCTGAGCAATAGAGAATCAAATCCAGCTATGTTGTTGGTGTTTTTGAATTACAAATTGTATGAAGGAAGAATATCTCCTTAAGGAGGTATCAACACAATCCCAACTCCATCGTTGGTGAAAGAATTGTTGCCATCAGGTTCCATGATCCAAGCATCATTAAAATCTGATCTCCTATCATATTTCTCTTCATTAGAGATGGAATATCCTTCCTCATTTGTAGTGTGCCCTACTAATTCTCCTGATGTCTTGTTTGGATCAATTCCTAGATTGTTAGCTATAGGACTTTCATCTATAGAAACATGAACATTCTCTGTGGTCAAGAAATAATTATCCCTACCTGAAGGCTCAAATAGAATTTGAGCTATAGGGTCTGACATTTGAGTGACCATAATTTTTGCCTCAGACAAGTCCACACTTAGTTCTCCACCAATGTTTAATTGCTCAGGATTGGCTTGTAGGGATTCAAACTCAGTCATCTAAATTTTGGATTTCTTGACATGATCAATCATGGCAAAAGACTAAGATGGAATTGGAAGAGAGGATAGGAGTTCATCCTTTTGGTTTTTGGGAGGGGGAGGACTGATTTGTGAATTTGAAGTAGAAAGTGCATATATGTTTGATGTACTTACTTCTTTGGCAATCACCAAGTCCTTTGATTGGAGAGGAAGAGGGGTTCTCTGCTCGGCAATTAAAATTATTAGTTGGGGTCACTCCTCTATCTTCTCTTTTTAGCCTGCTAGGCTGATTGATTCTCGGACCTGGTGAATACTATGTATGATCCTTTGACTGCTTCAACTTCACTTCTAGGTTCATCCTAGAAATTCAAGAAACTAATGTGGGAGTCACCAGCTAATTCTTCTAGATCCTCCCTGAAGAGATCAGTGCCATTTTCTTGCTCAAAATCAGGTTGGAAATAGGAAACATGTTCTATTTCCAGATATCCAACTACTAAGTTGGTTGGAGGTGCTTCAAGGGCAAGGTTCCGCTATGGGGGAGGAAGATGATTTTGTTGCCCTTGACTTCTGGTAGTGTTTCCTTGATATGACTGATTAGGGAATGTCCTCCTTGGTATATATTTATATAGAAAATCAGAAGACATACCTTGTGCCATTTTCTTTTTCAAAGATAGTAATTCATTTGCCAGCTTTTGTACCATTGGGTCAGTGGTGACTGTGGGTGAGTATTCAAAAGATGAAGAGGGTTTGCCTCTGTTTGGGTCTCTCCTTATCTTTCCTACCAAGATAAGGTCATCTTATACCTCAGTAACCAAGTCTTGAGTAGTATCAAGGTCTATGTTACTAGCTCATCTCAGTAGAAAACTCACTTCAAGCAGTTATGAGTTGATGAAGAAGCATTTGAGGTTCTGAGGTGTTGGCTGGGTGACCATGGGAATCTTGTGCCTTAGCTTGTCGAACCTAGCAATAAAATCCCTCATAGGATCATGAGGATCTTTATTCATTTGAGTGAGCTGGGCCAGTAAGGCATGTGCATCTTCTATGGGCTTGAACCTTGCTTTGAACTTGGCTTTGAGTGTATCCTAGTCAGTCACTGATCCAGCTTGCAGATGGTAGAACTAGTCTGTAGTAGCACCTTTTAGTGTCTCCACAAAAATATTGACTACCACATCTTCAAATTCCACCCCTATAATACCACAGGCTATGTTGAAGGTTGTAATGTGTTCATCAGGGTGAACTATCCCATCACCAAAGAATTTGGGGAAATTCTCTGTTGAACTATGTGGGAGTTCATGCAGAGGTGGAGACAAGTTGAGTGGGCCAAAAGAGTTACCCCAGGGGCCTCGAACTACCATGATTTAATTAAGAAAAATAGAGATAACAAATTTGGATGGAGTGGCCAGATTATAAAATAAAAATGGAAAAGGAATGGCTCAGCTTTAGCTTGAGGCTTGAGGCTACAAACTGTGCACTCTTTCCAATCAGCTCTGGTTTTATAGACTAGATAAAATAATGGAGATGGAGGAAAATGGTAAGGCTATAATGAATAATGGGTAAGACATGAAATGGAGTCACCATAATCTATAATGGATAAGGGTTATAATGATAATGGGTAAGACACAGGTGATGTTTCAATCTGAAACTTGAGGTTCTAAATTACACAAAATTATGTATATCCCCAATAGAGTCACCAAAACTGTTGGTTGAATATTTTTTTGATCAGCATACTAATAAATAAAATAGGTCTGATTATCCAAAGTAGGAAGATTGGTCATCAAAATGTGTAGGTTTACCACAACAAATGGGACTAATCTCTCCTCGCATCAAGGGGAGGTTCCCTATATATATAAATAGAAAATAATACTCAAGGGTAGGATAAACCATCCATCTCTCTTTCTTCAGAGATGATGCGTGTAAATAAAAGGAAAAATCTCAAGGGAAATGATAGAAATCACTCCTCTTCTTTTAGAAGTACTATTTAGCAAACCACAAGAATACTCCTAGTAGTAATTACAAAATGTAACCAAGGACGTAGTAACTAGCAGATTGAGATGTAGCACAAAGTCTCCACCTCAATTTCCCAAGAGTGAGATATAAAGGACAATGAGGGCACAAAGTCATCCCAAAGTCCTTTACATAGAAACAAAAAGAAAACACACTAAAGGCAATTATGGGGGCACAAAGTCTCTCCACAGTTGACTTCATGACACCTTCCTGACTACTTTCACTAATTCTGTTTGTTGAATTAAAGGAACAAAAAATATATTAAGGAAAAAGACATAATAACAGTTTCCTCAACAACAAAGATATCACAGCACAAAGTTTGAAAAGTCACTTGCTTTCTTATTCCAATAACAAAATATGATCAACAATCTGAGCTCAAAGTCTCAATAATGCCTTTTAATTTGGGTAGAGTTTTGTTTTTGATAATCAGAGAGAGATACTTTTACACTAACAAGAGAGTCCCTTATATAGCCTCTTCAAGAAGGACTTGGGAATAGTAACACATCATGTTGCATTGAATTTTGTTAAGAAGACAAGTTGGAATTTAGGGGAATTTACCCATTTACTTTTCTCAATGTAGAGAAATGAGTCACGCTATTGAAAGTTTACATCTTTCAATGTCCACCTGTCGATCTACTTCTAGAAACATATCTGATGTGCAAATGTTTCTGGTCCTTCCTCATCGTTCCTCCTTTTCTGGTTAATTGAATCAGGTCCTTGATTCAATTTGATGTTCTATTCCTTAGTTGCTTCTTGCTAATCTTGGCCTTAAAACCTTTGAATGCATTCAGGTCCATAGATCTAAACCTACAAGGATCAATGGCTATTTTATCATTGTGACTTTGATGTTCGCAGGCACATCACTTTCCTCAGCAATTCCTTTAGCTTTGTCATTTGAGCTTTCTCAGAGGAGACCCACCCTTCGGGCCTTGAGAAATGATCTAATTTGGGTCAATAAGAGCCCCTCGTAAGGGTATCTACCCTTTGGGTGGTCTTCAAATGGCGTTCAGGCTTCTTTCTTTTGGTGGGTTGCTAAGTTCTTTGGCTCTTCTTTAAGGCTTTTCAAAATCAATGGCTATTTTACAAACCTTGAAATTGACATTCACGCACCCATCACTACATTTGAATTTCCAATGGCTAGTTTGTCATTCTTGACTTTGACCTCTTTGGGCATGTCACCCCTTGGGCTTTCTTTGGCTTTCTCTTGATTCGGCCTTTTCTACTACTAGCTTCCTTCAGATTTCTTGTTTTGCATCCTCCCAAAGGGAAGGTGACCCTTTAGCTTTGGGGAAGTGTCCTTTAATTTGGTAGCTAAGAGTCCCCCACAAGGGCACCTACCCTTTGGGGTCCTTCGGTGGCCTTTTATCTTTGAAATCCTTTGGAGCTTTCCCGCAAAAAATTTCCAAGGATATTTTCTCATGGATAAAAAGTCTACAAGAATTGTTCCAGCTAACTTTGTCTTTGGCCTTCCAAAATTTTGTTTCATTTGCCTTGGTCTTTGTAGGAGTTTCATTTGTAGCCTTTTTGAATTCTTTCAAACTTTTTGTCCGAAGGAATTCCTTTAGAAAAAAAGTCTGAAGGAATTATGCCTTTGCCTGTTGACTACCTTAAACAAAATTCTGAAAGAACTTACGTTTGTGGCTTCCTTGAAAATGACCCTTCTGAAGGGTGCTTTTGTTGACCAAGTGCCCTCCGCAAGGGCACTTGTCCTTCACGAGGCTCTCTTGAACTTTTGCATTGAACCGCTCCTTTGAACCAACCATTGAACCAAGCTTTGAACTAACTAAGTTAACCAAAGAATTGAACCAACTAAATTGAACCAAGCCTTTGAACCAAAGTGGTTCAATGGTTCATCAGTTCAATCGGTTCATTCTATTTGATTTGGATAAGTCCTTTTGATCCTCATTGAACCAAATGCATTGAACCTATTGAACCTTGAACCCATTGAACCTTTGAACCAATTTTTAGATCGCCTAAGTGTTGAAAGCTTGCTTCTTTTCTATAGAGTCTGTAGAAATCAACCTGTGAAGCCCATTGAACTTGGCCTATAGAGTCTGTATATTTTATTTTCCTACAGAGTCTATAGATTCAAGCCTGTAGAGTCCATAGATTTTTGAGAAGCTTGAAAAATGAGGAATTTGAATGCCCAGGACAAATTTTGAAAAGGGAAGAGACAATTTTAGTCTGTAGGACCAAAATAGTTTAAATGTTGTCCCAAAAATGAGTGATATTTTTGGGGGACAATAGAAGTTATACCCATCACTTAAATTATTGGAAAATAGATTTCTAAATTCATCTTCAACTATCTCATCTACCATTATGTTATCCCATATGACATTGTATCTAATAATGGTGGATCAATTAAGAATAAGTATCTCAAAGCACTGTATATTACCCACAAGGTAATGGCCAAGTAGAGGCATCTAATAAGACCATTATAAATATTCTTAAGAAGATTATCAATGATGCTAGACATGACTAACACTTGAAGATCTTTTGTGCCCTCTAGGTTTACTATACTAATTATCATAATCCAACAAGAACCAAACCATATTCCCTCGTCTATGTCACTAATTCCATTCTTCCCATTGAGGTTGAGTTTTCTTCTCTATTTATCTCATTAAAGCACATCCTAGATGATGAGGATTATAGAGTAGCTCATTTGTAAGAGTTAGAGTTAATAGATGAAAAATGTATAGCTATTGTAAAAAATGTTCAATCATATCAAAATCAATTACATGGTTAGTATAACCAACATGTCAATCACATAGATTTATAGCTTGGTGATCTTGTCCTCAAATAAAACTAGAAGAATACCACAATCAAGAAAAAGAAAAAAGGTAAGCTCAAGCCTAATTAGATAGGCCCTTATGTCATTGTTATTAATTATGGCTCTAGAGATTATATGTTAGCTATATCGGATAGGGATGATCTTGATGATCCCATGAACACAATACATCTCAAGCATTATTTCTCTTGAGAGACCTAAGGTATTGTTTATGAGGATCATTTACATCATTATTTAATATCAATTTCCTTGAACTATATCGTATACTATTCCTTCCATACCTTTCCCAATTGGTTGAGATTATTTTTACCCTCCCTTCCTCACCCATTTATGACAATGGTTCTAATCCATTAGTTCTTAGATCACCTTTAGCAAGGAGATTTAGATGAAGTTTCAATAGTTAATTCAGTATTTTCCCATGGAGCCAGTATCTTGGAGTAGTATGACAGTGGTTTTGCAATTACATCCTTCATTGATGTCATAATCTATCTCATTTTTATTGATCCTTATTATAACCACCTTTGGTAAAATTAGTATCATTGAATCATATCATTGTTTCCTAATTATAACCACCTATGGGAAAATTAGGAGCAATACCTTTACCATGTATCTCTGTATCACCTTGACATTACTATTGTTATATTGTGCCATTTGCCTAATTCATAAAATTGTTACTACCTAGTTAGATCCTCCACTATAAGTTAGGATTATAGTGACTTAAGGTCCATCATGACTATGTAGGTAGTGCTTAATTTATGTTCAAGTTCGCTTAGTCACCTCTTTACCCCACTCTCACCATTTTATGAGTATTTTAAGTTTGAATACTCTTTCATTTTTTGAGCATGTTTAATCCATGCTCTTACCATTTTAAAATTTGGACCATTATGTATCTCATCTTGATTGAATTTTGATGCTTAGAAAATTCCAAAAACATTTGTAAAAGATCTTGAAAATCCTAAAAATCATGAAAATTGGCTTAGAATTCCATGTGAGATATAAAATTATCAAGATTTTATAGGATGGGCCATCTTATTTATTTATTTTATTTCTATACCACCTTGGTTTTTTTCCTCCCATTTATTGGAGAACTACATCGGCCTGAGGTCTACGTGGACTATGTAGGTAGCATTTGGATACATGGGGTATTTTAGGTTAGCTCAATTATACCTTCCTTTATTTTTTGACCACTTTTTTGCATTAAAGATTCTGGGACTCCTAGCTATTTCATAAGTAAACACTTGTTATTTATTTTCCCCATCCTTATTGGCCTTAGCATTACACTCTTTCCATTTTGTGAGCAAGCATTTCCAATGCTTTCATTATTTTATTATTTATTTATGATATCACCATTTTATGAGTTTATTATCATTCTATGCTTTAGATATAGTAGACACTATGAATTACCAAGTTAATTAATTTTTGGATACTTGTCTCTTACCCTTTAGTGTGTCTTTAACCTAAATCATATTGTTGCATTCAATATATTTATTTGTGTTGATGTTTTCATGATTTTGAATGTCATCCCTCACTTTTTATAGTGCACTTATCATTTTTTGAGACCATTACCATATTCCTATACATAATAATAATAATAATGTTTCCATAATATCAATTTTTATCTATCCCATATCCTAGGAGGAACTATATCTAGACTAAAGTTCATGTTGGATCTTGTGTCCATGGGACTATGTAGGTAGAAACCACTTGCCTAGTGCATCTTAATTTAGCTCATTTACCCCTTATTTTTATTTTATTTTCCTCCATTTTTGTTCATCTATGTCATTATTAGTCTTTTATTCTTGTGTTTTTATACCTGTGTCATTTCTATCTAGCTTAGGGTTCACCATCCTAAGAGTAACACCTCTATTACATGTAGACATCTAAAACTAGCTCCCAATAACCTCTAATCAAGATTTTGGCTAGTTTCTATCTAAAATGCACAATTTGGCCTAAAAACACTAAAACATGCAAAATGATGTGAAAATGATATATTCAAGTGCTAAGTTTGGCTAGGGTATCCTTGAATGGGGTAATGTAATTAATGGACCAACTAGCTTTCATAAGTCCATTTCGAGTCAAAATGCCAATTTTGCACGCACGTGCTCTAGACTACTCTTTCCTATTAAGTATTTTGCACAAGACTCATGCCTTTTTTATTTGTTATTGGCAATGTCGTAAATGGGAATATGGTTCTAATGCATCTGACAGTGCCTCCAATTCTAATCTAGTCAAATTTAGGTCCAATAATAAGGCATTCTAATCAATTTGGGTAATTTGTGCATAAAGTTTTTAATCATGTTTAAGAGCTAATTAACCCAAATTAAGGCCTAATCAAGAATTCCATGGAGACTTGTTAAATACTTTGTTTTGAAAATGAATATTGAATATCTACATTATCAAGTGACCTCATTTCTTGGAAAGACATCCCTAGGCCATAAATGCCACAATTATCAGGATTCATGCCCTCCATGCCTCATCAATGCCTTCTATGATGACCTCCATGCCTCTTAATTGACCCTTCTTCCAATTTCATGATGAGGATAATTATAAACTTAATTCCAAAAATTGAATTAATCCTCAACCACAAGTCTCAATCTTGATATGGATGGTTGAGGTTGATTCTGATCAAATCTATAAATTGGAGGCCTCACAACATCATTTTTAAGCTTAATTAGTCCAAAGTTATAATGTAGAATTGGTTCCAAAAAACTTCAAGAAACTAGTGTTATAATGCTAAATTTATTCCAATCAAAGCCAAGCCACAAGCCAAAGGTGCCAAGGAGAGATGGAGGTTTTCAAGCTTCCATTTCTAAAGACTTCATGAGTACAAGCCGAGCAAGCCCCCACAACAAGTATTTTTGGAGCATCAAAGGAAGGTAAAAGATTTTTCTCTTGCATTTTAGTTGTGTGTTTCAGTCATGATTATTAACTAAGCTCTCCCTAGTGTTTAAGCCTAGGGATGTTATGTTATTAGTGTGTTTATTTCATTTTGTTTTCATTTTGGAACTAACACCATACTAACCACCCTCTCTTGAGTTAAATTCCCAAATCACATAATGGCACACCCAATGGGACTAGATGCATCTTACACCTAAAGGATATCTTTTTTTAACTTTAAAATATTTATTTGAGCTTTTAAAACTTTTACAAATTGATTTTCTAACTCTATTTTTCCATTTTTTATTACCACAGTTTTTACATAGTAACTGACATCGACAGAAATACCAACATCAGTTACCTGACTTAACTAATGTCAATTAGTAGAACCAACATCGGTTAGATCTCAGTTGCCCTTAACTAATGTCAGTGGTAATAACCAATATTGGTCACTATGTTTTTCTAAAAACATAGACCCGAGACCTATGTTTTTAAAGTTTATTATTTTAAACTCAAAAGGGCTTCAAAGATAAATAACATGCTAACAATTTTACTATAAGACCAAGTTTAAAATTTACTCAAAACATATTTAAATCACTTTTGCATGCTTAAAATTTGATTAGGAACTTTGTTTTGGTTTTTAACAAAGAATTTTGGTGTTTTTGGTGAATGATTTTCAAAGTTTACAACTGAGACCAAGGGTCAAATAAACACCACCAAACATTTCATTTGGATTTAAAATTGAACACACATGTCAATTCTTGTTTTCAATAGTTGTTTACTTGGATTTTGTTTGGTAAAAAGAGGAATTTTACATGTATGCTCTTCAATTTGTCCCCTATAGGGAACCCTTGAAATCAAAATCACCATTCCTATTGCAAGTAGCTTAGTCTAAGGCTTAGAAATAAAGTCATCTAAAACACTCCCCAAAAACTTGTCAAAGTTTGGGTGATCTTGAAAACAACCCTAAAGTATTTCTACTTTCATGATTTATTTATTTATTTATGCATCTTAGCTTGTGAGGGGGACTTCATCACCTCCTAAAAGTTCTTTAGGGAACCTTTGACCCAGGGTTTCATCTCCTAGAATTGAGTTCATTTGACTCTTTTAGAGTTGCACATGGGATGTAGTGGCACTTTGGACATCACACTACACTGAGAGAATAGTAAGATGTAGTGGTTGTAAGAAGGACTAGACCTTTTACAGCAAGCCAAGTGATATGACCCAAAATCCATGCTTTCTTTTATTATTTGGCATGAAATTCATTGTATAATTGATTCCCATAAATTTTTTGGAAACTTGTTAGATCTTAGACAAATCCCCACTTGCCATGGAAGTATTGGTTGTTAAAGGTGTACCTCGAAGTCTATGTCATAGTACTATCTTTTGAGAGTAGGGGGTGTAAAAACCCTACTATATAATGCACATTTACTTTTGGATGAACACTTAACATCCTCTCAAATGATGTATATTGATGGATTCCAATATTACCAAGTAACATTGTTAGTTTAGGATCTATGGGTGATTAATTAGTTGGTCTTATCCTAGATTGAAGTCTTATTTAGATTCAAAAATTGGTGTGAACAAACAATCCCAAACCAAACACATGGTCCTCATTTTTCTTTGAATAAAGAGGCATTATTTTGCCTATGTGAGATCATCAAATTGCCTTGTTTAAAGATCATCAAAATCTTGAGAGTCATATCATCTACTTTGGCATAGTTATGTTGCCCAATTAAGTCTAGACCTTGACCAAATTTGTTTAAATTCCTTCACTTGTAATCTAAATTTAGAATTAAAGCTTTACAATTTCATAGGGTTTATGTGTTAAGTGGGTTCACCATTTACACTAAACTTGAGGGAATTTAGGTTTAATTTCTAATTTGGGTTGAAGGCCATTTAAGACTCATAATCATTGTCCTCACTTGATAGACTTAAGCCATTTTTTTCAAAACCCTTTCACTTTAAGTCTATACACCATAACATTTTGAGTCAAGAAAGGTATTGTTATACTACCAAAATTCTAGGAAAACATCTTTTCCTTAAGAGAGTTCTTGAAACAAACCTTTTGTCACACCGTTTGGGTATTATAGCATCATTATGCTACCCAAATAATTTCAAACATTATTTCATGGACCCTCTTGCATAGATTTCCAAATTTGATCTTATAAAATCAGACCAATTTGAATGTACTTTTGTGATATTTTATCTAAAATGGTTATACTATTCACCTTTGTCTAGCTTATTTATAAAAGCAACCAAGTTTTATACCATTATTTATGAGAAAATAAACTATTACTAAAAGTGCCTTTTGTTTCATACCTTATACTTAGCTGACCAAGTTCATGTCCAAGAATCAAATGCCTAGTGTTTGTTAGAAGTGTTTCAAATCCATTAGATTAAAACTTCATCTATTTTTAAAGTCTAGCTTTTGACATTGTTTGTCCAAAAGTCCTAGCACATGCCTTGTTTGAGCCTAGCTTTTGACACTACGTTTACCCAAAAGACCTAGTAGCTTTTAAATTCTTAGATTAGACTAATTTGAAACACTTCAACCTTAGAGTTTGGTATTTTGATTTTTTGGTCCATTTTACTTTCTTACCTTTGTGTGAATAGCGAAACATTAAGTACTTCACTCTAGCTTGTTTCCTCACAAATATTTGCATAAACCTTTTGATCCTTTTGACAATTCTAGACCAAGTTAAAGGCATCATTTGTTTTAGATTTTGACCTTTTGGAGTTTGTATAACTCTTTGACCTTTTATCATAAATCATTGACTATGGATCCTAACATGTATTCCTACACTCGTAGTGGACTCATGTATAATCTAGGGATTAGTAACATAGTTGCATAGGAATAAATGGTACAAGACCCCTATGTAGATAACATTGCTTATGAGATGGATTCTTATCCCTCTTATAATATTCAATTAGGGGCACAAAGCCAAGATCCAATAGCTAACTATTTGGTTAACACACCACCTTATATAGAATAGGACCAAGAACAAACCACACAATACTTAGCTATAATACCCATGGTGGACAAGCTAGTACTTCAATAGCCATTTTCTACTAATTCAACTTCCACATATGATCCATTTTTTTTGAGTGAAATTTATTAGAGAATAAAGATGATATTTTGGTTAGGTCCATAAAGGTAGGGGCTAAGTTTCCAGCATACTTCTCCCATGAAAATTTACCAAGTCTAGTAAGAGTGCCCCATAATATCATTTATGATCAACATGCTTCTTCTAGCAACCCTATGGTTCTAGTCCAAACAACGTACCAAGACCCTAATACATCCAATCGAGGCAAAAACATCATGGAAGATCACTTTAACCAAATGCAAATAGCATACCAAACCTACCTAAATTTAGCATGTAATTTCAATCAGATGAACATGGTAAGTAAGCCTCTCATTGACCTAATTCCTTCAACAAGAGTGTTGATGGAATTAACTAGATAATAAAATCCAAGTTCTAACCCAATTGTAAAAATTTCTTTGATAGATAAGTTGATACATATGCTAGTTATTGAAGAAGTGTCTTCAGCTTCTACACTAAATATCGAGATAAACATAGTAGACAATGTGTAAACAACATCTAATCTTGATCAAAGTGGTAATAACACATAAACAACTAACCAATAACATGTGCCTATAGTTAATCTCATGAGGAGATCATCATACCAAGGAATAAGAGTTTCTATACCCCAGCCTTAACCAGTTGCTTCCTCAAGTGTTCAACCTACAAGATTAGATAATCAAACAATAGCCAATATCACACCTTAGTGACAAAATGTGATGAATCCTACTCCTCAACAGGTAGCAAGTAGTATTCCACAATAGTAGACACATTATAGTGTATCAATGCAACAAAGGAAAAATACATTTCCACCTTAATTAGGGGTAACAAATATTCTACCCCATCAGGCAATGATAAACATATCTTTTCAATCATAGACTAATATGTCAGTCCAAAACCAAGCAATGACTAGTCAACAATGTGTAAACATTGGTCATCAATAGTTGTCAAATCTTTAACCTAATTTCACTTCCTCACAAGGATTCATGAAACAAGGAAGTCCCCATGTTTCTCAGGTACCTACTACACAACCATTGGTTCAAAATGTGCCACAAATCTAGAGACATGATCTTAGTCCATAAGTTTCCACTCAACAACAAAGTTCTATTAGTCAATAGGATGTCCCTTTTCAACCACAATATGTATAGTATAATTATATCCCTCCATCCCAGCCATAAAATCCCCCAAGTCAAACCTTTATCACCAATCCAAACCAAAATATCATGTAGCCAAATGTATAATTTCAAGTACATCTCATTCCATGTATGCATATTCTTGGTCCATTTTCCAACCATGATAATGTACCATAATAGGTGTCTCCATCATACCCTGGTCAAAGTGCCTCACTTTTGACCTCCCATTTATTTACCCAAACTAATATTCACCCTCAAACCAATATCCCTTTTAGTTTCCTCTCTCAAGAATTGCAAGAAATGAAGGATGCAATTACTTCTATTCAGGTGGGGAAGCAAACTAAAAAGTTTAAATTGGATGATGTATGTTCCTATCCATTCAATATGGACTATTTTTAGATACCATTTCCTCCAAGATATGAACCACCTAAATTTTATAAGTATAAAGGGAGAGGTGACCCTAAGGCCCATTTGACCAAATTCTTTGTCGCATGTCAACCAGTGGCATATAATGACATCTACCTTTTATTTTTGTTCCTAAGGAGTCTGGTTGGACAAGCCTTGGAGTGGTTTTCAAAGTTACCCAATAATTTAGTAACAGACTTTGATGATCTTTTTGATAAATTTGTGCAACACTTTTCCTATAATCTCAAGCATGAGATTTCATTAGTGGACCTGACACAAGCAAAAAAAAATTGGGGGGAGTTTTACAAGTTATTTACATTGATTGAGAGCCCTTGAAATCCATTTCACCCATAGTTTAATAGATAAAAAATTAGCTATTGTGTTTACTAAAACTTTGCATAGTGAGGTATCCTATCATCTAGTACTATAATGTGCACATACATTCAAAGAGATCATTGTTAAAGGTTTGTTGATTGATTGAGTGATAATTAATAAAGGAGTCATAAAAATTAATTAAAATAATTAAAATCAAGATACCAATCATGAAAATGACCAACATCCCATCCAAGTGAAAGCATCACAACTAGCACAGGCTAATAATCATGAAAGATCAAAGCAATTCAACTATAATAAGAATGGTGTGGGAAATGGAGTAACCAAATCTCATCATGTCCAAACTATGAAGATGTCATTTTCACCACATTTTTAACCTACTCCTACCAAACAAGCTCTCAAACCAATTTTTCAAGCACAATAACCAAGACCTACACAATAAATATATTAACATTTACCATTGCAAACCCCTCCTCCTAGAAGAATCATCCTTACAGGTCATGTCTTTAGTGACCTAAGAGAACCTATTCATTCTGAAAAGCTTACTTCCACTAATCTGATTAGTTGGCCCATACCAAAACATTATCCACAAGGCATCCCTTATCCTAATTGGTAACAATAAAATCAATTTTGTGACTATCATCAGGTCAATGGGCATAATCTATGAAGATGTGTCCAAATCAAGAATTTAATTAAGAATATATTGGATAATGGGGAGATAAATTTGGATAATGGTGCTTCCACTTCCAATCAAACTCATAAGATCTATCAAAACCCCTTTTCTTGACATAACAATCAACAATAGTAGAACAATCAGTAACAACAATAATGGCCAGTGTAACAGCAAAATCAATAATATCATAATCAAAGGCCAAACCAATATAACCCATAATGATAGAACAATGGAAAAAACCAAGGTTAAAATGTTAACAACCAACAAACCTATCATGTAGCTTCACATGACTATAATAGGGTTGTAGGTCATATTGTAGGGGGTAGCATTAATACCATCTCCATTAATCCCAAATCAAATACTAATCAGCCTAGACCATTACTAAACAACAATATTCCACTAAATCACATGGATAATCCTTCTTTGACCTAGGAATGCATATGGGTAAACCAGAAAACTAGGACTTCCACTTTTGGATCTTATGGAGACAACTCATTCTTTCCATGTGACCACATGTAAGTGCACCAATAACTGAGACTTGTCATATCTAGTCCTGCACCACTTCCAACATTAGTTAGTAATAATGGTCTAGTATTTAATCCTGATTGTGTAGTCACAACTTGAAGGTCAAAGGTTACTATCCTAGGCCCATAACCATCTACCACTTTCCCTATCATCTAACCAGCCATTTAGCCTTAGAATAAACCATTCATTACTGACCAAGATAAGAAGTTTGATATTTTGGAACAATTATAGAAGACATCAGCACAAATTTATATTTTAAATTTTTTGCAGACATCAATAATCTAAAAGAACATCTTTAATGAGTTCTTGACCCAATTCACTATTACTAGTAACATATCCCCTAATAAATTTCAAGCTTTGGTTGGACACCTAGCTCCAACCCAACAAGTCACATTCAACCAGAGTGATATTTCTTCCCTTGGCCCACTCTATAATAACCCATTATATATAGAAGTTTGTATCAGATGACATAAAGTGAAACATATCCTTATTGACAATGGATCTAGCCTCAATATAGTGTCTCTCAAGCTCATCAAGATTCTTGGGTACACGATTATAGATCTCTAGCCATAAATAATAACTATCAAAGATATGATAATTAAGAAAGATAATCATAGTGCACCATTAGTTTTCCAATTATCATTGGACCTTTAAACCATGATACACTTTGTCATGTGTTGGATCTTGAGTTATCATACAACATGATTTTAAGTAGGCCTTTGTTACATGAGATTCATGTAGTCCCGTCAACACTATACCAATGTATCAAGTTTTCCCACTCAGGGATGGAAGTGAATATTCTAAGAGATTGACACCCATATGAACACTGAAAGCATCTTGAGGCTGAATTTCAAATCTATAATTATCAGTATGGTATGAATCCTAGTTCTAAGCAGGATAAAGGAAAAGGTATACTTATTGATCCTTCATCAGATAATTGCATAGATCCTAATACTTTGGATTCCCTTTCCCACATGCCACCTCCTGAAGCTTCTAATAATTTCACCATTTCATATAATGGATTAGGAGAATATGTGACCCATGACACATTTCATATTGCTAATCTTCCTTATAATTTGAAAGCATTTAGGTGACCTAAGGTCATCCCATAGATGCATTAGTAATGAAAGAACAAAGATAAGGGACCTGTCATATTTGTACCAGCATCTGGCTTAGGACCTGACCCTCTTGAAGGGGATGAATCATGGTTATACAATGATGACCAAGCTGATTGTTATAAAAATGTAAAGTATCTTATTCTTAATAAGATCATGCAGTGTCATAATTATTAATGAATAGGCTTTGAACCAAATTAGAAAGGAACCATCGAGCCAATTTCCATGACTAAGTATGAAAGACCTTATAGACTTGGATTTAAACTGCCTAGGGGTAAGACCCCATATTTTATTTAAACTCCATCACCAGTGACTAGTGATGATGATGTTGACAATGAAGTAGAGTCTGATCATAGCCTTACCTTTGATAACCTAGCTAAAACTAACCTATTTGATAACAATGCCATTTATACCCTTACCCAAGTTATTCATTGCAATCCATTACCATTATATCATCTCCAACTGATAGATTGGGACCAACAAGAATCCAATCTATTGATTGATGAGTTCTAGAATGATGAGGCATTCTACGATTTCTTAAGCCTTAGAGACAATGTTCCATTGGGAGATCATAAATCAGGATTCTCAATCACATTGGATCCTACAGCCTATTTTAGAGAGTGAGTGAACACCTTTAGCCAAAAAAATAAGTAAAACATTGAGGTCCCAAAGTGAAAACATCTTTGAGATGCTTTCTAACCAGGGAAAAATTAAAGATAAAGGCTAGTCTAGTGGTGAAAACCCATTTTAGGTGCCATTAGATGGGGGTGTTTATTCTTTTTCAAATTTAGACTAGGAGACCACCAATGATGAACTTTATTACAAATCTGAGTTCAGTTCTGAGCAACAATAAGTATTTGATTAGATTCTCCAATAATTTCTAAGTATTTTTGTTACATGGTAAAATCTCCCATTAAGAGACTCAAATTCATCATGCCTAGGAGAATTTGAAGTGTAAGTCTTAATAGAGGACCTTGGCATAGTCCAACAGTTTAAGTCACTACCTATTATCCTAGAAGATGGTTCAACCCTCCTAGTCAAAGATATAATAGAGGTAAACATCAGGACTCTATCGAACTTGAAATGGATAAAATTAGGTGAATCCCTCACTGAGGAGGAATGTGACATTTTTATAGCTCTATTGAGAGAGTTTGTGGATATATTTACATTGGCCTATTCTGACATGCTAGGATTAGATACTACCTTGGTTCTGCACTACCTTGTGGTTAATCTTGATGCCAAATTGTTAAAATAAAAGCTACATAAAATTCATCCTTGTATTAATGTATTTTTAAACAAAGAGTTAGAAAAACTCTTAGAATTAGGATGTATCCAATCCATTCAATACTCAGAATGAATCTCTAATCTAGTACCTATTAGCAAAAAGACTGAAGGAATCAAAATTTGCACTAATTTTTGAGACATCAGCAAAGCTTTTCCTAAAGATATTTTCCATTGCCTAATATCGACATGATCATCAACTCCATGCTAGGTTATGATATTCTTTCACTCATGGATGGATTTCTAGGATACAATCAGATCAAAATAGTGTTAAAAGATCAACATAAAATTACATTCAACACTCCATGGAGAACATTTTGCTATTAGGTGATGCCATTTGGCCTTAATAATATAGGAGCTACATATCAAAGAGTCATGACTATCATATTTCATAATATGATGCATGATATTATTGAAGACTATGTCAATGACATATTAGGAAAATCCAATATCAGGGCTGACCATCTAGTAGTGTTGCATAAGATATTTGAAAGACTATGAGAGTACAAAGTTAGACTAAATCCAAAGAAATGTGTGTATGGTGTGACTTCAAGAAAATTATTTGGCTTCATCATGTCTCATAGAGGTATTGAAGTTGATCTAGATAAATTCCATGCTATAGCTAAGATGTTGCCACCAATCAATTTAAAACAACTCATATTTTGCAAGGTAAGATCTATTCCATCTGATGATTCATCTCTCAATTAGAAGAAAAGTACCATCCATTTACACACCTTTTAAATAAAGGAAATTTATTTCACTAGGATGATCACTTCCAAATAGCTTTTCAACAGCTCAAAGATTATCTTGTCAATCCACTTATTTTATTACCTCCTATTAGGAAAGCCATTCTTGTTATACCTATCAACTATGAATTATACTCTGGGGGAATTCTTAGCTCAATATGATGAAAATGGAAAATAACATGATGTTTACTACCTAAGTTTTACCTTGGTTACATATGAACATAACTATGCACCTGTTGAAAAAGCTTATCTAGCCATGGTTTTTGTAGCTCAAAAATTGCATCATTACATGTTGAATAATAAAACCATAGTCATTTTAAAAGTAGATTCGATCAAGTATCTACTATCTAAAATAGATTTTCAAGGTAGAATGGCTAATTGGATCATGATTATTAGTGAGTTTAACATAGAGTATGTCAATCAGAAAGTAATCAAAGGACAAGTTCTTGTAGATCAACTTGTTAAAGCACCTCTCATAGACACAAAACCACTTAAGTTTCCATTTCCTGATGAATCCCTCATGACTGTTATTGATACACCCCTTGAGGAGCAACCTTAGAAGCTATATTTTGATGGTTCATTCACTATGCATGGATTGGGGGTAGACCTATTGTTTATTACACCATAGAGGGATCTAATCCCTAACTTTACATGTACAAACAACATAGCCAAGTATGAAGCACTTATTTTAGGACTTAAACAAGCAGTGCCTTGGAATATATCTCATCTTCAAGTTTATGGTGATTCTTAGTTGATCATCAATCAGGTCATAGATCATTTTTAGACCAAAGATGACAAGCTGGTTCCATATAAAGCCATGGTTAACACTCTTAAAAATCAAATTGCCAATAATTAGTTTGAGCATATATTGAGGGCTAATAACAGAACTATAGATGCCATGGCTACTATTGGATTTATGATTCAATAAATAGATAAATCTAAAGAGTATTAGTTCCTCATCGAGAATTTGTTAGCACCAGCTCATGAACCTTCAATCATTGCCATGATTTGTGATATTTTTGGTCCTAATTCTATCTATTACTTAGACCTTTACAAATATCTTCATGACTAAGTTATACCACCTAACCTATCTCAAAAACAAACTAAAGCCTTCATTCATCATTCTTCTTGTTATACTCTACTAGGATCTACCCTTTACCATTGTAGTTTTGATAGAACTCTACTTCATTGTTAACTTTGACAGAGTCTACATTAACATTAAGAGAAATTCATGGAGTATGTGGAGCCCATTCTAGTTGGGTAGTCCTATCCAAAAATATCTTGCATACTAGTTATTATTGGCCCAAAATGGACATAAATGCCACTGCATATGTAAAGAAATGTGAAAAATGTCAATGGCATGCTAATCTGATTCATGCCCCCAACAAAAACTCTAAAATTGATGTTAACACCATGGCCATTTTATATATGGGGACTTGACCTCATTTGGAAGATTAACCCAACTTTATCTGATGGCCATAAATATATCCTTACCACCACTAAATATATCACTAAGTGGGTTAAATCTATACCCCTCACTTACGTGACTAGAAAGAAAATTTCCAAATTCATCTTCAACCATCTCATCTACTAATATGGTATCCCCTTTAACATTATATTTGATAATGGAGGATCATTCAAGAAAAAAGATGTAGACCAGTTATGTACTGAATATAACATCACCCAATACATTTTTATAGCATATTACCCTCAAGGTAATGGCTATGCTGAGAGATCCAACAAAACCATTATCAACATTCTCAAAAATATTGTCAATGATGTTGGTCATGATTAGCACCTCTATATATTCCCTACCCTTTGGGTATATCATACCAATCATCATACCCCCATAGAAGCCACTCCATACTCACTTTTTTAAGGTACTGAAGCCATCCTTCCCATTGAGGTTAAGTTGCCTTCACTATGCATCTCTTTAAAGTATGTCCTGGATGCTCATGACTATCGAGTAACTCACCTACAAGAGCTAGATATACTTGATGAAAAATGCACAACCACACTCAATAATATTCAAGCATATCAGAATCGACTCAAAGGCCACTATAATCAACATGTGAATTATAGAACATTTGAACTTGGTAATATTATTTTTAAATAAAACCAAAAGAATACCATGGCTAAGAAGAAACATAAAGATAAATTCAAACCAAATTGGATAGGGCCTTTCATCATCACTGAAGATTATGGATCAAGAGCATACAGGCTTGCCACACCAGACAATGATGAACTTCTAGAGCTAATGAATATTATTCATCTCAAGTAGTAATATGCTTGAATTATAAGGTGTATATTTTGTAAGGAACATTTTAGTTATACTATCCTGACACTATTCTTCTTTATACAAACATCACCCTTATTTGTTCTCTTTCATGGATCTACTTTCCATTTCTGACCTATCGACCTAGCATGTTCTAAAGCCTAGCCCATTTGAGCTTGGTTTTTTTCATTCGTTACACATTTTTAACATCAAGATATCTAATCAATTCATTAATTAGTTCAAGTATTTTAGATAGGGATCATATTTTGGGATAGTGTGATAGAAGTTTTGGTAGTTGCATCCTACATTTGTTATTCTTTCTTACCACTAGTCTTGCTACTAATTATAACTGCCTTTGGGAAAATTAGTACCTTTGATTTATATCATTGTGTCTTAGTTATAACCACTTATGGGTAAACTAGGGGTAACACTAAGCCTTGACATACCAACTTGCCACCTCCTATGCCATACTATGCTTTTTTATCAACTATGCCTATTTTGTTTAAATTAGTTGCCATACTAGTCAAATTCCTCCACTAAAATGGCAGAAAGGAGATTGAGAAAATGTCCAAAAATCTTGAAAACACTGATCAGATGGTGGTTATCTTAAATACACAATTTGAAGAGGCTAAAATAATAGAACATGTAGTCAAACTTGAACTAAATCTAAATTTGATGAGTGCATGAAGTTAGAATTAGAGATAGTGGCTTTGAGAAAAGAGCTTGAGAAAGATAAAGATCAAATAGACAAAGGACTAAAGTTGAAAGGAGGATTATACATTTTTGATGATTTTATCACCTCTCAAAATCCTTAAAAATAGATATTTGGTCTTGGTTATGAAAAAGTACAAAGTTCCATAACTAGTACATCTACTAACCTATATGACAAATTCAAAGCAGAAGTAGAATCAAGAGTAAAGAAAGATAAATATTACAAGGACACAAAGAAAAACCCAAGAACTACTGATGTGAAGATACATGAAGCTAAAAATAATTTTGAACAAAATAAGAAGATAAAGGTAGCTGATGTAGATGGATACATAAAATTGAGAGACTTGAAGAAGCTAGAATTTAGAAGAGCTTCTCATACTACACAAAGAAATGTTATGACCAGGTATTCCTCATCTTTATATGGTTATTTTTATACCTATAATTATTTTGGTCATAGTGTTATTGATTTTATATTTACTCCTAAAAGGAGATCAAATTTTTTAAGCAAAAATTCATTTCCTCACTTGTTAGATACAAATGTAATATGTTATAATAATTTTGGTCAAATAGCTAAATAATGTAGAACAAACTTTGTAAGACCAAAAACACAAAGTAAGAAGAAATTAATGCCTCCCAATATGAACAAAGGTTCAAAATTCTTTGAAAATGAGAAAAATAAGCCAAATAAAAAACCCAAGGATGTGTGGAAAGTGAAAGATCAATCTATGATTGCTCAAACTGCACTCCATGCTAAGGAGCAGAATTTGTGGGTAATAATTATTGGTTGCTCAAAACATATGACTGGTGAGAAAATCAAGTTCATCAAATTTAGAAAATGTAAGGAAGGATCTGTCGACTTGGGAGATAACACTACAATAAATATTAGAGGTAAGGTAACCTTGAACATATATGGAAAACTACCTACATATGATGTCCTTTATGTTGAAGGATTGAAGAATAATCTACTAATTTTTATCCAAATGTGTGAAAATGGATATAAGGTCACATTTAATGTATAAGGTTACAAGCTAAAGAGATCTGGAAGACTAGTTCTAGAAGGGAAAAGAACTGAAAATAATATCTATAATCTTGTTGAAGTGAATGGTAATAGCTACCTAATAGGAAAGATTGATGATATTTGG
The DNA here is from genome assembly GCA_037957365.1 of Torreya grandis. Classification (NCBI taxonomy): domain Eukaryota; kingdom Viridiplantae; phylum Streptophyta; class Pinopsida; order Cupressales; family Taxaceae; genus Torreya; species Torreya grandis. The sequence continues at coordinate 1,102,310 of JARHVA010005764.1, forward strand.
TTATGGCATAGAAGAATGGGTCACGTCAAATTTGATAACCTAGTAAAATTGAGCTCAAATAAGTGTGTTAGACATATTCCTAAGATAACCAAACCTACATACACTACTTGCAAGTAATGTCAACTAGGAAAGTAAACAAGGGTCAAATTTTAAAAAAAGGAGAATGCAACTACAAATTCTCTAGAATTAGTTCATACTAATATTTGTATTCCTACTAAGATAAGAGGTCTAAAGGAGAGAGATAATTCATGTTATTTATAGATTATTACTCAATAATGACATGTGTAACCTTTTTGAAGGACAAGTCACAGGCATTTAAGATATTTAAGATCTTTAGGGCCATGGTGGAGAATGAGATTGGATGAACAATAAAATGCTTAAGATCTGATAAAGGTGGAGAATTGACCTCAAATGATTTCATAGAGTAATTGAGAAGTATGGAATCAAAAGACATTACTCTGCAACAAGGACTCCATAGTAGAATGGAATTATTAAAAGAAAGAATAAGACAATCAAGGAAATGGCTAGAATAATGCTAAAAAAAGCCAAGTTACTTGATGGATACTGGATAAGTAGTACAAATAGTATTATATACCTTGGAGAAATTTTAACTAAGGGTAAATAGTGACAAAACTCCCTAAAAAATATGGTATGTAAAACCTACCTCTGTGATGTACTTCAAAGTGGTTGGCAACAAATTCTACATCAAGAGAAAATATGACAAATTGGGAAGCTTTGAGTCAAGATGTGATGAAGGAATATTTCTTGTATATTCCATCTAAATTAAAGCCTATATATTTTATAACAAAAGGCTACACAAGATTATAGAAAGCATCAATGTCAAGGTTGAAGAAGGTTTGAAACAAGTTAAACTTGACAGAGAAATCTATATTGAAGAATCAAATTTCAAAGAAGAAGTTATTGAATAACATGATGAAGTAAATGAAAAGGCACCTACAAGATTTTTTCAAAAGGATCATCCTATCGATCAAATCATTGTAAATAATAATGAAGGAGTTTAAACAAAGAGAAGAGTTGCAAAAAATAAGGAGCAAGTAAGTTTTTCTCTAATGTCTAAAATTGAGCCTAAGAGCTATGTTGAAACCAACAAAGATGAGAATTAGCTAAAGTCCATGGAAGAAGAACTGAGCCAAATTGAAAAGAACAAAAATTGGTAATTAGTTCCAATACCTTAAAAAAATAATGTGATAGGTATAAAGTGGGTCTTTAGAAACAATCTCAATGAGGATGGAACTATTATAAGAAATAAATCAAGATTGGTGTGAAAAAAATATGTACAAGTTGAGGGCATAGATTTTGAGGAAACATTTGCTCCAGCTGCTATATTGGAGGCCATAAAAATGTTTCTATCATTTTTTTTACAAGAAATTCAAAGTATATCAAATGGATGTTAAGTCTACTTTCTTGAATAGGGACCTAGAAGAAGTGTACATAGAATAACCTAAAGGTTTTCAGTAATCATAAAAAGAATATTATATGTGAAGATTGAAGAAAGTTCTATATGGTCTAAAATAGGCACCTAGAACATGGTATTCAAGATTATACCAGTACCTAAAACAATAAGGATTCAAAAAAGGATATGTAGATAGCAATCTATAGTTCAAATTAGAAGGTGATCATATGTTGTTTGTTTTTTTTATGTATATGACATCATATTTGGTGTCATTAACAATAAAATGTTCAAAGAATTCACTACACAAATGTAAAGTGAGTTTGAGATGTCTATGATTAGAGAAATTTATTTCTTCCTTGGTCTAAAAATAAAACAAACTGATGAAGGGATATTTATATCCCAAACCAAGTATGCAAAATAAATTCTCAAGAAGTTTGGAATGGAAGATAACAAACTAGTTAGTACTCTCATGATAACTAGATGCAATTTGAGCAAATAGTATGAGTCCCTTAATGAAATTAGACTATGTACAGATCAATGATAGGTATCTTTTTATACCTAACTACATCAAGAACTGATATCATGCAAGTAGTGTACATGGTTGAAATATTTCAAGCTACTCTTAAAGATTCACATATTAATGCAGTAAAAATAATCTTTAGATATATCAAGAACACAATTGACTATGTCCTATGGTATCTTAAAAGTGAATACTTCACTTTGATATGATATACATATGATAATTGGAAAGGAAGTGTAGATGAAATAATAAGCACTAGTGGTGGTGCATTTTTCCTTGGAAATAGACTTGTTTCATGGCTGAGCAAAAATCAAGAGTCAGGTACTTTTTCTATAGCAGAAGCAGAGTATGTGGCAATATTAGCATGTTATACTCAAGTTTTTTGGATGAATAAAACACTCAAAGACATCAAGGTAGAGTAAAAATCGCCTATCTCTATTCTCTGTGACAATTCAAGTGTTATTAATATATCAAAGAATCTAGTGATGTATTCTAGAACCATGCACATATCAATCAAGTATCACTTCTTAAGAGAAAAGGTTACATATCAAAGGTCACTATGGAATATGTTCCAACTCAAGATGAAATTGTAGACATATTCACAAACTTATTCCCAAGGAATAATTTGAGTATCTAAGAAAAAAAATTGGGAGTGGTGGCTCCTACATCACATCAATAAATCCTAGTGATAGGGCATGATTCCAGGGGAGTCTCATAGAAGTTTTGTTAATCCCTGGAAGAAGAGAGAAAAGGAAACTTAGCTATGCATAATTTTACAAATTTCCAATGAGTTGATGTTTGCAAATGCTTGGACAAAATCCTTTATCTGATAAAGGGAGAGAAAAATTTGGACAAACATAAAAAAAGTTGGAGTCCCTTTGCCATTGATGACAAAGGGGGAGAAAAATTACAAATGTCCTCTATAAAAGAAGGAGAAAATTAGTTATCCAAGTTGAGTTTTTGTAAAAGTACCATGGAGAAAAAGTGCAAATGCTCTCTTCAAAATTTTGAAAGAGTAGAGCAAATGTCCAAGTTGAGTATAGGCAAATGTTCCATTGACTAAGGTAGAGAAATTTTAGAATAAGAATATTTAGTTTTATTTCATCAAAAGCCAATGCAAGTGATTCCAAAGAAGTCTTAGAATATTAAAAGATTAGAGCATCTAGTTTGCCATCAATGACAAAGGGAGAGATTATTGGGAATATGATTATCATTGATGTCAAAAGGGAGATTATTGGCATTATGGATGTCATTAATGTTTAAAGATGAGTATGGTGATTTAAGGATGTGCAAGGGATCCTATCAAAGGTATAGGATAATTGGAGTGCTTGTGTGCATGAGTGGAATTCATCTAGTTCTTCATATTGATTATCTAGACATTTTGGGTCTGTATAAGAAAATATAAATAGGCATTTTGTTGATGTCACCATTGCCATGTGTGGATGAGTCTGGGAAAGTTGGTCAAATGGTTATGATCACCTAGTTGTTATGTGCCATATTTTAAGTCATGCAATGAAGCATGGTATAATATATGAGGATATAAAGTTGGTTACTTAGACATATTTTACTAAGTTTCTATACTTAGCTAAATTTTCAAAAGGGTTCAAGCAGAGCCAAGTAAGAATGTTGATGAGGTCAACATTTACACACATGTAGGTGTCAAAAAAAATGATCATATGGGTTTGTTAATATTTATTCCTAGTTTTTATGTATTGAATCTTGGGTCATGAAATGTAGTGCAAAAAAATACATGCATGATCAAATTTGGGCTCCTAAGCATTTTTATAGTGTTTTCCCATAGCCAAATTTGTAGATGGCAAGAAAAAGTTGAGAAGGAATTTTTATGATGTCATATATTTCACGTATGAAGGTTTATAGAGCATTGTATATATGGATGGAATCCAATATATGAGAGGATCTTATGCACTAAATTATAGGTCATGAAATGAAGCACGTCAAAATTTATGAAAGAATAAAGTTGGCCTTATAGGTAGTTCTAAGCATAGTTAGATCTATGTCATAAGAATCTAAGTGAGATGATTAATGGAATTATATCTATCATGTGATAAGGATTCAAGAAGAGATGAGAATATGGGTTTGTTCATTATCATACCTAGTTTATATGGTCTAAATTTTAGAATAGGTGGATGAGTGAAGAAAAAGATTTGAAGGTACAAAGTTATCCCTCCATGCATACTTAGTCAAATATGCACAAGGTAAATTTCAATCTTCTTAGAATATCTAACTGTGAGAGATTAATCATACATTAAATAACCAATTATATAAAATGGATTAAATATTTCAAAATAAACTATGAATGAATGTGTTAGTGACAAGTGTCACAATCCTAGAGCTTAAATAGTAAATCTATGCTACGGTTCAAAGTTAAATAGTCAATTATCAATGCAAAGATGCCAAGTGTCTCAATAGCAAGAACTAATAGCAATGTGTATAAAGCATTCACTAATGGTAAATGTCACATTATCAAGATATCATTAGAGATAAAGACTGATCTTGTCAGAAGATCAGAGTGAATGATTGTGTAATGAAGATCAAATGGAGTGAGTAAACTCAATGGGATTAAGTGCTTGATATTTAACAAGATAGAGATGAGTTAAAGACCCAGCTAGTTTGATGAGATTGATAGAGTGTATATGTTCTAAAGAATCAGGAAGCAATAAGATGAGATAAAGAGATCAACATTTAATGATAAGATAGAAGTAAATTTCATGTTAGTTTTAAGATATAAGGACACACAGTAGCTTGGATCAGAAAGATCAATGGATGCATTTTAAAGTTGAAAATTTAAAGTCTAGAAATATAAAAAGATCAAATGAAGTGCATGATCATATCAAAGATTGATCTAATGGATGCATTTAAAATTTGATTAGATTGATTAAAGACCATTATATAATAGCACCAAACTTAATATCTATGGTCAATATTTAAGTATATCTTCATCCTAATGATCAAGAAATGGAACATGCATGAACTTGAAGATAAGCCATAAATTATGACATAGATAATGAATTTGATTGTGGTGATCGATAAAATTTATGTTAAATGGCATGTGTATTAGAACTAAAGCCCAATATATGATAAATATAGTAATAAGACCAAGAATCATGGTGGTGAAGCATGAGTTCAAGACATAATAAAATTTATATTAAATATAGAAACTAAATTCCTTTAGAACTAAGCGAGATGTGTTAGAAAACTAGTATGAACATAAAGAATATATGAAACCCTAAATCTATTGCTTATATAAGTGACATCTAGGATATAGGTAATTGCTACTGGTATTGTTGTAGTGTGTCAAATAGAAAAATATAGAGACATAGAGATAGAGGGGTAGAGAAGAGAAGAGAATGGAAGAGAAGAGAGATTAAGTGTAGAGCATGAAAAATTATAGACCAGACATATAATAGAGAATAGATAATTGGGTTCATTTATTAATATATTGTAATCTATAATTATAGTTCCATATTAGAATCTAATAGGTATGTGCCATCAAATAAGCTGTGTTGGTGCTTAGATATGGAGTGGGTGCTTCCTTAGAGTAGGTGATCTTAAATCAGGGGATTAGTGTCTCCTTAAGGTTGGTTCCCTTAAAAATTATAACCAATGAGGTTATTTATTATGAGGTTGGATTAGAATGTTAGACTATAAAAGCTATTCTCATGGTGGTTTTCCCCACATTGGGTTTTCCACAATATATCTAGAGTTGTGTTTATTTTTGTGTATGTGATATCTGCATATATTTTTAATATACATTTAATTTTTTTGAAAATGACTAAGTTAATCAATATACTGATTCACACTCCTCTTAGTATATATTTATGTTCCAACAAGGAATTTTATGTTGGGGCATGTCATTACTAGTCATGTGAGGTGAATATTTGTTGAGGAGTTTTCCAAAATATCTCCATCCACTTTTAGTACATCATCCATTATATATGTGACACTCCAATACATATCCCAATCACCTCCTTAATTATTATTTATCTTACTAGGATCAAGCTACATCCATCCTTGTCTATCCATATCCATTCCTAAGAAATGATCCACAAGACCCCATAAATTTCATCATTATTGAAGGGTCACATAAAATTCTTACTCTAGGATCCATCATGCACTCTAAAACTTAGTACTGATCATTTCACTCTAGGCCCTAAAAATGGATGTTTATGACTAGTTTAGATCCTTGTATCAGTCATGATAAAAAACACTTTTGGTCATAATTCACCCTATGTCTATATTTCACTATGTTCATAACAAGGTTCTCCTCTTAGGATATTTTTTAATGACCATTGTATATAATTATTATCCCACATCATTTCCTTAGGTTGTTTATTAAATTTTCATGTATATAAATTACACATCATTATTCTTCATAATTTTTATCTTTTATGTTATGTTTTGTCTTATATATATATATATATATATATATATATATCTGTGTGTGTGTGTGTGTGTTACTAATTGTTAAATCTTTAAGTCTTTTAAATATTAGTCATAGTTAGTATAATTTTATTGTCTTGTTATCTTGTTTATATTTTTTTATTTTTGATTAAATAGGAATAAGGATGGTCTAAGTGACTACACAAACTCAAAATTGGGCAAGCCACCCAAAATAGAGTTCCCACACACTGTGACTTTAATGTGACCTTAACCACTATCATGTCATTGGCACACTTCTATTGACATGTGCAATAATAAATTGGATTGAATACATATCTAATGGATTTAAATTCACCCAATCCATCTCTTAATCATACCACATCTATTCTAATCATCCTAACCTAATACCCCATACCCACCCCTCTCCTTAGTGTAGGAGGATTTTTTCCCAACACTAATTTGTGAGACAAAAAAAAACAATGGATTATTTTATTAGAACATTGATCATAAACATTACATGTCGTTATCTCATCACATAATCATAATCATCATCCCTACTAAATAAAATCATGTCTATTTCATTTAACATATAATCTAAAACATCTCATTATTATCATAAAATCGTATCACATAAATCCATAATTAATAAACCCATCCATCCATCACATCATCATCATCCAATCAATTATATTAACATCTAACATCAGTATATACTCAATCATTCATACATTAACATAAGAATAATAATTAAATCACATAATAATCACATAACTCTCATCCATGATATATATGTCAATATATAAACATCACATCATCTACCTCATCTATCAAACATGCATCACATCATATATCACATAAAATCATAATCATATAAATTTCAATAGTCCATCATGTCCATAAGAGTCTATGTCAAAATATATAAATAAAAATATGGGCCCCATGGGTATAAATGTGCTATAATACATGAATATCCATGATATGATACAAGTCTTCTATGTCACAAAATCCTGACTATGGTTTAGGTGGTCCTTTGGGAGGTTAATGCACTGACTACAAGTAACTAGCTCTGAATGCCATTTCACATCATTTAGGTGACAAGGTTGCCTCATTTAAGTCTTTGTAGTACTGAACCTCTTATTTCAACCATGTGATCTGACTCATAACCAACATCATCCCCATTTTTTACGTGGATACATCCCCTCCTCTTTGGATCTCTTGGCCACCTTCACCTCTCCCATTAAATCCCTCACCCTATCCTTTAACTACATAATCTAGCCTTATAAAGTCTTAATATGTACATCTCAACTCTGAATTTGACTCTATAAAACAACTATCTATTCATATTAGATCTAAATATGACCTAGGTTATAGAGTCTTTTACCTACCCCTATAAACATGTGACCTATCCATGATCCCCATATATCTAACTACCCCTCCATG